>WNWK01000701.1:157500-403092 GCA_009830355.1 Cherax destructor
ACAGGGCCAGAGTGTTTCAGAGATGAGATACAGGAACAAGGGGACACAACTCGAAGTTAAAAACACAAATGAGTCATAGGGATGTTAGGAGGTACTTCTTCAGACTTAGAGTTATCAGGAAGTGGAACAATCTGGAGAGTGATGTAGTGGAGGCAGGATCCATACATAGCTTTAAGAAGTGGTAAGATAAGACTCTTGAAGCAGGAAGAGAGTGAACCTAGTAGCGATCAGCGAAGAGGCGGGGCCAGGAGCTAAGACTCGACCTCTTCAACCACACACACACACAAGCAAACCTTTGATAATACCCTGGTTTTGATAAGTACAGTTTCCACTGCTCGCTCGTTCCAAGGTCTGGCCAGGAAGTAGTATCGGGGTAACATCGAGCTCTGTGTTGGCTGTGCATAGTGTCCACAATGATGTGTTGGCCACGACGCCCGACCGATGACACAGCTCTGGCAGTCATGACACTGTGAAGCCGAAAGTTATATATACCGGCCACTCATGGAGACGGCTCAGTTGTATTCTGAATCTGATACTGACGTGATGACCAGGTGAGTCTATAGAACTATGTATTTTTAGCTGTAGAAATAGATCTATACTGATTTAATTCCCTACCATGTTACTGAATTTGTCGTATATAGTCCATTAGTAATGATAAGCCACTACAAGAGTATGTTGTATTAAAACAGTAGACACTTGTAGAAAAGCTTCACTCTTGAGTCCTCTCAAAGATGCCACTCATAACACTCGGCCAACACCTGGGCACCTACCGACTGACAGGTGAATAGGGGAAAACAGGTGAAAAGGAAACATAACTATAACTAGTGCCTCCGTCCATCTCAGGATAAAACCCAAGTTTTTCGATTGTGAGCTCATGGTGCTACCACAACCAAAAACCATATTTTTTGTTAACAATGAGGATAAAACCGGAGGCAGAAAGTCTGCAGACGACATGCATCAAAAATTTCTGGATTCGAAAAGTCCTACAAGATTTACTGTGTAACTCTACACAAATATGTCGTTCGGTCAGACTTGGACCATTTACAAGTCACACTAACACACGAAGATGAGGGAGCCAGTATATACAGGGAAGGGACAGGAAGGAAGTGGATAAGTAGTGGTAGAGGTAATGCTGGCAGTGGAAGTAGTAGTGGTAGTAGTAGTAATAGTAGTAGTGGTAATAGTAGTGGTAGTAATAATAGTAGTAGTGGTAGTAGTAATAGTAGTTGCAGTAGTAGTATTGGTAGTAATAATAGTAGTGGTATTAATAGTAGTAGTAGTGGTAGTAATAATAGTAGTAGTAATAGTAGTGGTAGTGGTAGTATAATAGTAGGAGTAGTAGTGATAGTAGTAATAGTACTAGTAGTGGTGGTAGTAGGTAGTAGTAATAATAGTAGTGGTAGTAGTAATAGTAGTGGTAGTAGTAAGATGAGGGAGTAGTGGTAGTGGCACAAGACGTAGTGCGGGTTATTTGTATATTGTACAGTCACGGTATTGTGCCTTTTTGTTCTTTATGTAAGTCTAGTTCAGTAATAAGTATTGTTTTTCTCTCTGTATCTCTGTCTCTCCTTAACAATGTTCAGTAGGCTCATAACGCACTGCTTCTCTGCATTGTTCTCCCTCACACTCATCGTCTCGTGTTGCAGAATAATGTTGCAGAGTGTGGTGATGATTGTGGTGGTGGTGGTAGGGTGTATGCTGGGTGCGGTACATCCTCACAAGCTATTACGTGGCAAATGTCCCGTAGTCACTCCAATAACTGACTTCAACATGACCAAGGTGAGTGAGTGAGAGAGAGAGATTTAGTTAATGGAGGTAGTGGCGCAAGTGTCAGGAGTGGAAGCATGAAAGGAGTGTGATAGCCTAGAGAACAGCGAGGTAAAAGGAACTTAATCAAAATGGGTAAACTGAGTCTTGATGGAGCACAACACTCTGACACACACGTGTCGTTTCTTTTAATATACAAGTATGTAATAATTTGCCAGTATATGTGGAGCCAGAGCAGGAGCACTGACTTTCCTCCCGCCCCCCTAAACCTTTGTGATCTTGACAGTTCGAGGGACTGTGGTATGTGCTGGAGACTTTCGACGACAGGGAGTCGTGTGTCACCTGGAACATAAGCCGGGGAAATGAGAACGGCACCTGGCAAATGAAGGAGGTTAAGGGATCAGGGGTGCTGAACACCTTGGGTATCTACAACACAGAAGCCACCATAGCTACACTCAAGCCCAACTCAGACAACCCAGCTAAGATGAAGATCAGTTGGCCTCTTAGTGAGTATCTTGGTAGAATCAGTAATGCCACTGCTGGACTTAGTAAGAACACTGTGAGACTTAGTAAGAACACTGTGAGACTTAATAAGAACACTGTGAGACTTAGTAAGAACACTGTGAGACTTAGTAAGAACACTGTGAGACTTAGTAAGAACACTGTGAGACTTAGTAAGAACACTGTGAGACTTAGTAAGAACACTGTGAGACTTAGTAAGAACACTGTGAGACTTAGTAAGAACACTGTGAGACTTAGTAAGAACACTGTGAGACTTAGTAAGAACACTGTGAGACTTAGTAAGAACACTGTGAGACTTAGTAAGAACACTGTGAGACTTAGTAAGAACACTGTGAGACTTAGTAAGAACATTGTGAGACTTAGTAAGAACACTGTGAGACTTAGTAAGAACACTGTGAGACTTAGTAAGAACACTGTGAGACTTAGTAAGAACACTGTGAGACTTAGTAAGAACACTGTGAAACTTAGTAAGAACACTGTTGGACTTAGTAATGACACTGTTAGACTTAATGCAGTTGGAGCAAGAAATAAAGCAGAATAAAGTCAAGAACTGCTAAACAGTTGTGTCAAAGACTTGAGCAAAATAAAACAAGCTTAGGGACTCATGCTCTCTGCCTCTTCCACACCAGATATCGGTGGCAGCTATGACTACACCGTACACATGGTTGACTACGAGAAGGTAGCGGGGGTGTTCATGTGTCAGCGAGTGTTGGTCTTCCAGAGGCAGAATGGCATCGTCCTCTCCAGAACTCCACATCTTTCGATCGACTTACAACAGACGGTCAGTAAACAAATATATACATATATGGTATATATATATATATATATATATACATATATATTTGTCGTGCCGAATAGGTAAAACTTGCAATTTTGACTTAAATAGCAACGCTCTTCTTGCCGAATAAGGCAAGCGAAAATTTTTGTATGCAATAATTTCGCAAAAATCCTTCTGAACCTAACGAAAAAAATATATTTCATTGTGTTTGTTTATTTTTAAATTATTGTAAACTTATCTAAAATATATTTAGTTGGATTAGGCTAAATTAAATTGCGCTTGTTATAATAGGGTTAGGTAAGTTTTCTAAGGTTCTTTTGGTACAAAATTACTAATTTTTACATTAACATGAATGGAAAAAATACATCTGCGCAGGCATCAACAACTCAGCAATAACGATCTGTTCCCTTCCAGTCACGACAACTATTGTTGTAATAAACACAAAAGTGGAGGTCTTCCCTTGCCTTACAATAGAAATTGGAGAGAATTTCTTTGTCATAGTAAATTAGCGTAGTTGGTCCATCTTTGGCCTTGGTGAGATAATCTGGAACCTTCCCTCAAAAGGGAGTGATTTAATGTTGATGATTGCCTCTAATGCAGTCGTGTTTATCTCCGGTGTTCCCAGGCGCTGAATAACCTCTCAAGGATTTTGCGTTTTTCTTTGAGAATAATAATGATTTAGAAAGAGATTTATACGTTCCCCATGAGTGTATAATGATACAGATGGGATCTCTATTTTTTTTTGTTTTGGGTTCTTGTAGTGAAAAAAATGACGGTTGGGAGGCTGCAATATTTTGAGGGACTACCATTTAATATTATCATTATTGTAACATTCGTGTGGGAAAGCCCTAAATGCATGGGGGTTGCAAAGCTCCTGGGAAAATGGGAGGCACTCAGGTTCTATCCATAGAAAGATTAAGTCCATTTTTTCCCCTTTGTAGATCAAATGTATCCCTACCCAACATATGGACAGATGAAGTGTTCTCTTTCCGTGACAGGCGAGGCTGTTGCAGAATGGAGTCCAGGTGGAGTACTACAAGCCCGTCAAGCAAGCTCACTGTTGTTACCTGCGCAACACCACCACTGTTGGTGCTGGCAGCCCAGACCCAGGACCTCTAGGTGTCTAAGATCTTCATGAAGAACTGATACCCAGGGCCTCTACTAACGCCTACATGCAGAAGAACTGATACCCAGGGCCTCCAGACATTCAACACCTACTTAAAAAAGTATTGAGATTGTGAGCCTCTAAACACCTTGAATAATGATTTGGAACCAGATTCTCTCAGCCCTTAATAACAGGTGGCATCAGGTAGCATGCCAACAATTGCACCTTGATAGTATACAGACACAGGTGTGGGAATGCCACCTGGTTACCTAGTGTTCGAACCCATATGACGCCTTATTAGCACAGTTATGTCCACCAAAGTATAGACTCAGCGTGCCTGAGACTCACAACACTGGCAGAAACTCAACTACTCTCTGCCTTACACATTCTCACACGTAACTTCACAGTGTTCACCAAATTAGTCATATTAATTATAATTTAGAACAAACGTTAAGACTGTCATTTCTGTACAATTTTTTGTATTGTTTTAATATTATTTTAGTTCACTTTTACTAGTATTCTGTTTTTTCATCAGCATTATGTTTATAAGAAAATGTAGAGTGCAAAAGGAAACAAAAATGGTCTGATCGAGCCGCAGCCACGGGCTGGAGCCGCAGCCACAAGCTGGAGCCGCAGCCACGAGCTGGAGCCGCAGCCACGAGCTGGAGCCGCAGCCACGAGCTGGAGCCGCAGCCACGAGCTGGAGCCGCAGCCACGAGCTGGAGCCGCAGCCACGGGCTGGAGCCGCAGCCACGGCTGGAGCCGCAGCCACGAGCTGGAGCCGCAGCCACGAGCTGGAGCCGCAGCCACGAGCTGGAGCCGCAGCCACGAGCTGGAACCGCAGCCACGGGCTGGAGCCGCAGCCACGAGCTGGAGCCGCAGCCACGAGCTGGAGCCGCAGCCACGAGCTGGAGCCGCAGCCACGAGCTGGAGCCGCAGCCACGAGCTGGAACCGCAGCCACGGGCTGGAGCCGCAGCCACGAGCTGGAGCCGCAGCCACGAGCTGGAACCGCAGCCACGGGCTGGAGCGCACGGCGAGCCAGCCACGAGCTGGACGCCACGGCTGAGCCGCACCACGAGCTGGAGCCGCCATGAGCTGGAGCCCAGTAACGATGTATTTTTCAAATTTAGTGACACTTCCAGGTGTGTAACACATTTAGTGACACTTCCAGGTGTGTAGCACATATAGTGACACTTCCAGGTGTGTAACACATTTAGTGACACTTCCAGGTGTGTAACACATTTAGTGACACTTCCAGGTGTGTAACACATTTAGTGATACTTCCAGGTGTGTAACACATTTAGTGACACTTCCAGGTGTGTAACACATTATGACACTTCAGGTGTGAACACATTAGTGACTTCCAGTGTGAATTAGACACTTCATGTGTAACACATTTAGTGACACTTCCAGGTGTGTAACACATTTAGTGACACTTCAGTGTGTACATTTAGTGATTACACTTGTCCAGGTGTGTACATTTGACACTTCAGTTCTATAGTGACACTTCCAGGTGTGTAACACATTTAGTGACACTTCCAGGTGTGTAACACATTTAGTGACACTTCCAGGTGTGTAACACATTTAGTGACACTTCCAGGTGTGTAACACATTTAGTGACACTTCCAGGTGTGTAACACATTTAGTGACACTTCCAGGTGTGTAACACATTTAGTGACACTTCCAGGTGTGTAACACATTTTCCTTATCAGAATATTAATTTTTCCAACATTACAACAATTACATCTTAATTAAATGATTACAATAAATAAGGAAATTATAGGGAACATATTGGTTCCCCTGCGACTTATCACCTTACAAAAGTCACATTAACAACACACATCTGCATTATTACATAAACATTACTTTCCTATCAGCTACCACACACAAACCCTAGGGGGATCGACACCATGCCTAGCCCTTCTAGGGCAGGGTAGGTGCCTGAGCCAGAGCCTGCTTTCACCTGCGGCTCACAAGACTGCTATTCCCTTTAGCTCCCCTGGGGCAGGGAAGATGGCAGACCAAAGGTGGGCCTAGCTTCTCCCTACGAGCCCCGTGAGGGCGGGGAATGTGGCTAGGCCTGGGGACCGTTGGTCCCACAGATGAGGAGGTCCCAAGTACCTTCTCCTATGGCAGACATTAGTCTGAGATACTCCCGAGAAAGGGAGCCAAGGCCGGGCCACCACTTGGACAAGGCCCGGGCCGGGAGAGTCCCGGCGAATCAACAAGAAGAAGAAGAAGAATCCTAGGGGAAATTATCATAATTTTCCGCACAACTGCTGCCTTGCCAGAAGTGCGCAGACATCACAATTCAATTAGCCCGCAATGCACAGCATATTAGGGGCTTTTGGCATGTACATCTCATTAAGAAATATATCTTGTCTACCATGTATCATTGTACCATGTCACAATAAAGTATTATTATTATTATTATTATAACTGCAGCATCCCCAGCCCTCCTCCAGAGTGCAGGCACTGTACTTCCCACGTACTCATTTCAGAGTGCAGGCACTGTACTTCCCACGTACTTCCTTCAGAGTGCAGGCACTGTACTTCCCACGTACTTCCTTCAGTGTGCAGACACTGTACTTCCCACGTCTCCCCTTTAGAGTGCAGGCACTGTACTTCCCACGTACTCCCTTCAGAGTGCAGGCACTGTACTTCCCACGTACTTCCTTCAGTGTGCAGACACTGTACTTCCCACGTCTCCCCTTCAGAGTGCAGGCACTGTACTTCCCACGTACTCCCTTCAGAGTGCAGGCACTGTACTTCCCACGTACTTCCTTCAGTGTGAAGACACTGTACTTCCCACGTCTCCCCTTCAGAGTGCAGGCACTGTACTTCCCACGTCTCCCCTTCAGAGTGCAGGCACTGTACTTCCCACGTACTTCAGAGTGCAGGCACTGTACTTCCCACGTACTTCCTTCAGTGTGCAGACACTGTACTTCCCACGTCTCCCCTTCAGAGTGCAGGCACTGTACTTCCCACGTCTCCCCTCAGAGTGCAGACACTGTACTTCCCACGTACTTCCTTCAGAGTGCAGGCACTGTACTTCCCACGTCTCCCCTTCAGAGTGCAGGCACTGTACTTCCCACGTACCCCCTTCAGAGTGCAGGCACTGTACTTCCCACGTTGGTGCTCGCAATACATGCGCTGCCGAACTGAATTTTGGGATATATGGCTATGGTAACAAAGGTAAACAAACCTATCATGCTTGTGATGATGGGGCTGACTATGGGGGCAGCTCGTATGCGAAGGACGTAGAGTCTTTCTTGGCGAGGCGTGGCAGAGACGCAGCCACGCCCACCAGAGCCACGCTACTATCGCAAGAGAGAAAGTTTGTTTGTCACTCTTAGGGTCTGTGAGTATAACAAGGTCACCTAAGTGTTGAGAATGATAATGATGTTATATAATACTGCATCACTCGCATGTGTTTCGCACTTACCACACTTACACACGGAAGACTTACTAGTTATGATCCTCTCATGTCAGGGACTACACAGTCAGCGAGATCTGTGTTACTGTCAGAAGGTATGTGACTGATGAAGTGCTCATGTGTGGCTCTGTCCTCTTGTCCCAACATTCCTCCTCCCACACAGACGAGTGGGGCTGAAAATTATATGTTCGGGAATATTTTCAAAGAATCGTTCAAGCCAGTCCATACAAAATTAATAAACAACATGAAGATTAATGAAAAAGATCCAAGGAATCGGAACTATCCTTCCCTTCTTTGGATCAAACCCAATTATCTTCCATTACCTAGGTGCTGCATCATCACACTTCCGGGTTCAGAGTTCCCATGAAGATAACAGATATAACACTGGTTACAGTGTGACTGATCTAGCGATTTCATGATTTCATATTTCATGGGTAAAAATAAATTCATAGATATTACACATATAATGTATTTTGCTACATTTTTACGAGTTTTTGGTATTATACGCACAGTTTCGTTTTTTTTGTATTTTAATTTAATCCTTGACGTGGCTACACTGAGACTAATAACTTGATTTTGATTGATAACAGTGTGAGTGTAATCTTCAACACTGTAGCGTAACCAAGTGTTGTCTTCGCCTTATTACGAACTTGAGAAGTTAAACCATCTCATGAACACAGAAGATTCTATATTCATACCCTATAAATTCTCCGTATGAGTAAAGTGTCCTAATGTTAGCAAATTAGACTCACTCAAATATTATCAGTATGTACAAATTGTCTTGCTCAAGAGGCAGTCCCATCTATGTAACTCTCATGAATCTCTTGGACTCTACATGATGTGAACCATCCTACTACATGGAATTAAAATCTCCCACTATCATCTGCAAATACAAAGTTGTTCCAAACGAGCTGAAAATTTTTCTCAGGAATGAAAAAAAAATTTTGATCAAACGTTAATATCCTCCTTTAACTAGCTCAAATTATTAATAACGTTCATAATTACTAAAAGTTCCCTTTTAAAACTAATGTCACTTCAGTATTATAACTAAATAGGATTCCAATCTTCACTAACTTCAGCTGTTTGTTAGCTAACTTCACCATCTTATTTTTCACCAGCTATATGCTGTTGGACTAACTTGTCTTTTTTTTAACTAACTCGGGATTCTCAAGATTTAAAATGAAAGCCACAACAAAAATAAACTAATCAAAACCTAACAAGATATGCGAGTTTTTATTCATAATAGACCATTGTTAGTCTGCCATGGTCTCTCTTCCTAGGCAAGTCAACAGCTACTCCAACGTCGGCACCTCGGTATGAAATATACATTAAAAATAAACATATAAAGAAAGAAAATTTATTCATAACAAATGAATGAATGCAAAGTGGAGAGTGTCAATAAAGAGCAAGGTTTTATTCACGAGAAACGAGTGCAAAAGTCCATAACATATATCTTCTATAAGAGTCGTTTTGTGAGTAATTGTATATCAACAGGAGGACATTAAATATTTTCGTTAATTTGTAACCTCTGAATCTTTATTTACATTTATACACGGCTTAAAACAAAATTCTACAACAGGGTTCGTAACTTATGCTAATAAGCTTCTCTGCAACTGCACATCATCAGTGCACACACACACACACACACACACACAATAAAACATCACTGCCTGCAGATCACTGATGAAACGTTTGTCCAGTGTGAAGCTGGTGTGAAGCGAGGCTCAGGCAGTAGTAGATCCAGCCTCAGGCAGGATTTAAGAGCGTGGAGGACAGTGCCCCAAGCAGATGAAAACATCACGGGTTCTGCCTCAAGCGGTTGACAAGAGCGTGGATGGTCCTGCCTCAGCGGGAGAGCATCACAGGGTCTGGCAGGAGTTGAGAGCGTGGATGGTCCTGCCTCAGCCGGAGAGCATCACAGGGTCTGGCAGGAGTTGACGGATGGTCCTGCCTCAGCGGAACATCACAGGTCTGGCAGGAGTTGAGAGCGTGGATGGTCCTGCCTCAGCCGGAGAGCATCACAGGGTCTGGCAGGAGTTGAGAGCGTGGATGGTCCTGCCTCAGCCGGAGAGCATCACAGGGTCTGGCAGGAGTTGAGAGCGTGGATGGTCCTGCCTCAGCGGGAAAGCATCACAGGGTCTGGCAGGAGTTGAGAGCGTGGATGGTCCTCCTGGTGACTCTAGTAGATACCATTTAAACCGTCCCGGAACTGGCGGTCCTCACGACCAAAATAATCATTGATGTTATAGAGGGAGGAGGCGGCGTCACAGGGCAGGGCGTGTGTGGGGAAGTTGCACGTCAGCGTCGACTGTCATTGGACAGGAGACAGACACGTCAATAATGACGTAAATGAATAATTAGATCAGTTCAAACCTGAGATTTCACTCCATTGTGAACAAATCAATCTGTGTGAAGAAGGCTTCAAGGAGGACATGCAGTCCTTAAGGAATGACAGGCAAACAGGTTAGATGAAAGGAAAGGGATGGGAGTGCCAGTTCGTTGCATCATGAGTCCTTACATAATGGTGTGAAAAATACGGAGGTAAAGGTAAAAAAAAAAACGTTCAATATTCCTGTCATTGTGGTATAGGTGTTGAAATGTTATCTTTGTAATAAATGGGCTGGCTGCTTTACACAATAGATTTAGTGAACTTGATTTATTGACTGAATTTTTTGTATTTTTTTTAAACAGGATCAGAAAAAGATGACGCTTCTAAGGTCATGGAACAGCATACCTTCTCAAATTGCTATGAAAACCAAGATTCTTTTAATTTTCTTAACAAGAACTAAGTAATATTCTTTTTACACTAATGAGCATCAAGAGTTAATTAAGGGAGAAATCTAAAGTGTGCTGACCTGGTCGAAGATGGTTCCCTGACCACAGAGAAGCGAGAACATCCTCATCTGAGAGTTGCCCTCGGCGTCCACATAGGGAAAACAGATGTGGAAGATGGCACATGCGTTGGCCTGGTCAGCGTAATAACCGTAAGCTCTGTTGGCGCAGCTGGGAAAGAAGACTGATGTGTCAGGCAGCGTGAGCAACACACAAAAGACTGCTACAAAAGAAAAAAGAAAAACAAAAAAGTGATTTGGGACTTTTTTTTTACTTTAGGTAAATGACAAAACCTGTGTGGGGATCATTCAGTATAAGTACTGGTGGAGACTCGATCCTCCGTCTGCTAATTGCTACCCAACCCATTCAGTTACAGGTGATCACTTACTCAAAGCCTGTGATGATGGGACCGACGATGACGGAGGCGTTGGATGGCAGCTCATAGGCGAAGGGCGTGGAATCTCTCTTAACGAGGCGTGGCATAGACGTAGCCACGCCCACCAGAGCCACGCCCACTGTTACAGGAGAGAGAGTTGAAAAGATAAATTAGTCGTCACTCATACCACTATCAGCATCGCAGCTGTGTTTATATACCTCACCGTCCATACTAGCGCAAGGCAGAGGAGGCATCTTGTTATGCCTCTGCCGCAAGTAAGTTTATTCAGGTATACACAAATACAGTTACATAGATTATCATACATAGCAGCATATGTGTAGAGACCCTAGGATAACCCAAAAAAGTCAGACAGAGTGACTTATTTCCATTGGGGTCCTTTGTGCAGGGCAAACAACCCAAATGAACAGTTCATTATATGACAGAGACGCGTATCAACTGAGCTTCCCTGACGAATGCAGTAATAACATGAACGTTATGTGGAATGCGAGAGCGATCATATGTTAGAGCAGCCAATTAGAGAATGGTGGAATGACCGAGAATGAAACCAGGACCAGGAGGGAGAGAGAAGCATGACACGGAAGGATGGACAGGAGTAAGCAGGAAAAAGACAGAAGTGTGACAGAGGAAAAGGGACAGTAGTGAGAGGAAAGCGTATTTCAGTTTCCCAAACCCTTGCCTTTGTTTATCAACATCTATCGAGGATACAGTTGCTCTGGAATGATCTTCGAGAATGAAGAAGAGAAAGCAGTGAACTAGATGTATATGCTGATGATTATGAGTGTGTGGGAGTGGCAAGGGAGTCTGGGCACAGTAGGAATGCCTATAAGCATTTCAAGGCGCCCGTGGGTGTTGTGGGAAGCCTATAATCATGGCAGGGGCGACTGTGGACGTGGCAGGAGCATCTATGGGAGTTGCAACAGTGTTATTGTTAATTGATGCTTCACTAATATGAGCATCGCTTTTACCAAACATACTCACTTGTATATAGTCATTTAGACATGTCATTGTAAGAAGTAAAATATAACCTCTTAAAAAGTCCCTTCTGGGATACACACAAACGCGCGCACACACACACACACACACACACACACACACACACACACACACACACACACACATTGCAGATAGGGTAGATTGCATTTTCTTGGACTGTAAGAAGGCGTTTGACACAGTTCCACACAAGAGATTAGTGCAAAAGCTGGAGGACCAGGCAGGGATAACAGGGAAGGCACTACAGGGATCAGGGAATACCTGTCAGGAAGACAACAGCGAGTCATGGCACGTGGCGAGGTGTCAGAGTGGGCGCCTGTGACGAGTGGGGTTCCACAGGGGTCAGTCCTAGGACCGGTGATGTTTCTGGTATTTGTGAGCGACATGACGGAAGGAATAGACTCCGAAGAGTCCCTGTTTGTATATGATGTGAAGTTGATGAGAAGAATTCAATCGGACGAGGACCAGGCACAACTACAGAGGGATCTGGACAGGCTGCAAGCCTAGTCCAGCAACTGGCTCCTGGAGTTCAACCCCACCAAGTGCAAAGTCATGAAGATTGGGGAAGGGCAAAGAAGACCATAGACGAAGTACAGTCTAGAGGGCCAGAGCCTCCAAACCTCACTCAAGGAAAAGGATCTTGGGGTGAGTATAACACCGGGCACATCTCCTGAGGCGCATATCAACCAAATAACTGCTGCAGCATACGGGCGCCTGACAAACTTAAGAACAGCATTCCGACATCTTAATAAGGAGTCATTCAGGACCCTGTACAGTACACTGTGTACGTTAGGCCCATATTGGAGTATGCAGCGCCAGTTTGGAACCCTCACCTAGCCAAGCATGTAAGGAAACTAGAGAAAGTGCAAAGGTTTGCAACAAGACTAGTCCCGGAGCTAAGGGGTATGTCCTACGAGGAGAGGTTAAGGGAAATCGACCTGACGACACTGGAAGACAGGAGAGATAGGGGGATATGATAACGACATAAAAATACTGAGAAGAATCGACAAGGTGGACAGAGACAGGATGTTCCAGAGATGGGACACAGCAACAAGGGGTCACAGTTGGAAGTTGAAGACTCAGATGAACCACAGGGATGTTAGGAAGTATTTCTTCAGTCACAGAGTTGTCAGGAAGTGGAATAGTCTGGGAAGTGATGTAGTGGAGGCAGGATCCATACATAGCTTTAAGAAGAGGTATGATAAAGCTCATGGAGCGGGAAGAGTGGCCAAGTAGCGGCCAGTGAAGAGGCGGGGCCAGGAGCTGTGACTCGACCCCTGCAACCACAACTAGGTGAGTACACACACACACACACACACACACACATACACACACACACACACACACACACAAGACTATTATCATAGCTATTTAGATCGCTAGGTCAATTGAGGTTAAAACATAGCAACTACATCAGGGTCATTAAGATTGTATATAACCTGTTCACCACCAGTCAAGAATACTTTTATCCTTAAAATAAGGATTAAAACAAACTCTCAACTTATACACGCTGAGAGCCGCACACCTCTCGCTGTATATAACTCTGAGCATAACTCAGCTTCTGTAGTTACAAATCTGTAGTTACACATACAAACAGCCGGTGGCTAATGGACTTGATCTTACCTAAGAGAAGGGACCTCATTTTAGATGTTTTCGGAAGAAGAGGAAGGAGGGAACTGATGCCCTGGCAGCTCTCTGCCACCTTTATATACCCCACCAGGACGCACCCTCACCAGGAAATCCGGGGGAGAAGAATGGATAAACAAGGTGTTCTGTCTTAGTCAAATGACCTGGAATGTCCTCGTTGTTTGCAGACCTGTGGCATCACCCCCTCTTGACTCACAGCAGCAAAAGAAATAAAGAGCTGGTTAATTGTATTATTCAGAATTTATGATTCTTGAAGACGGAAAAAAATGAGCTTAGACATTCATGAGAATAAATATAGACTGGAGAGGAGGGAGGGAAAGAGAGAAGAACTCTTGTGATGCAACATTGTGAGACTGCTAGTAGAGGGAAAGTGAGCGCTGGAGATGACAGGATGCATGACTTGTGGTGCTACTGCTACTTTACTCAGTGGTGCTACTGCTACTTTACTCAGTGGTGCTACTGCTACTTTACTCAGTGGTGCTACTGCTACTTTACTCAGTGGTGTTACTGCTACTTTACTCAGTGGTGTTACTGCTACTTTACTCAGTGGTGTTACTGCTACTTTACTCAGTGGTGTTACTGCTACTTTACTCAGTGGTATTACTGCCACTTTACTCAGTGGTGTTACTGCTACTTTACTCAGTGGTGTTACTGCTACTTTACTCAGTGGTGTTACTGCTACTTTACTCAGTGGTGCTTACTGCTACTTTACTCAGTGGTGTTATTGCTACTTTACTCAGTGGTGTTACTGCTACTTTACTCAGTGGTGTTACTGCTACTTTACTCAGTGGTGTTACTGCTACTTTACTCAGTGGTGTTACTGCTACTTTACTCAGTGGCGCTATTGCTACTTTACTCAGTGGTGTTACTGCTACTTTACTCAGTGGTGTTATTGCTACTTTACTCAGTGGTGTTACTGCTACTTTACTCAGTTGTGTTACTGCTACTTTACTCAGTGCGCATTGTCCTAGTGGTGTTACTGCACTTTACTCAGTGGTGTTACTGCTACTTTGTTCAGTGGTCTTATTGTTACTTACTCAGGGGTGTTATTGCTACTTTACTCAGTGGTGTTACTGCTTCTTTGTACAGTGGTGTTACTGCTACTTTACTCAGTAGTGTTATTGCTACTCAGTGGTGTTACTGCTACTTTGTTCAGTGGTGTTACTGCTACTTTGTTCAGTGGTGTTACTGCTACTTTACTCAGTAGTGTTATTGCTACTCAGTGGTGTTTCTGCTACTTTACTCAGTGGTGTTACTGCTACTTTGTTCAGTGGTGTTACTGCTACTTTGTTCAGTGGTGTTACTGCTACTTTGTTCAGTGGTATTACTGCTACTTTACTCAGTGGTGTTACTGCTACTTTGTTCAGTGGTGTTACTGCTACTTTGTTCAGTGGTGTTATTGCTACTTTACTCAGTGGTGTTAGTGCTACTTTGTTCAGTGGTGTTTCTGTTACTTTACTCAGTAGTGTTATTGATACTTAGTGGTGTTACTGTTACTTTACTCAGTAGTGTTATTGCTAGTGGTGTTACTGTTACTTTACTCAGTAGTGTTATTGATACTTAGTGGTGTTACTGCTACTTTACTCAGTGGGGTTACTGCTACTTTGTTCAGTGGTGTTATTGCTACTTTACTCAGTGGTGCTACTGCTACTTTACTCAGTGGTGTTATTGCTACCTAGTGATGTTACTGCTACTTTACTCAGTGGGGTTACTGCTACTTTACTCAGTGGTGTTACTGCTACTTTACTCAATGGTGTTACGGCTACTTTACTCAGTGGTGTTACTGCTACTTTACTCAGTGGTGTTACTGCTACTTTACTCAGTGGTGTTACTGCTATTTTGTTCAGTGGTGTTACTGCTACTTTACTCAGTGGTGTTACTGCTACTTTACTCAGTGGTGTTACTGCTACTTTACTCAGTGGTGTTACTGCTACTTTACTCAGTGGTGCTACTGCTACTTTACTCAGCAAAAGTATACTAATACTACAGCAGTAGAAAAGGTTTCTCTTCCTTTCTTACTCTAAAGTATTCATTATTATAAATATTATTTGCTTCTTAGAGCTGTGTAATGCCCATTGCCTTTCCGCTCCTGCCGATGCACCTTTCTGGCTAACACACAGCCTGTCTCAGTATTTTCCAAAGTTTAACTGAAATTGCTCATGTTTTGTGTGACTTTTCCACGTGAATTCAGTGTCTCACTGTATCCGTGACAGAAGACTCTCCTTCGTTCTTAGTTTTTTCTTTTTGTATGCCAATTAATTTTCCGCCGAAGCTGCTAGTTTACTGTGCGTCCCATATCCATCCTGTAGACGGTAGCGTCAGAGGAAGGGATACACAGTGGACAAAAGAATTAGGCCCTCAAATGGATAACTGGAGTACATCTGGGTATGTTTTTATTGCGGCCCTCTGTTTCCCTTATATTTTCTCATTCCTCTCGTCCTTACATCAATAAGGTGGTCAAACCTTATTGCCACTGCTGTGAACTTCTGACATGACTTCCCACATATCTGACTCGTTCAGGGTGAAAACCATTTCTAGTCTGTTTCAGTCCACTTCACCCTGATGGATGTCACGATGGATGTCACGGTGGATATTACGAGAGCTCAGTTCTGTTTCCAACTGAATTCTCTATGATGGTCATTGTTACCTTGTTATAATTGTTGTTGTTCCTTGCTATTATTATTATTATTATTATTATTATTATTATTATTATTATTATTATTATTATTATTATTATTGCTGTTGTACTTTCATCTGTGCCTTCCTTAGTTAGGCAAAGTCTTATACTATATTAATATCAAGGGTATTTTTGGTTTAGAAATTATAGTGGTGTGTATTCTGTAAACTGGTTATTGTTATTTATGCATAGATCAAATAACCATTCTCTCCCGACTTGTGACTTGATAATCTTCTAAGACTGACCGAAACGTCATCCAGTTTTCACTTCCAGTTTATGGGTTATTTGCTAATTGTTTCGTTTGTGATTTTGTGACCCATTCTTTTCCCCCATGTGAGCTCATTAAGACCACTCCGCCTCTTTCATTGCCCACTTTCTCCATGTTATGCAGAAGTCTACCGGCAATATTACTTTCTTTATTGCACTTGACGATTTGCTTTTTTATGAGCACAGTTTCATTTTTTGCTCCTCTCATTGTTCTCTGAGTCCAGTGACCTTGTTTGTGACCCCATCTGCATTAATGTAAATAATTTTAAAGCTGACAATATTCTATCTTCCTTCCTTTTTCAGACCTCCCATTCTTATGAGGGTGAAACGATAATGGGGAACTGACTGCAATGGGAGGTTGAGGAGGAGGAGGAGGAGGAGGTGAGGGGAAGATCAGGAGTGAGTGCATCCTTCTGGTAGGTGATGGGTAATTATGGGGAATGGAATGAGAAGTGGCGAGAGGGGGGAGCAGTTGATTTACTGATTTGTTGAAGGAGTCTGATGATGGTGAGGTGGAAGAGAAAAAATAATTCCTGAAGAAGGGAGAGGGGATTATTATTATTATAATCAAAAAGAAAGGGGAGAAGGGAGTATTATGGAAAATAAGATGTTTGGAGAGAAAGAGGTGTATTGAGTGGGGGGGAAGGGGGACTTGTTAGCAATATTAAGAGAAAGGCAGAAACTGTGAGAGGAATGGCAGGTAGGGACGAGAACACTATTCTGTTCCCACTTATTCGTGACAACAAATAAGTGTTCGAGTGTGTTGGTGTGCACGTGTACAACTACCTCTTTTTAATGAATTAATTGAGTTGAGCTTGGAGGTAAGCTTAAGCTCTCATCTTAACTTCTGACCGACTGAACCCTAATATACATATCCTTGTATGTCGTCACCTTGCAGTGGCAGTGTGGAGTTCGTTCATTTCTTTACCACTCTTGTGTTGAAGCCTCATGGGTCATTTAGATGTGTAGTTTTTAACCTTGTTGCATTTAGTGTGATGACCTTACCATGTCTACCCTGCTTATGTCCTACAGTATTTTGAATTTCATGATTATATCCCTTCTTGTTTTTTTCCCTCCTCTAGCGGTGTAAGACGTGAACACCTCGCTTAGAAGTTCAGCTCCTGTTAATTTTCGCGGTAATGTTCTAACTGAACCAAATATCTTTCATACATCAAGTTCTATCAGGAGTGCCCTTACTTCCTCAGTGGTAGCGTCAGTTTTTGACACACATATGGTTTATCGTCTCTTCTGTCTCTGGTACTGATCCTTGTTTATCTGGAATAATATAATTAACTAGTCTGTTGAGCTCATTGCATAAATTAACATCATTTGCAGTGAGTGTTCTCGCTACTTCTTTCGATGCTATTACTTAATTATTATTATTATAATAAAAAAAAGCGCTAAACCACAGCGCTATCACTTAATACTTTGTTGTTTTCTTTCTTCTAATGTGGCTGTGTCGTGTCTTTGCTTTTGTTGCAATGCCCAGTTCATTTTTTTAAGCTTTCCTCCTACCTTATGATTATCATTCGTGGCTCGTCTTCTAGCTTCTGTTACCTGTGTTTGACTTATTTTGTATTTTCTCACATAGACGTCTCTTTAATCCTTCTCGTCTCCGACTAATACAAACTGATATGTCGCTTCTTTGCAGTTCTAGCTGAAAATTGGTCATTTCCTGAATAGATCGTCTCAATAATTCATTTCCGCACTGTACTTAACTCAAAAAAGGCTTCATCCCATCGTAGTCACCTTTCCTGTACGTCAGACTCTTCAATTCTCCAATTTTTCAGGTTTCTTCAGTTTAGTTACTACCAAGCAGCTGAATGTCAATCCATAGAGATATCGCTTGACCGCGAGAGGCATCCCAAATTATATTTTATCTTTGCCAGCATTGTTTTGTATCATTAGATCAAGGTACACAATACCGACAAGTTAATAAACATACGCGTGTCATACGTGAGTATATTTATTGGAGAGACGTTTCTCCTCCTGCACAGGCTTTTATTCAGTCTGACACACAATACTAGGGAGTGGCAGCGTCTCTCCACGAGACACATAACACAGGTCATAAGTCTTATTCATCATCGTCAACATTGTTGTTGCAGGTGAAAACAAAGTTAAGTCTCGCTAGTTCGTCATTTCCTCTTACTTTCGATGGTTCTTTAGAAAGTTGTACTACAAATTAAATTATTAAGGGGAAGCGCTAAACCCGTAGGATTATACAGCTCCTGTGGTGGGGGGGGATGTGGAAGGTATTCATTCTTAATTCAGGGAACTGGAGCACAGATCCAATTCCCTAGATCAAGAGCCCCTCACCAGCGTCAAGGAACCTTCCTTGAGGGGACTTGTAGTGGTTGTAGTAACAATAACAATGTACTCTCCAGGGCCGCTCCATAACAACAACGACAATAACAAAACAATTATAAATTATAAATCCTCCTACTGCTCCCAACCCCTTACAGGACTACAACTTAAAGCAGCTTGCTCGCCCGTGTCTCTGGGCCCACTACTACGCAGATCCCACTTCTTTAAGATTAGATTTTGCCACCGAAGTGGCTAGTTTATTGTGCACCCCATATCCATCCTGTGGAGGGTAGCGCAAGAGCATATGGATACACAAAAGGCCTAGGAACTAGTCCCCAAAATTATTATAATTATAAAAAAGAAGCGCTAAACCACAGGGGTTATACAGCTGTCCCCAAAAGGGTTAACAATTGTACACATGGACTTATATCTACAGTTCACTTATCTGTTACAAGCAAATTTTGGGAATTTGCTTAATATATCTGGTATCTTATTTTCATTAATAAGATATCTTGACATGGTTACCTCTGCCATGTTTTTTTTTTTGTCCTGAATTATTAGTTATATTCTCTCATACGTCTTTTATTTAATGTAGTGTTGTAATAATAATAATAATAATAATATCTTTATTTACTACAAGTACATGTACATGGTATACAGGCCTAGCTGACATCAGTGACATACTACTATATAGAAAGTCCCTTGTTATGCTGAGCATTTCGGGCAGATTAGGTCAGTGTCCTAGGATGCGACTCACACCAGTCGACTAACACCCAGGTACCCATTTTACTGGTGGGGAACATAGACAACAGGTGTAAAGAAACATGCCCAATGTTTCTGCCCTGGCTGGGAATCGAACCCAGGCCCTCGCCGTGTGAAGCGAGAGCTTTAGCCACCAGACCACCAGATGAGAGCATGAAAACATTTTGAAACCATCAATACTAATTGAACCAGAAATATAATTTGAGAATTCACTGCAATCTGTCGTTAGCATTTCTTCAAATTTCAACCTGTTTTTGACAAGTGCAACTCCTAACTCTCGTTCTTTTCTCTCCCTTATACTGCTACAATATGCCCTAAGGCAGCATCCGCAATCATACGAGATAGCCTGTCTTCTTTTATTCATTCCTGGATCATGTATTATTATTATAATCAAAAGAAGCTCTAAACCAGCCTGGATCATGTAGTAATACCATTATTGTTTAATCACATTACTTGCTATGTTCAATTTTAGGGAAGGTGGATATCCTGTGAAGTTGACAAGTATAAATGGTGGAGCTTGGGAAGTGTTCGTAGCAGTGAAGAGGGAGGGAGCGCAAGGAAGGTGCAAGAGTTGTAATGAATGGTGTCAATTGGAACCTTGAATATGTGAGACTATACTTTCTTGATGTACAATGGGATGTTATATTCTGTTGGTTTATGTGAAGAGGTGTGGTTTTCAGAGCTGGTCTGTTGGATGATTGCTGTGAGGTGATATAGGTACCTGGTACAAATTTTCGAAAGTTTTAATGAATTATATGTCTTCCGTCGGAAATACTGGTGGACACAACCACTGATGCAACACTTGTGAACCAACAAAGCAACTTGAAGTGTTGTCGAAGTGATGGTGTGGGCGGCCCAGCCTCTGAAACATTCATGGACTAGCATAACCAAGTCAGGTGTTGTTGGAGTAATGGGTGGACTTTAAAATTTGGCATCAAGTGAACACAGTTATGTAATAACATACATTTATTACTTCCTGGAGATTTCATTTACGTGTTGTAGAGAAAGTAATTTTTAAGCTTTGTCTTTCACTTTATATTAAACGGCCGTAAATTTATTTGTAGGAAATTTAATTTTGAACTAGGCACCCCATCTCTATTATTTTGTTTAGTTGCATTTATTTTTTATTTTTTTTATGGATTTCATTCCCGTTGTGAAATACAGTTGATTCATTATTGACTGAAATAAAGTTTTAATATATTCTGTAAAAGTCATTAACAACCACAAAAGTATTATGACTGAATCGTCTTAGTCAGACCTCATATACATCTGCTGACCTGTCACGCATGAGGAGCATAGAACACTTGCAGTTTAAGGAGACGCCAGAAACATAGCTGGCACTACTCTGCTGTCTACTGAACAGATACACGCATAATTATCATTCTAGTTTCATTAGGCAACAAATGATAGATATATAACTTCTCGTGGTCTTTTAATGAGTAAAAATTCTTTAACAAACAAAAATGTCAACGTACTGAAATTCCCTTGTAAAAAAAATAAAAAAAACTCCATCATAACTGTTTCCCTTTCAGCTCCATTCCCACATTTCTTTATTCTTTTTGACCCCTTCCCTCTCCCACCTCGCTGGAAGGTTGAGACGGAGAAAGTGCTATTCACTGTGTTGAGGAAGTGTCTCCTCTGTTAGTCTTTCTGAAGAATTTGTTTGCTGGGCGCTGGAGCAGAATGCTTCTGTATTTGCGAGTGTAAATGTCTTGTTGATTTCCCGGGGGTTGTATATGGGTATTATTATTATTATCATCAAATAGAAGCGCTAAACCACAGGGGTTATACAGCGTATATGGGTGTAATTATTATTATAATCAAATATTATTATTATAATCAAATAGAAGCGCTAAACCACAGGGGTTATACAGCGCTGCAGGTTATTGTAGGATGCAGGGAGAGTGGGTTGTAAGAGGGAGATGGATGATTAGTAGGGTATGGAGTGCAGCATGACGGTGGATAGTGCAGGGATAGAAGGTAGCAAGAGATCGAGGTAGAAGGGACTGAGGGAGGTGCTAGAGGTGTAATCTTCAGAGTTTGTGTAGTAAGTCAGTTTCTGTCAAAAAGTCAACAAGAGAGTCAGGATTAAAGGAGGGTCCATCTGCAAGAAGGGAAGGTAAAGAAAGGGCCGCAGAGCGAAGACGTCGTTGGAGGTAAATTCTGCGTGCTCGTTGATAGAGTGGGCAGTCCAGCAGAATATGTCGAACAGACACTGGAACCTGACAATGCTCACAGAGAGGGGCAGGAGCCTCTCCATGAGATACCCGTGAGTAAGACGAGTGTGG
Organism: Cherax destructor; assembly: GCA_009830355.1. Classification (NCBI taxonomy): domain Eukaryota; kingdom Metazoa; phylum Arthropoda; class Malacostraca; order Decapoda; family Parastacidae; genus Cherax; species Cherax destructor. Next base: position 179,274 of record WNWK01000701.1, read on the forward strand.
CCGATGCGAAGACGGAGAGTGTAGTCTCCAACCTCGACATTGGTGACAAGAAGAAGGCCAGAAACCTATAATCGGTTTAATAGAATGAAGTTTGTTATTCAGCAGGTCAGACCAGTGTTGTTGCCAACGGGTGCGAAGGTGGGTAGCAATGACCGCAAAATAGTCTGTGAAAGGAACACCTCTATATGAAACTGGAAGGTCATGTACTGCTGACCGCGCAGCAGTATCTGCCTGTTCATTGCCCTGTACGTCAACATGACCAGGGACCCAACAAAAACAATATCTTTATGCTTGCTAAAGATACGGCGTAACCAAAGGTGGATACGAAGAACTAGGGGGTGAGGTGTATCAATTTTACGGATAGCCTGTAAAGCACTAAGGGAGTCTGAAACGACCACAAATGGTGACACAGGCATAGATGCAATACGGATAAGTGCCACAAGAATGGCATACAATTCAGCCGTAAATATGCTAGCAGAGGGTAATAGATGCCCTCGTACAATGCTGTCCGGAAACACTGCTGCGAATCCGACGCCGTCTGATGACTTTGAACCATCGGTGTATACTGCGATGGCATGGGAATGAGAACGGAAGTGGTCTAGAAAGAAAGAGCGAGAAGCCGCCGTAGGTAGTTGGGCTTTCGCGCAAGGTAGAGGAATAGAACAGACATGGACAGCAGGAACTTCCCAAGGGGGTAGGGGAAAGGGAGATGTCACATGAACATATAGAGGTGGGAGCTGAAGGAAGACAGGAGTGAATGTAGACGAAGAGAAAGGGACGAAGTAAGCAGGGGCGACGAACAAATAAAGAGCGCCTACTAACATCTGTAACAATCCTATACATGGAAGGATTGCGGAGGTCATGAGAGCGAACAAAATAGCGAATGCAATGTGCATCACGACGATCGGATAAAGATGGAATGTTAGCTTCCACATAGAGGCTCTCAACCGGGAAGAACGAAAAGCACCAAGGCATAAGCGTAATCCCTGGTGATGGACGGGATTAAGGATGGAAAGAGTAGCAGGGGAGGCCGCAGAATATATCTGGTCACCATAATCGAGTTTCGACAAAATTAGGGCTGAATGTAGGCGAAGGAGGGTTCTACGATCAGCCCCCCATGAAAGATGTGCGAGGTTTTAAGAAGGTTCAGCCTGGTGTGACAAGTTGCCTTCAGAGAGGTAATGTGAGGTTTCCAGGACAATCGACGATCGAACAGGAGGCCGAGAAACCTGACTGTATCACGTTCTGGGATACGTGAGCCGTATAGGTACAATGGATGATCAGAGACCACTGAACGTCTAGTGAACGTAATTTGATGAGTTTTGCCACTAGAAAATTTAAACCCGTGAGTGGTGGCCCAATCAGAAACCCGTTGATGGCATGCTGGAGGAAACTGCAATGAGGTGACAGTCAGCACCTGCACAAGCTATAGCAAAGTCATCCACATAGAGCGATGACCAAATATTGGATGGGAGAACAGATGCCAGATTATTTATAGCAAGCAGAAAAGTGTTGTGCTCAGAACACATCCCTGGGGGACACTCTTCCGCTTGACAAATTCCGGGAGAGTTCATTACTAACCCGGACCCGGAAATGTCTGTCAGTTAAGAAGGCCTTAAGAAAGAATGGTAGGTTGCCTCGGAGGCCTAAGGAGTGGGCCTGGGCCAAGATATTATATCTCCAAGTTGTATCATAAGCCTTCTCAAGGTCGAAAAGATAGCGATAACCGAATGGTTATTCGCAAAGGCATTACGAATATACGTATCTAAGCGAACAAGGGGTCAATGGCAGAACGGCCCTTACGGAAGCCATACTGACTAGGGGAGAGACTATTGTGAGTCTCTAAATACCACATCAAACGTCTATTAACTAGACGTTCCATCACCTTGCAAACTGCACTGGTAAGAGCGATGGGACGGTAGTGAGAGGGATCACGTCCCGTAGCACCTGGTTTTCGAAAAGGAGAACAATAGCAGACTTCCACAGCTGGGGAAGAACTCCTTGCGACCATATGAGATTAAAGAGTCGTAAGAGGACAGTAAGAGCAGACTGATGTAAATGCTGTAGCATACGAATATGTATGCCGTCTGGCCCAGCTGCCGATGATCGGCAAGCAGAGAGTGTTGCCTCCAGTTCTTGAAGGGTAAAAGGCACATTATAAGATTCTAAGAGAAGAAAAATCTAAGGGCTTTAACTCGCTGGCAGACTTAGAAGAAAGGAACGAGGGGCATAGATGGAGCCCCTGAGAAATGCGGACGAGATGATTACCAATTTCAGTGGCAACGGCAAGAGGGTGTGCTATATCGACACCAGCAACCTGAAGAACAGGAGCCGGGTCGGGGGAGAATTTACCACTCAATTTCCGCACTTTCTTCCAGACTGCACTCATCGAGGAAGCCGAAGTGACAGTAGAAACGTAATCTCGCCAGCAAGTGCGTTTAGCATCACGTATGACACGGCGAGCAATAGCTCTCTTCTGCTTGAAATCAAGGAGTCTCTCTGTTGTTCTGTTATACCGATACCTGCCCCATGCAGCACGTTTCAAACGCACTGCCCGAGCACAGGCAGGAGACCACCAAGGCACGCACTTTTGAGGATGCTTGCCCGAGGTTTGGGGAATAGAATGTGAAGCCGCTGTGAAGATAGAGGACGAAAAGAGATGTAAAACCTCATCAATGGAGGACGAGGTAGGAACCTCATGAAAGGCAGTAAGATGTGCGTAAAGGTCCCATTTCGCCCGGTCAAATTGCCAGCGTGGGCAATGAGCAGGTGGAGAAAACAGAGGGGACTTAAGGATGATTGGGAAATGATCGCTGTCATGTAAGTCCGGAAGGACAGACCAGGTGAAGTCAAGGACAGTTGATGAAGAGCAGATGGAAAGATCGATGCAGGAGAAAGAATGAGTTCGGGGGTCAAAATGGGTAGGAGTACCCGTATTTAAAACATGGAGGGGAAGAGAAGCAAGAAATGCCTCCAACTGAATGCCACGGGAGTCACAGTGCGACCCTCCCCAGAGAAAGTGGTGTGCGTTAAAATCACCAAGTAATAGAAGGGGTGGCGGTAAGGAAGAAACCAGAAAATCAACATCTGGGATAGACAATGCCCGCGAAGGGGAGAGATATAAAGAACAGAGTGTATACCACTTATTCAAGTGGATACGGGCTGCGGTGTAATGTAAGGAAGAAGGGACATAGAGCTGACGGTATGGAACACCAGTGCGTATAAGAAGAGCACTTTCGTTAAAGGTTCCATCGGAAAAAGGATCCGATGAATATAACAAATTATATCCTGAAAAGGGCCTGATAACAGTGGATTGTAATTTGGGTTCTTGCAAACAGACCCCAATAGGGGAAAACTGGGAGAGCAACACCTGAAGCTCACCCCTGTTACCCCTGAGGCCTCGGATATTCCACTGCAAATAAGCCATGATTTATGGAGGATATAAGTGGCAGTGAGAGGAAGCTATGGACTAGGGTTAGAAAAGTCCACGTGTGGAGGCAGCGGAAGACCTGTAATCAGAGAGGGAGGAGGACGTTGTGAAGGAAGGGGGGGTTGAGACGAAGAAGAGAGACGAGGAACCTCAGATGGAGTAGTGTCCATCATCGGCCCAGTCTCGGTAATATATTCTGCAATAGCTTCCAGTGTTTCGGAAGTCAAAGATGCAGAATGTGGGACTACATTAGAAATGTAAGAAGAGTGAGCAACGATCGGGGAGTCTATAGACTGTACTAAAGTAGAGGGCGAGGAGATAGAAGGGGAAACTGTCGAAGGGGCTTGGGAGGGGACTGGGGATGAAGGTAGTGTATGAGGAGGAGGATGAACCTCCACACACGTTACAGAACTAGACGGAGGCGAAGAACCCGGCAGTAGGGATTTTTTGCCGGGCTTATGAGAAGAATGGGGGCGCTGAGGTTTAGGAGAATGACGAGGACGTGTAGACTCGGAACTGTGCGAGTGAGTAGAGGAAGGAGTGTGGATAGTATTGGATGCCGAGGTAGGGACCTCGGAGCCAAGAACATCAAAAGGATTCGAGACAGGGGTGACTGAGGAAGAGGCGACCACAGAGGAAGCCGTGGAAGTTGGGACCCCAGAAGCGGGGCGACGTTTAGCAATGCGAGAATAGGAAATACGGGGAAGTCTCCCTTGAAGGCGTAGATGAGAGACGGCCATAGCATATGAGAAGCCTTCCGCCTCTTTGAGGCAACGGATTTCCCGCTCATTCAGGTAAACCTGACAACGGCGAGAATATGATGGATGTGTCTCATGACAGTTAAGGCAAGAGGGAGGTAAAGTACAAGAAGGACTGGCATGGTCGTCGGCACCACAGACTGGGCATTCGGCCATGGACCCGCAATATTTCGCTGGATGACCAAAACGCCAGCAGTTTCTACACTGCTGTGGTGTAGGGGTCACCTTTCGAACTTGTAAACGTTGACCTGCAATATATACCGAAGGTGGGAGTTCACGGCAGTCAAACGTTAAACGAGCTACATTGCATGGAAAACGTCTTCGCTTATTGGCAGGGAGGGTAAAAGTGTCAACCTTAAGGATAGGGAGTTCTTGGAGTTCAAGTTGCTCTAAAATGTCTTCACCACATGTCTGGAAATTCCGTTGGACAATGGTGTGGGGTAAAATGACAGTACCACTACAAGAATTAAGAGAATGATGCTTGTCAATAGTGATAGGAATAGTATCTATGGTCGTAAGAAGGGAAAGATCGCGAGCTTGGCCAGCATTCGGGACTGTGATGATGGAGTGCCGCTCTTGAGAGCGTGAAAAGAGATATCTTTGCCTACATGGCGTAGGAGAGCTTTACCAATACTATGATCGGAAAGATAGGTAGTTGGAGTAGTCGGTCTGAGAGTAAAAACTTCGTCCATTGAGGAGTGTGAAACAAGAATCTAAGGGAGTGCGCGACGTGCTAGGCGTTTCTGAGATGAACGAGAAGGAAGAGTCGAATCGTCATGTAAGGGTCGTGGTCGTTTGGATGTGGGACCGGGGGTGGTCCGATGGGAGACGGGCGAGCGATTCGAAAATTGCCGCACCGTCGAGGGAGAAGCCGGAATCAAGGTCAGAGAAGAGCGAAGGTCAGATACATCAAAAGGGCCGGTCGGAACCCCAGTACCTGAAGCAGGTGACGAGCAGGCACCAGCAAGAGGTACAGGGGTATTAGAGCTGTCCGGGAACGAGGTAGGGTCAGAACTAGGTGCGGTATCAAGAAGGGGCCCGGGGGTATTGGGTTCATGGATTGGGTCAGCCATGGTTAGGTTACTTCTTTCTTTTATTTTTAAGAAAAAAAGAAAGAAGAAAAGAAAATAAAAATAAAAAAAAGAATAAAAAAAGGGGGGAACGTGGAGGAATAGCTCCTAGGAGGAATGGAAGGGGCGTAAATCCCCCTCCGCGCCCAAGAGGACCTCAACACCGCCAGTAGTGCAGATGCTGCATGGAACCCGTGCCATACCCTACCCTTCATGCCAGTAAACCAGCAATCCGGGATAGCAACCTCACATCCACCGAGCCACCTCGGCGGACAAAAGAGAGGGCGGCCGGATATCCGCCACAAAGCATACCGCCTTCGGCCACCACCCCCGGAATCCGAAAGGTGGCCTCCAGAGATACACCCGTCGCCCGAAAGATACCCAAGGCCACTCCCGGGAGACCGGAGAGGGAACGGGACATCCCCAGGCGATCCAGATTCCACGGCAAACTACACCACCACCAAGGACCTCAACGGAATGGGATGGACCACGATACCCTTCCCCCTACCTAGGAACTAGAATGCCTGTGGAGGGAAGCTCCCAGGTTAAAAATGGGAAGGAAATAAGGGAGGGATGAGGAGGAAGAGGAGGAAAAGGGAAAAAGGGAGGATGGGGAAAATGGGAAAAGGGAGGGGGGATTGGGGGGTAATTAGGTTCGGTCTGAGGAAGAAGACCAAAAGGTCCAATTCCTCAGACCAAGAGCCTCTTCACCACAGCAAGGAGCCCCCCTTGAAGAGGAAGCGCTAAACCACAGGGGTCATTACCTGGAGAGTTCTGAATCCATGCATTGTAAGGAAGTGTCCTTGTGTGTCTACCGTCTGTTTGAAAGTAATTTTTATATTGTGGCTGTTTCCTCTTGATCTATGATCCTCTATCCAGGGAGGACAGTACCAGTTCTTCCAGCAGTCTCTACAGGGACAGTGCCAGTTCTTCCAGCAGTCTCCACAGGGAGGACAGTGCCAGTTCTTCCAGCAGTCTCCACAGGGAGGACAGTGCCAGTTCTTCCAGCAGTCTCCACAGGGAGGACAGTGCCAGTTCTTCCAGCAGTCTCCACAGGGAGGACAGTGCCAGTTCTTCCAGCAGTCTCCACAGGAGGACAGTGCCAGTTCTTCCAGCAGTCTCCACAGGGAGGACAGTGCCAGTTCTTCCAGCAGTCTCCACAGGAGGACAGTGCCAGTTCTTCCAGCAGTCTCCACAGGGAGGACAGTGCCAGTTCTTCCAGCAGTCTCCACAAGGAGGACAGTGCCAGTTCTTCCAGCAGTCTCCACAGGGAGGACAGTGCCAGTTCTTCCAGCAGTCTCCACAGGGAGGACAGTGCCAGTTCTTCCAGCAGTCTCCACAGGGAGGACAGTGCCAGTTCTTCCAGCAGTCTCCACAGGGAGGACAGTGCCAGTTCTTCCAGCAGTCTCCACAGGGAGGACAGTGCCATTCTTCCAGCAGTCTCCACAGGAGGACAGTGCCAGTTCTTCCAGCAGTCTCCACAAGGAGGACAGTGCCAGTTCTTCCAGCAGTCTCCACAGGAGGACAGTGCCATTCTTCCAGCAGTCTCCACAGGGAGGACAGTGCCAGTTCTTCTAGCAGTCTCTACAGGGAGGACAGTGCCAGTTCTTCCAGCAGTCTCCACAGGGGACAGTGCCAGTTCTAACAGTCTCTCCAGGGAGGACAGTGCCAGGTCTTCTAGCAGTCCTCAGTGAAGCAAACTCTCACTAGAGTATATTTCAAAAAATTCAGTTCCTCCCATGCAATATTTACACGGAGGATGACAAACAGATACTCGTATCTGGAAGTCTCTCACGTTCACCTTCTCCATTACCTAAGTATTTCCCATCATGATTTGATATTTTAACCTCTTCGACTCAAATAGTAAGAGCAAATTGGGGGGCCCAGGAAGAGCAAGTTGGGGGCCCGAATAGACAGGAAGAGTAAATGGGGGGCACCAGGAAGAGCAAGTTGGGGGATTCCCAGAATAGACAGAAGAGCAAATTGGGAGGGCCCCAGGTAGAGCAAATTGGGAGGGCTCCCAGGTAGAGCAAATTGAGGGGCCCCAACAGACAGGAAGAGCAAATTAGGGGGCCCCAACAGACAGGAAGAGCAAATTAGGGGGCCCCAACAGACAGGAAGAACAAATTGGGAGCCCCCATTTAGAGTAAATTGGGGGCCCCTGAACATACAGGAAGAGCAAATTGGGAGGGCCCCCAGGTAGTGCAAATTCTGGGGGCCCAATAAACAGGAATCTATTTAAAGCAAATTTGGGGGCCCTTGAATAGACAGGAAGAGCAAATTGGGAGAGCCCCTATTTAGAGTAAATTAAGGGGGGGGGGCCTGAATAGACAGGTAAGCAAATTGGGGGCCCTTGAATTAACAGGAAGATCAAACTGGGAGATGCCCCCAGGCAGAGCAAGTCAAAATCTTAACCCAGTCAAAAGTTACCCCAGCCATATTGCTGGGAAACTGTCTCCGTCAGTAGGCAGGTAATACACAAGTGTCCACTTTAAGAATTGGGAGTCTTGTAACTCAAGTTAATTCATAGAGTATCTGCATCACAAGTCCGGAAATCATGCCGAACAATGGTATGTGGAAGAACTATGGTTCCATTGCAAGAATTCAGAGAAATGTGTTCATGAATCATGACTATTATTATTATAATCAAATAATCAAATAGAAGCGCTAAACCACAGGGGTTATACAGCGATGAATCATGACAGGAATATTATGAATGGAGGTAAGAACGGAAAGATTGCGAGCACATCCAGCATTTTGCAAGGTGACATTGCGTACACCACTCTTAGGAACATGAAATATTTTGACCAACGTGGCATAGGAGTACCTTGCTGATACTCTGATCTGAAAGATAGTCAGTAGATGTCGAATGTAGAGTTGAAAATTTAGTCCACTGTGTACCTTGAAATGCAGAGAGTAAGGGAAGAAAGCGTTGTGCTGGTTGTTTCTGGCAAGAGAGGAAAACAGGACAGTGTCATCAATTAATGGTCATGGTTGTTTTGGAATGGGGCCGGAGGTGGTCCATCCTGAGATGAGCGAGCGATCTGATAATCATCGCACTGTAGATTATTATTATTATTATAATCAAATAGAAATCGCACTGTAGAGGAAGAAGCTGGACACATGGTCAGAGATGCGTGGAAGTCGGACATATCAAAAGGTAATAAAAGTGAAAATAAAAGAGGAAATCAAAACCTAATAAAAGCAAAAATAAAAAAGGAAATAAAGACCTAATAAAAGCAAAAATAAAAGAGGAAATACCTAATAAAAAGAAAATAGGAAATAAATACCTAATAAAGAGAGAAAACAAAATAGGAAATAAAGACCTAATAAAAGCGAAAATAAGAGAAAATAAAAGATGAAATAAAGACCTAAAATAAAAAATGAAAGAAAATAAAAAATAAAGATCTAATAAAAGCAAAAATAAAAGACAAAATAAAGACCTAATAAAAGCAAAAATAAGAGAAAATAATGACCTAATAAAAGCAAAAAGAGAAAATTAAAGGAAATAGACTTAAAAGCAAAAATAAAAGTGAAAAATAAGAGAAAATAAGAGGAAACAAAGACCAAAAAAAAAGAAAATAAATACCTAATAAAATCGAAAATAAGAGAAAGTGGAAGAGGAAATAAAGACCTAATGAAAGTTAAAATAAGAGAAAATAAAAACCTAATAAAAGCAAAAATAAGAGAAAACAAAGTCAGGCCAAGCCTCTATCTGGAGCGTGGGACAAAATGTCACCAGCAGTAGAAAGGTCCGAAGAATGATCTGGTAACAAGGCAGGGTAGTCAGATTATTATTATTATTATAATCAAATAGAAGCGCTAAACCACAGGGGTTAGGGTAGTCAGAGGGTGCTGCTACAGGAAGGGGCCCAGGAGGAGGAGGTACATGGACTTGGGATTTGATGGTTAAGTCTCTCTCTTCTTTTGTTTTAAAGAAAAAAGAAAAGAAAGAAAAAAAAAGGAAAAAAAAAAAAGGAAAAAAAAAAGAAACAATGGGGAGGGAGTGTGGAGGGGCAGCTCCCAGGCATAAAGGACCCTAAGTCTCCCCCTTCAATGCCCAAGAGAACAACCTCAGCGCAGCCAGTAGTGCAGATGCGACATGGAACCCGTGCCAGTAAACCAGCAATCCGGGATAGCAACCTCACATCTACCGAGCCACCTCGGTGGACAAATGGGAGGGCGGTCGGAAACCTGCCACAAAGCATACCTCCTTCAGCCAACACCTCCTGGAATCTGACAGGCAGCCTCCAGAGATACACCAGTCACCTGAAAGGCACCCAAAGCCTTCTCCCCCCAGTAGACCGGAGAGGAATCGGAATCTCTATATGATTCAGATTCCACAGCAAACTACACTACCACCAAGGACCTCAACGGAAGGAGATGGACCCTGGAACCCCTTCTCAGGTCTAGGAACTACAAAGCCTAAGGTAACAACCTCAAAGGCAGAAACAGGAAAGAAAAAGTGGAGGGATGGGGAGAGGAGGAGAAATTTGAAAGGGTGATGAGGAGGATGGGAGAGAGAAGGGGGGATTGGGGGGTAATTAGGTTCAGTGTGAGGAAGAAGACCAAAACGTTTAATTCCTCAGACCGATAGCCTCTTCCCTGTGCCAAGGAGTCCCCCCTTGAAGAGGAAAAGAAAATAAAACATTTTTTTTTATTAATACATAAAAAATTATGAGCAATATTTATATCCAAGAATATTGAAAACATACATCATTGTGTAAATTATAGCTGCTGCTTTCACTAGTCTGGGCAATTTACAGCTATTTTTTTTTTTACATGGCTACAGAACTTATTGTCTTATGTTCTAGCTGCTTTATACCTGGAGAGAGTTCCAGGGGTCAACGCCCCTGCGGCCCAGTCTGTGACAAGGCCTTAAAAATAAACTTAAAATAAACTTTGAAAAAAAAAAAAAAAAATGCAAGAAAAACAATGGCTTTCTTAGAACAAAAATACCTTAAGATAAAACCTTAAGACTGATAAAAAAATACACTTCTTAGAAGGCCAATAAAAAGTAAGAGCCTATGTTGTTCCTTTCAATGTAAGAAGCCATGGAAGAACTCATCTACAGAACCTCCCTTTCCTCATTCATGCTACTCATAAACTAACTATAGTCATTCGTTCAAGACTCCTTAAATTCAATGAAATGAGAGAGTACCCTCCCCTTCAGTCATGCTACCGATACAACTATCTATATTCATTCGAGACTCCTTAAATTCAATGATACGAGAGATAATAACTCCTTAAATTTACACCTAGGATAATGTATAATAGTATTCCTCTTCAGCCATGGGCACAAACTTTCATAATCCATATATATATCCCACAGAGCTTAGCATAATATGTCTAGCACTTGTATGAATAAATGAGTGTTTGAGATAGAGTGAAATTTCTAACAAAAGCCTACCAGCTCGTGTTTTTATTATTTAACCCTTTCACTGTTGGTGCCGTAGTACTACGGCTTGCAAGCCAGTGTTGGTGCCGTAGTATTACACCAAAATTCTAGCAGCTTCAAATCTAGCAGGAGAAAGCTGGTAGACCTGCATGTGACAGAATGGGTCTGCGTGGTCAGTGTGCGCAATATAAAAAAAATCTTGCAACATGCAGTGCATGAGAAAAAAAAACTTTTTTATTTAAAACGCAGACTTTGAGGTGTATTTTAGTAGGGTATTTATGGTTGTATTCTCGTTTTCTTGGTCTCATTTGATAGAATGGAAGATATATTACAGAAATAGAGATGATTTTGATTGGTTTCACGATGAAAACAGTGGTACATCCCGGTTTACGTATGGTCCCCAAACTCACCTTCTTATGTAAGTTTATTTTGTAAATGCTTTGTGAAAATAATTTTGGGGTCTAAAAGGACTAGTCTATTTTACAACATTTCTTAAGGAGATAAATTCGTTTTGGTAATGCACTTTGAAAAGACTGGAATGAAAAAATATCGTAAACCGGGGTACCACTGTACCTTGAAATTGAGCTCAAATTAAGAGGAAATGTTCAATTTTTGCCGATGTTCAAGAGTAAACAAATGACGTCCCCGTCCAATACGTGTCCAACTGGCCAGTATAATACACAGTCACAAATAGGTTGACATTATTTATACAATTATTACAACAATGCAGTAGTCTGCATAACAGTAAATTATTTTTTTGTGTGAATAAAAATTCAAAATAGAAAGCAAGAGTAATATAGGAGGGGCCTGGAGACGTGACTAATGAACAGAGAAAATGTTATCTTAGTGCCAAGAATGTCTGCACTGATTATTCTGGACCCTATTTTTAAATTGGCATCTTTTGAAATTTGTGCAAAATTGGTCAAATTGCCAATTTCCGACCACTTTATTGGGTAGTTGAAATTGGTAAATGGGCAGTTTCATGTACTCAATCGATAGAACAAATGACGTTCCAGTGAAATTGCCGAGTTTGGTCAACTGGAACAATGGAATTGGCCAAAATATAGGGCTCAAAGTGGGTGAAATCGCTGATGCGTATAAATGTATAGTATCTCCGAGACCGTTAACTTCACGAGAGCATAATTCCGTGCGTTTTCCAGCAAATTTTGTAACTTTGGTGTCATTACCATTGGGAAAAGATTCTCTATCATTTCTTAAGAAAAAATATTTTTTTTTTTAAATTCTTCAACACTGAGAGCAAGTTTGTGAGCAGGGGTCTCGACAGTGAAAGGGTTAATACAGCATATATCAGATCAGTGTTTTTTCTTGCAATTATGCATCTGACACAAGTTATTACAGAAATAACATGTTAGTTTTCATAATAGCCAATGTAACATTTATTTTTCAGCAATGCCCTTCAGGTGTGGTTTTATTAGTTGGAAGAAGAAGTTGGTAATAGGAGCATAAAAGCGCTCACCATCAACCTTTGAGAAGCCAGCCTTTTTAATGGCATAGAGCATATCACGATTTAAGCAGCAACCATCAAACAGAAATGGCCATATGCCACTCTCAGTCAAGAAGTCTTGTAGTTTTCCTCGTATATTATATTTCACAGCGTCAAATTCCCGTATATGCTCCAAAAAGTAGAATTTTCCACCCTAGAAATAAATACCAATCACAAAATTAGGCAAATATATGTTAAAATACAGTAGGGCCCCACTTATATGGAAGGTTAGGTTCCAGGCTACCGCCATAAAGTGGAACGCCATTTTTTTTTTTCCCCCAGTTATAAATACATCTCCAGGACTTGAGTCCTGGAGATGGGAAGTACAGTGCCTGCACTTTGAAGGAGGGATGTTAAATGTTGCAGTTTTATAACTGCAGTGCAAGCATGTCTCTGGCAAGACAGTGATGGAGTGAATGATGATGATGAAAGTTTTTCTTTTTCGGGCCACCCTGCCTTGGTGGGAAACGGCCGATGTGTTAATAATAATACAGTGGTCCCTCGGTTTTCGTGCATCTCCAAACTCGAACATTTATGTAAGTGTATTTTTGGGGGTCTGAAATAGACTAACCTACGTGACATTATTTCTTAAGGAAGTAAATTCGTTCGGTAATGGCACTTGAGCAGCATTCTGGAACAAATTTTCGGCGAAAACCGAGGGACCACTGTAATAATAAAAAAAATAACAAGTTTACACTAACATATATTAACAGTAGAACTAGGCATTAGAAACAATAAAAAGTAAAATACATACACAGTACATTCATTACTCACCTTAAAATATGTGTAGTCTTAATGTAGGCAAGAGGTGAGTATTTATTGTAGAAGTCGGGTGTGGTAGCTCCTACGAGAGATATGGAGACACCAAGAATTATAAACAAACACTGTCAGACACATATTAATACCTGTCTCTTTTTGGTTCAAACAAGTACAGTTGCACGAGTTGGTGAAGCATTTACACCACAATACAAACACTTACATTGTGTACAAGGTGTCTTCACATTAGTGCAGTAGAATGAATAAATAAATAGCTATGAGTGGTGTTGGTGTGGACTAGAGAAAACGTAATTCTTGCCATTACTTCCAACAAGCCCCCTGGCTACCACATCTCATATTTGTCAAATTTATTCTACTATGGGTGTGTCATGTTTAAATGTTATGTAGCGTGTTTCTTGTATAATTTTGAAAAAAATATCATAGATGGATTAATCAAAATGTTATATTAACGTAATATACATCATTTAAAGCACTCCATAGCAATTATTATTATTATTATTAATAATAATATGGCATCTTCAAGACTAGTGAGACACTTAGTGATTTTAATGTATACCTGCATGCCAGAACAGTGTGTAAGTTTATTTAGGTACAGGTACACACAAGTGTTTACATTGAACCATATAAGTGAACAATATTCAGAAAAAGGTAGGGATGTTTTCACTGCATTTATGGATTTAGAAAAGGTATATGATAGGGTGGATAGAGGAGCTATGTGGCAGATGTTGCAAGTGTATGGAATAGGTAGTAAGTTACTAAATGCTGTAAAGTTTTTTTGTGAGGATAGTGAGGTTCAGGTTACGGTGTGTAGGAGAGAGGGAGACTACTTTCCAGTAAAAGTAGGCCTCAGACAGGGGTGTGTAATGTCACCATGATTGTTTAATATATTTATAGATGGTGTTGTAAAAGAAGTAAATGGTAGGGTGTTTAGGAGAGGGGTAGGATTAAATTATTGGAAATCAAATACAAAATGGGAGTAGTCACAGTTACTTTTTGATGATGATACTGTGCTTTTGGGAGATTCTAAAGATAATTTGCAAAAGTTAGTGGACAAGTTTGGGAGGGTGTGTAAAGAAAGTTGAAAGTGAACATAGATAAGAGTAAGGTGATAAGGGTATCAAATGAGTTAGGTAAAGAAAAATTGGATATCAAATTGGAGAGAGGGATTATGGAAGAGGTAAAGGTTTTCAGATATTTGGGAGTTGACATGTCAGCGGATGGGTTTATGAAGGATGAGGTTAACCATAGAACTGATGAAGGAAAAAAGGTGAGTGGTGCGTTGAGGCATCTGTGGAGACAAAAAAACGTTATCCATGGAGGATAAGAAGGGAATGTACGAAAGTATAGTGGTACCAACACTCTTATATGGGTGTGAAGCATGGGTTGCAAATGCTGCAGCGAGGAGGCGGCTGGAGGCAGTGGAGATGTCCTGTCTAAGGGCAATGTGTGGTGTAAATATTATGCAGAAAATTCGGAATGTGGAAATTAGGAGAAGGTGTGGAGTTACTAAAAGTATTTGTCAGAGGGCTGAAGAGGGGTTGTTGAGGTGGTTTGGTTATTTAGAGAGAATGGATCAAAGTATAATGACTTGGAGAGCGTATAAATCTGTAGGGGAAGGAAGGTGAGGTAGGGGTCGTCCTAGAAAAGGTTGGAGGGAGGGGGTAAAGGAGGTTTTGTTGGCGAGGGGCTTGGACTTCCAGCAAGCATGTGTGAGCGTGTTAGATAGGAGTAAATGGAGACGAATGGTTTTTGGGACCTGACGAGCTGTTGGAGTGTGAGCAGGGTAACATTTTGTGAAGGGATTCAGGGAAACCAGTTAATTGATTTAGTTGGACTTGAGTCCTGGAAATGGGAAGTACAATGCCTGCACTTTAAAGGAGGGGTCTGGGATAGTGACAGCTGGTAGGGACTATTCTCAGCTGTCGTATCTGAGCGCCTCTGCAAAGACAGTGATTATGTACGAGTGTGGTGAAAGTGTTGAATGATGATGAAAGTATTTTCTTTTTGGGGATTTTCTTTCTTTTTGGGTCACCCTGCCTCGGTGGGAGACGGCCAACTTGTTAAAAAAAAAAAAATCTCTCATTTATTCGTTTTATTTCATTTACTCACCTCTCACCCCACATTAAG
This sequence comes from Cherax destructor, assembly GCA_009830355.1. Taxonomy (NCBI): domain Eukaryota; kingdom Metazoa; phylum Arthropoda; class Malacostraca; order Decapoda; family Parastacidae; genus Cherax; species Cherax destructor. The sequence goes on from WNWK01000701.1 coordinate 194,338, forward strand.
ACTACAAATATTTTAAGGTAAGTAATGAGTGTACTATATGTTTATTTTACTGGGACACTTTAAATAGCATAGTATATTACGTGTGGGTGGGTGCCTGGCTGGCTACCATACCTACCACACCTGACTTCTTACAATAAATACTACTCATCTCACCCTACATTAAGACTACAAATATTTTAAGGTAAGTAATAAGTGTACTATATGTGTATTTTACTCTTTTTATTGTATTTTAATGCCTAGTTCTATTGCTAACTTAATATATGTTAGTGTAAACTTGTTATCTAGCATTTATAAGTTGAATAAAAAAAGGGCATTCCACTTTACGGCGGTAGCCTGGAACCTAACCTGCCGTATAAGTGGGGCCCTACTGTATATCCATAAATGTGGTGCAAATAAAATTTTACATTGTAAAACTTACAGGAACAAGGACACGTAGAATTTGCTGCAATATCTTCTCGGTTTCACTAACACTGCATAGAACTAAAGTCATCACCACTACATCTACACTGTTGTCTGGGACCTCATCCATTTTCTCTCCTGTAGGAAATAAATTTTTGGGGGTTGAGCTAATATATGCATAAATGTACAAGATACTGATAGAAAGTGTTAATAAAATTAGGACTATTTTCAAATCTGGCCCAAGAAACAAGTGAAAGTTGACATATTCCTCTCACTGACTGATGAGGCAAGATATGATAAATTTTTCTCCACTGACTAAGTTTCAGCATTTCCATCCTTTGTCTCACATTCCTATTTTATCTTTTTCAGATTTTGATATCTACTAGGCTTGACAGAATCTTTGTCATTGCAAGTCATTCTTGTGTAGATTTTTAACTGAATGTTAAAAAAGGGTTTGTTATGCCAGAAAATCAATGCTTTACAGTATTAGAAAAAGAAAGAATATACAGTGGACCCCCGGATTACGTCATTATTTTGTTTCAGAATGCTGTTCAAGTGCCGTTACCGAACGAATTTGTTCCCATAAGGAATAATGTAAATTAGATTAGTCTTTTTAGACCCCCCAAAAATACACTTACAAAAGCACTTACAAAAATAAACTTACAAAAAAGGGCGAGTTTGGAGACTATCGTAAACCGGGGGTCCACTGTATAAAAGTTAACAAAATGAAGCCAAGAAAATAAGATTGCTGCATAGAGTAACTCAACAATTTATAGTTCAAGTAGTAGAGCAGAGGATATGAATGGAAGCAAGTTGTTAAGATAAGATAATTCTTCCAATTTTCACATGAGTAAAAATGAATGCACCAGTGTATGTATGTGAAAGATTGAAATCTACTTTTCAGCTTGCACTATCCTGTTAATTTAGTTTTGAGAATATTTTTACCCTTAAAATTAAGAAAAAATAAAAATTAGTCTGAGCTAAGTTTTCCAACAGACAGGCATACAGTAGTACCTCGGTATTCAAACAGCTCCGAACTTGAACAATTCGGTAATCAAACGCTTTGTTCAGTAAAAAATCGATCAGAGTCGACCGTTTGCTCGGCACTTGACCAAACAATGTGTGTCAGTCTCTCTGCAGTTGTCACTCAGTGCAAAACTCCACTGAACTTTGCTGTAAACTATGTATTTCGTGTTTCTTCCCATAAAAATAAGTAAATCTTTTGCATATTTTTCTCCATTCACATTTATACACACCTATTCTTAAAATCATCAGTTTAACTTTATCTGCTTCTGACCTTCCTAGATGGTTTTTATTATTCAGCACAATACAGGAAGGCACTAAAGTTGTTCCAGATATGTGTGAAGTGAAAGTGTATCAAAACATTTCTTACTCGTGAGGATGTAAGATAGCAAGTAAATTTTACAAGCTTCTTTGCTCTTCGTTTCTAACAGTTCATATTCCTGTAATATTTCCTTTAGAATTTAGGAGGCCAGGTACGTGACTGGGTTGCAGGGCGATGATTCTTGGAAACCATTAACAGACAGTCACTGAGTGGAAGTGACCAGGACATTAGGTAATTAAAACTGCTAAAATTTTAACACCCAGAGCAAGAAAGTTGTGACAGTGTGCCATATTATATGAACTGGGTTTACCTTAGTATAAAACATGCTAGAAAGGTAAAGTGTTGTAAAAATGCCCACAATATGAAATTGTCCTATACCTTCTTTGTCAATAACCTGCAATTATTCCTCAAATTCTCCCTATTTTCACTTTCTTATTCAACTGGGTGCTCAAAATCATATTAGAATAATCATGCTATCTACCACTAGCCACTATTTTTTTTTACTTTATTCCTTTTCCTTGTCCCTATCAGCTCCCTCACATACTTACATTTCTGTATTCCACATACTTTTCTTCAATGCCATTTTCATTACAATTTATTATTACTTTGCAAACATATCTTGCTATTCTTACATATTTCTTGTCTACCTACTACATATTCTCCCAAACAGCATTAACTTCACTTTACATTACTGTGGCAGCTGCTAGTTCTATAAAAAAAATTACTATCATGCTTAATAAAAAAAAAACTGAAAACTAGTGTTTTATATAAACTATCAATGGTAACTTGCATATAAACATCAAATTGTGTTTTATCTTCTCTGTGCTACAAGTATTGACATCAATTTCTGTCTTACCTGTGGTTATCAGGATCTCCTCAGAACGAATGTTTGGGAATTTCTTCCTATTGTCATTGTAATATTTTACGAAATGAGGATTAGGTTCCACAACCATCAGATGACTGCCACTGGGATAGTGTGAAAAATTAACACCTGTTGGGAAAAACACAATATATATTTTTCTTAATTTATTTTTTGACACATCGGCCATTTCCCACTGCAGCAGGGTGACCTCATACAGTCTCATGCATGCAATCAAGGTTTGGTATATCCAAATTGTTTTAAGGATTATCTTGAAAGGTAAAAAAAATAGTAGTTTCTATATTAGGCTAATTTAGAGAAAAATGTTATAAAATAATGACAAGTTGATGGGTAAGACACACATGCAACACTTGGGTTTAAAAAGTGGAAGACAAAGAATATAAGCCAAAACTTAATTTCCTTTAAATATACCCATTCTCTTCCATCCCAAAGAAGAGTGAAATATAGCTGAGCAAACTTTTTGTGTGTTAATTTTGCATTTTGCATTCAAACAGTAATCTAACCTAATCTTGCTAAAATTTAGAGACTATAAAATAATTTAATTTACTTATCTTAAGGATTTACATAGGGCCACTATTTTCCTTGGGGGACAAATGCAATGGGAGTCAGTGGAGCATTTTTATGACTTCTTATAGTTTGAGTCATTTTCCACAGAAGGAAGATAATGAAAAAAAAGGAAGAACTAACAAATTAAAATTCTTTATCTTCCATGAAGCAGATAGGAATAGGGAATTTTCTGCAAAGCAAATCCTGTCTACATTAAGCACTATACATCTTAAAACTACCCTTATATAAAAAATGTATAAATATTAATGTACGTATGCAGACAAATAAATTAATGAAAAGTGATCAGAGTATGTACAGTAGTACCTTGACTTACGAGTTTTATTCGTTCTGTGACCCAGCTCGTAACTCAATTTGCTCGTACAGTGGTACCTCTACTTACGAGCAGCTCCCAACTCAAACAATTATGTAAGTGTATTTTTGTAGGTGCTTTTGTAAGTGTATTTTTGGGGTTCTGAAATGGATTAATCTAATTTTCATTATTTCTTATGGGAAAAATTCCTTCGGTATCGGCACTTGAATAGCCGTCTGGAACGAATTAAGCTCGTAACTCGAGGTACCACTGTATATCACATCAATTTTCCTCATTTAAATTAACTGAAATGCCATTAATCCGTTCCAGCGGAATTCCTGCTCTCGGGAGGCAAGAAAAAAAATACTTCAATATGATGCTAATATCAACTCTACGGCTTATTTATCTATCACAATTGATCTAATATGACATAATAAACAATATACTAAATAACAGAAACATGATATATACAGTAGAATGAATAAAATAGGCCATAATATGGCGAGTGGTGGCGGCAGCGTCCATTCTCTCTCCAGCTCTGATTATACGTACATATCTTCCCATGCTCTTATTATAAGAGAAAACAGTGTATTTGTGAGGCTAACTGCACTAGTTTCATAAATAAAAAATATTGTATAAAAACATAATAGAGAATGTAAAGAAATAAAGTGGCTTTATAAAGTGTATGTACGCTGGCGGAGGTGGAGAGTGGAAGATAGGCTACTTGCTACTAGCTGTACTGCCACCCACACACATCGCTTATTTATCTATGATTTCATGCTGAAATTCCACAGACATCATCCTCTTTTTCTTCTCAGCACTGTCCTTTGCACTTACTTTCTTAGGACCCATGGTTAGAAAAAAGAAATTTGGCAATAATAACACAAGAAATGCTTCCACGGCCGGCATAAACATATGCACAGCTCAGCTGATGTTGTGGCGTTCGGTGCCACCTAGTGGCGATATTCTGAAACTCGCTCATTATTATTATTATTTTGTTAACACATCGGCTGATTCCCAGCAAGGCAGGGTGGCCCAAAAAAGAAAAACTTTCATCATCATTCACTCCATCACTGTCTTGCCAGAGGGGTGCTTTACACTAAAGTTATAAAACTGCAACATTAACACCCCTCCTTCAGAGTGCAGACACTGTACTTCCCATCTCCAGGACTCAAGTCCGGCCTGCCGGTTTCCCTGAATCCCTTCATAAATGTTACTTTGCTCACACTCCAACAGCACGTCAAGTATTAAAAACCATTTGTCTCCATTCACTCCTATCAAATACGCTCACGCATGCTTGCTGGAAATCCAAGCCCCTCGCACACAAAACCTCTTTTACCCCCTCCCTCCAACCTTTCCTAGGCCGACCCCTACCCCGCCTTCCCTCCACTACAGATTTATACACTCTCGAAGTCATTCTGTTTCATTCCATTCTCTCTACATGTCCGACCCACCTCAACAACCCTTCCCCAGCCCTCTGGATAATAGTTTTGGTAATCCTGCACCTCCTCCTAATTTCCAATCTCCGAATTCTCTGCATTATATTCACACCACACACTGACCTCAGACATGACATCTCCACTGCCTCCAGCCTTCTCCTCGTTGCAACATTCATCACCCATGCTTCACACCCATATAAGTGTGTTGGTATAACTATACTCTCATACATTCCCCTCTTTACTTCCATGGACAAAGTTCTTTGTCTCCACAGACTCCGAAGTGCACCACTCACCCTTTTCCCCTCATCAACTCTTATGATTCACCTCATCCTTCATAGACCCATCTGCTGACATGTCCACTCCCAAATACATACTTAACTTTACCAAATAATATAATTTAATTATTTACTATTGATATAAACAACCTGCAAAATATTTTCAACTTGTCCCAATGTTATATCCCCAGATTGTTAATTTGAGTAAACTTGCTGTCTGCTATAAATAAAAACAGATGTACAACTCAAACAAACTATGATCAATTTCTCTAGTAGTATTAAGTAGTCTGTAAGTCATTAAATTTAGTCTGCCCATAATGCCATAGCATGATAGTGGCTCTCTTTGCACTGCAACTCTTTATTGTAATTATACAATCTCAATGTAAACTTGCAAGGAAATAAAATTTGAATTTGAATCTGAATCCATTCCAGTTCCCAAAAAAACACCCCAATTTTTTGTTATGGGTTTTTATATAAGAAAAATGTATATATAAATAAGAAATTATTTTTGCCTTTTTTGCCAGGTCCCAGCAATATTTTAGAAATGCTGGAGAATACTATATGAAACTCCTTGAAGCACAGTGTAAGATGAGTGTCACTCCACTGCCAGTGGAGCGACACCCGTGGAGTGACAGTTGATGATCGTGCACTGCCTTGGCTTTATTTTTCAGTTACACATAAACATGTCTGTCTATCTGTTTGTTTCTGTCTATTTGTCTGTCACTCCACTGCCAGTGGAGTGTCACTCGTGGAGTGACATTTGATGATTGTGCACTGCCTTGAATTTATTTTTCACTGTTACAAATAAACATGTCTGTAACTGTTTCTGTATATTTGTTTGTCTGTCTGTCTAGCTCTGTCTATGTTTATCTCTGTCTCTGCTTATCTGTCTTTCTGTCTGCCAGTGTTTCTGTCTTCCTGTCTCTCTACTTGTCTCCCTGTCTCAGAGAGAAAGCCGCTCATGAACCAACAGGTGTTACACACGATGCAGAGTCGGTCACATCTGATTAGTGAACAAGTGAAAATGTGTATTACTTGCTAGTCGTGCTTATTATGCCTTATATCTACAAGCATAGTATAGCACTTTGTCTGGATTTTTTGGGTTATCCTAGGTAATTTACACTATGTATAACTGTATTTATGTATACCTGTGAGATAGAGACAGAGATAGATATAGACAGACAGAAGGAGATAGAGACAGCCAAAGCAAATCAGCCAGCCAGCCAGCCAGCTGGCCACCCAACCAGCCGGCCAGCCGGCCAGCCAGCCGGCCACCCAACCAGCCGGCCTGCCGAACATGCACTACACATATTCCAGAATTGTCTTTCTTTACTTGGGGCATATGTTATAGAACATTCTGGCAGGATGACACTACCAGTGGTATCAAAACTGAAAGGTTGTTACACATTGGTTATTATCGAGGTTTATGATATTTCCTCTCTCCTGCGAGTGGTGGCATATCTGAAGTGAGTCAACTCAGATTTTGGTCCAACTCAAGCAAAACATCGACCGAGCAATGGCCATAACTGAAAACTCTGTTGCATCATGTCAGGTACCACTGTCCCTTATCTCTCTCAACAGACAAAACAATTTTGTATTTAAAAACGATACCTAGAATTGTATGGAATAGGTAGTAAGTTACTGAATGCTGTAAAGAGTTTTTATGAGGATAGTGAGCTCAAGTAGGATTGAAGCAGAGAGGAGATTACTTCCTGGTAAAGTAAGTCTTAGACAGGATGTATCACCTAATTGACTCACCTAACTTTGTTGCATGAGACTCACTCCTGCCCGCCTCACTGGCTACTGGGTCTCTGCTCTCTTGCATGGTTGTTTAATATATTTATAGATGGGGTTATAAAAAAAGTAAATGCTAGGGTGTTGGGGTGATGTATGGATTAAATTATGGGGAACAAGTACAAAATGGAATTGACAGTTACTTTGTTGATGATATTGTGCTTTGGGAGATTCTAAAGAAAAGTTGCAAAGGTTAGTGGGCTTAGTTCAGAGGTGGTAAGTGAAAGTTGAAAGGAATACTATAGATAAGATAAGGTGATGGGTATCAATCCATTTAGATAAAGAAATTGGATATCACATTGAAAGGAGGGAGTATGGTGAAGTGAATGTTTTCAGATATTTGGGCGTTGACTTGTCAGTGGATGTGTTAATGAAGGATGAGGTAAACCATAGAATTGCTGAAGGAAAAGGGTGAGTGGTGGTTGAGGTCTCTGTGGAGACAAAGACGTTATCATGGAGGCAAAGAGAATGTATAAGTCATAGTGGTACCAACACTCTTACTATATGGGTGTGAAGCTTGGGTTGTAAATGCTGCAGCGAGGAGCGGCTGGAGGAAGTGAGATGTCCTGTCTAAGGGCAATGTGTGTGTAAATATTATGCAGAGAATTCAGAGTGTGGAAATGAGAGTGTGGAGTTACTAAAGGTATTAGTCAGAGGGATGAAGAGGGTTGTTGAGGTGGTTTGTCATTTAAGAGAATGGATCAAAGTAGAATGACTTGGAGGTATAAACTGTTGGAGTCGTCTCGAAGGTTAGAGGAGGTAAGATTTTTGCGAGCTTGGGCTTCAGCAAGCGTGTGTGAGCATTTTAGATAGGAGTGAAATGGAGACAAATGGTTTTTGGGACCTGACGAACTGTTGGAGTGTGAGCAGGGTAATATTTAGTGAAGGTTCAGAAACCGTTATTATAGATTTAGCCGGACTTGAGTTCTGAAATGGGAGTACAATGCCTGCACTTTAAAGGAGGTCTGGGATAGTGACAGTTTGGAGGAACTATTCTAAACTGTGATCTGAGCACCTCTGCAAAGACAGTGATTAGGTATGAGTGAGGTGAAAGTGTTGAATGATGATGAAAGTACAGTGGTACCGAGTTGATGGTCCCCAAAATGCCCTTATGAAGTTTAATTTTTAAATGCTTTGTAGTATATTTTGGGGTGTAAGACTAGTCTATTTACATTATTCTATGGGATAAATTCGCTTGGTAATGGCACTTGAACAGCATTCTCGACGAAAATATCTAACTAGGTACCACGTATTTTCTTTGGGGATTTTCTTCTTTGGGTCACCCTGAAATAAGTAGTCTATATGTACCAGAATTACTTTACCATACAAAAAAAATCTATGAATCCCAAGATTGAAACAATGTGGGAATCTTCAACTCCAAATCATTAAAAAAAAAAAACAGGTGCTACATCATTCAAAAGCAATGGCAGAAACTGTACTGTACTAGTATGTAAGTAGTAGTACAAATTTGAATTATGCACAGTAAATCCAGTCACTCTCAATGTACTCCCCTACTCTACAAAAAAACAACTTAAAACAGTGCCATATATTGCACTAATGATATTTCAAGCATCTAATTAAACTTTATTGAAACACGCACAGAGTCATGCATTAGACAGGCAATAGAAATTCAGTGACTAAATGAAAAAAATACAAGGCAAAAACCATTGGGTATGTATCCCTAATTGAAGACAAGAAAACACTATTAAAAACTAAATAGTATTTCATTCAAATTATGTTTCAATCATACCTAAAGGCCTGCAGCAGATGGGAGGCATACAAACCATTAACATCAAGAACAACAGAGTAATGGGTTGAAAAGAAGATATTTTAATTATTAATCCTGAGGGTTTGTAACCCAGAATAACCCATTGGAATCTTTTGATCCTCTTCCCCAAGATGCAATTCACAGCAGTTGGCTAACCCCAGGTACCTACTTATTGTTAGGTGAACAAAGGCAACAGGGGTAAGGAAACATGCCCAATGTTTCTATTTGAGCTGGGATTAAAGTAAAGTACAGTGGACCCCCGAGTTTCGGTCACCTCAGAAATTGAACAATTATGTAAGTTTAATATTGTAAGTGCTTTTGTATGTGTATTTTTGGGGGTCTGAAAGGACTAATCTAATTTACATTTTTCCTAAAGGGAATAAATTCGTTTGGTAATGGCACTTGAACAGCCTTCTGGAATGAATTATGACCGAAACTCGGGGGTCCACTGTAGTTTAGAATGATGAGAGCCAAAAGCCCTACTACTTGAGCCCCAAGCTACCCATATGAGCCACAAGACATTTCGTCAATAATCAGTTAATAGAAAATTTAACATGATGAAACTACAATGTAAAATATTGTCCACTATAACAAAATTATAAAATACAGTAGTAAAATAAAAAATGCACATTACTAGCCTGTACCAACTCCAATCTCCAAGATTTTAATTGCATTATCTTTTCGCAACTCAGGATCATGGGACACTATAGATCCAAGACTTGTAAACAAATCCTTTTTGACTTCTTCCACTTTGGCATCCTTTTCCTTAGTAAGCTGATGCATTAGAAAAGCAAACCATCTGAAAATATTAATTTGTTTAAAATGTATTTTGAACTAAATGCACAGTAAAATTAGATAATTGTTGTACTGTACAAATAATATTAAGATGAGAAGCATATACTACTTTGTGTTTAACATACAATACTGTATAATGCACAATACTAGTGAAACTCATAAATTGTATAGGACCACCCTTCTCTTTAATTATGCTGTGTGCCTTTGCTCACTTTTAAATAAGGACAAAGCATACAAACAACAGACAAGTTAAATGAATAGGCACATTATTATTACAGCATTATATAAATGCTAGGTGAAACATTCATAAAGGTTATTTAGTGCTCGAAGGCAAAGGAGTGGCAGATGTTGCATGTAATACAAATACAAATAATATTTCTTTTCTGAAGTATACAGGTAATGTAGTTCACATGTAATAAAATAATGCTAGGCACAAAAGAAAGGCACTACATGTAGTGCATTTTGGACAGACTAATTCTAATGCTTAAAGACTACTTAAGAACTAGACATGGGTTATTAAGTAAGAATTTTTAAATGTACAAAAAAGAGAGGTAGCTAAGTGAACAGCAGTAAAATTTTAAGTATGCATTAATACTTCAAACTGACTCAATGATCTTCAGTTAAGTGAGATTTCTTTAGCAGTTTCAAACTGACTATGTCTTCAGTTTATGGGATGACTGAAAGATGAAGATACAGGAAGTTAGAAGAGTAATTAATTTTCTATGGGAGTTTGAGGACTAGAAAAACAGGGATAAAGTTGGATGAACTGGTTATGTTTGGTATAGCATAGTGCTGGTTTAGCTACGTTAGGGAGATGAAGTGCTTTTTAACAATAGCTCTAAATTTATTAACAGGCAGGGGACCTTTTGATGATTCGGGCAATGAATTCCAGATCTTAGGGCCTTTTATTCAGATTGAGTTTTTTGCATAGGGCAAGTCGGACACGAGGGATGTCGAAGAGTTTTGTGTCTTGTGTTATACCTGTGTGTTCTGTTTCAGCTATCAAGGAAAAGTTTCAGAGGAAGGTTTATGTTGGAGTTTAATGTAATATGAGAGCATATTTTCTATATTGAGATCAATCTCTTGAAGATTTGGGGGGGGGGGGGGGTAAGAGTTGTCTGGTACAGGAATGGAAGATAGTCTGCACAGCAGCTTTTTGTTGGGTTATTAATGGTCTAAGGGGATTTATTGTAGTAGATCCCCAAACACAAATACCATAGATGAGGTAATGGTGGATTAGAGAGTGGTATAGTGCAAGTAGTGTTGTTTGGGGTACATAGCATTGTATCTTGGCAAGGATGGCTACTGTTGTTAGAGACCTTCTTGGCTATGTGTTGGATGTGGGTATTAAATTTCAAGTTGCAGTCAAGGTGTAGGCCTAAAAATTTGCCTTTCATTGTGCCTTGCATTGGGAGAACCACTGATCAATATGTTAAGTTGGATATTTGAAGCTCTGTTTCCAAATAGCATGTAGTAGGGGTTGTGTATATTAAGGGTGAGTTTGTTGGTAGTCATCCAGGTAGCTATTTTTAGTAGCTTGTCGTTAACAGTGTCACTGAGAGTAGTCGGATTTGAGTGGGAGAAGACGTAAGTAGTGTTATCTGGGAACAAAACAGGTTTAAGGAGATGAGATATGTTGGGGAGATTGTTGATGTAAATGAGAAAGAGGAAAGGGCCAAGGACACTGCCTTGGGGCACTCCTATTTCTAACCGGCTGAGTTGACAAGGTTATGCCATTGGTGAAGACATGCTAGTGTCTACAGCTAAGATTTAAGGTATGCAAGGGTATGTTCTTAATTTTCTTGTTTAAGGTGCAGGATATTGTGGGTCACTGTATCAAATGCTTTCTGTGGGTCTATGAAGAGTCCAAGAGGATATTAATTTTTTCAAAAGCTGCATAAAGCAGTTCAAGAATTTGTATAACTGCATCAGGGGTTGAGTATGTTGGGAGATATTAGGTAAAAGTAAACTCACTTATGTATTTTTTTTTTCAAATATTTTAGACAGCAATGGTAAGCTGAATATAGGTCTATAGTTATTTACTTCAGATGGGTTGCCTCCTTTGAGGATCGGGGTAACCCCTGCTATCTTAAGTATTAATGGAAAAGTCGAAAATTCCACTGATTTGTTGAAGTTGCAAAAGTGGGTGACAGTACACGAGTTGCTTTTTTTGTGAATTAGTGGTTGTAAATTATTTAGGCTTCCTGTCTTGTTTTTCAGTGACTATGATGAGTGAGATTTCAGTAGGATTAGTTGGAGCAAGATGGAGTGAATTTGGATAATTCCCAGTAAGGTAGTCATTTGACTGAGGATTTGAATTTGGTATTTTGCTTGCTAGTTTTGATCCTAGAGTAGGAAGAAATCATTAAGTTTATTGGCTGTGTCTACAGGATGGATGTGAGGTTCTTCTGGTTTAGTTAAGTTTACATCTCTCTTTCTGGACAGCTTTCGTGAGCCCAGGATTTCAGAGTGGGCTTTTCAGGTCTTTTTCATGTTCCGTTTTATGTTAAATCTGCTTGCATAATAAAGTCTACACTTTCTTATTAGATTAGCAAGTACAGTGGTACCTCGAGTTACGATATTTTTTCGTTCGAGAATGCTGTTCAAGTGCCATTACCAAACGAATTTATCCCCATAAGGAATAATGTAAAATAGACTAGTCCTTTTACACCCCCAAAAATATACTTACAAAAGCATTTAAAAAAATAAACTTACATAAAAGGGCGATTTTGGGGACCATCGTAACTCGAGGTACCACTGTACTGTTGTACAGTGGTCCCTCGGTTTTCGCCGAAAATTCGTTCCAGAATGCTGCTCAAGTGCCATTACCGAACGAATTTACTTCCTTAAGAAATAATGTCACGTAGGTTAGTCTATTTCAGACCCCCAAAAATACACTTGCAACAGCACTTACGAAAATACACTTACATAAATGTTCGAGTTTGGAGATGCACGAAAACCGAGGGACCACTGTATATCACTTAGTCTGTTCTTATGATAGTAAGCCCAATCTGAACTGTTTTTCATATTAATGATTTTATCAATGGATTTAATGATGCTATTTGTAAGTCTCTGTTTAATTGGACAATGTCTGTTGTAGAGGTTTTGGGTTTATTGAAGAAAAATTGAGGCAATTATCAATATCATGACTGTCAGCAAACTCTCTCTGCCAGTCAAGGTCACATTATGCTGAAATAAAGTTATTTACAGATGACTCATCATAGAGCAAAATGAGATCTTGCAATTTTCATAAGCTGGTTATGAGAAAGGTGGGGTAGTGGTCAGTGATGTTATTTGTGATTATCCCTGCTTTGAGTGGGGATACAGTATTAGTCCAGATGTGGTTACGTAAGGAAGCACTTGTCTCATATTCTTGGGGGCTTAGTTATAGATTGTAGTAGCAAGCAATTGTTCAGTGTTTGTTAAGTCACCTACTTGAGCGTCAGCAGCTTGGATGAGGTGTATGTTGAAGTCACCAGCAAGTATTAGGTGGTGTTTATTCCCTTCTGTGTTAATTATTAAGTTTATTAGGTTGTCACTGAATGTGTAAAAATTTGAGTGACGTAACCTATAGATTGCTCCAACTGTTTTGAAGATTTTGGTTAAAAATTTTGCAAATACATACAATATTTATCCTTCAGGTTTACATTCTAATTATTTTTGCATTCCAGCAATGCTGTTCCAAGTGCCATTACCAAATCGAATTTATCTCTCCTTAAGAAAGTTTAAAATAGACTAGTCCTTTATACCCTCAAAATTACATTTACAAAAGCATTTAAAAATAATTTACATAAATATAGTTATACGACCATTTATCAAACCGATAATCACTGTATATACTATATTCAATATTTTCATCCCTGTTGCATGTAGACTTAATACATTCTAATTCATCATAGTACAGGTTGGCCATCACTAATCAGGCAATCAGTTATCTGGTTCCATCAGTAATCTAGCACTAATTTCGGCTAGCATAATCTCAAATTCCATCATTATACCGACTCAAGTTTCATCATTATACCGACTCAAGTTTCATCATTATACCGACTCAAGTTTCATCATTATACCGACTCAAATTTCATCATTATACCGACTCAAATTTCATCATTATACCGACTCAAATTGCATCATTATACCGACTCAAATTGCATCATTATACCGACTCAAATTGCATCATTATACCGACTCAAATTGCATCATTATACCGACTCAAATTGCATCATTATACCGACTCAAATTGCATCATTATACCGACTCAAATTTCATCATTATACCGACTCAAACATCATTATCATCAATTTCATATTATACCGACTCAAATTTCATCATTATACCGACTCAAATTTCATCATTATACCGACTCAAATTTCATCATTATACCGACTCAAATTTCATCATTATACCGACTCAAATTTCATCATTATACCGACTCAAATTTCATCATTATACCGACTCAAATTTCATCATTATACCGACTCAAATTTCATCATTATACCGACTCAAATTTCATCATTATACCGACTCAAATTTCATCATTATACTGACTCAAATTTCATCATTATACTGACTCAAATTTCATCATTATACTGACTCAAATTTCATCATTATACTGACTAATTTCATCATTATCTATCAAATCATTTATACTGACTCAAATTTCATCATTATACTGACTCAAATTTCATCATTATACTGACTCAAATTTCATCATTATACTGACTCAAATTTCATCATTATACTGACTCAAATTTCATCATTATACTGACTCAAATTTCATCATTATACTGACTCAAATTTCATCATTATACTGACTCAAATTTCATCATTATACTGACTCAAATTTCATCATTATACTGACTCAAATTTCATCATTATACTGACTCAAATTTCATCATTATACTGACTCAAATTTCATCATTATACTGACTCAAATTTCATCATTATACTGACTCAAATTTCATCATTATACTGACTCAGAAATTGTGCAGATGGTTGTAAATCCACAGCAGCAAGCCAGTGGAGGAGAAAGCAGTGATGAAAATGAGGAAGATGTAGCAGAAAGTCTCTATTGATAGGTTAATTAAGTGTATTCTAACCTAACCACTCTGTAATCTGGCAAACTCACTAATCCAGCACACTACAGGTCCTAATGATGCCGGATTAGTGATGGCCAACCTGTAGTAGATAGCAGTACTGCCTCCTACGTGATCAGGCCTACAGTTATGAATGGCTGTGTACCCAGGTATGGGTACACAGCCAAGTTTCATTAAGAATGACTCACGAAATCTTAATGACACGATTGTAAACAAACCATACCACGGGTGGGGTTCGAACCCGCGGTCAGAGAGTCTCAAAACTCCAGACCATCGCGTAAGCCACTGGGCCAGCTAGCTTCAATAAGATTCATCCAACTAGGTATATTTCTACACCATAGGAAGGTTAGCATAGGCACCACTGTGTCCACAAATGCAAGTTTTTACAGACGAATCTCCCGCTAGCATGGCCGTGACAAACTCTAGCTCAAGTCCCCTTCAAAGCCGTCAACATGACTCACGAAATCATAATGACACGAGTGCAAACAAACCATACCATGGGTGGGGTTTGAACCCGCGGTCAGTGTCTCAAAACTCCAGACCGTCGCGTAAGCCACTGGGCCAGCTAGCTTCAATAAGATTCATCCAACTAGGTATATTTCTACACCACAGGAAGGTTAGCATAGGCACCACTGAGTCATGTTGACGGCTTTGAAGGGGACTTGAGCTAGAGTTCGCCACGGCCATGCTAGCGGGAGATTCGTCTGTAAAAACTTGCATTTGTGGACACAGTGGTGCCTATGCTAACCTTCCTATGGTGTAGAAATATACCTAGTTGGATGAATTTTATTGAAGCTAGCTAGCCCAGTGGCTTACGCGACGGTCAGGAGTTTTGAGACTCTCTGACCGCGGGTTCGAACCCCACCCGTGGTATGGTTTATTTTCAGTAAGAATATTAAAAGACATGTTTACAATTAAAGAATTAATTAGTGCTAAAAGGTCATCATAGCGTTTGCTTAGGATCTAACATTATAACTGAATAATATTATGTTCTTGGTGGCACTGAGAGTTTTTGCCTGACTTGCTGTATAATAATGACAATTGTTTTCAGGAGAGTTTTGATGGTTATTGCAGTTTAGCAAGAGATTAATATCAGGATTGATATCTGCATTCATAAGTCCGAATTAAGAAGAATAGTGGTAGGAGAATCAAAGTGTGAAATAATAATAGGTAAACAGTGGATATAGCTGATATAATTGCTAAAAAGAAAAGTAATTATGGAAATTAACTGGTACAACTACTAACAAAGATGAATATGAGAATAGAAATAATGTCTAAAGTAAAGAATTAACAATTTGTTAATTATAATGTACACTATTAAGCTTAGATTAGATATCAATTTTCCACCTAATTTAGCACCTGATATTGCACAAATGCTAACATAAACTGGTAACAATAAACAGTAAAAAATAATCTATACAGTTCTATACTAAACAAAACAGTGAACTTGTAGTAACTTAATAAAAAAATAAAACTACGAGGCTGAGAGTTATTTATACATTAGGTTGCTATGGAGATAGTAGAAGTGTTAAGGTGAGTAGTAGGGTGAAAGGAGGAAAACAAAGTATGTGAAGCAAATCAGTTTCAGTTAGAGACTGTGCATTAAGGGTGGGACTTCGAGCAGGGTGGATACAGGAGAGGTAAAAAATTATGTCAACATACTCTCTGACAAATGAAGTACATGTCAATCAAGTGATAAGCTGTCAGCATCATCCTGAACTTCTTAAGTGACACTGAATGCCCCTCCATGAAATAGCGAAGGGTGAGTTTGATGTGGCTAGAGTACAGGAGTTTCTCAGAACTGATAACAATGACGGGAACACGGCCAAAAGAACAACCGGCCTGAATTAAAATGCTTTGCTGATCACTTAACTATGACCAATGATGCTGGTAGAGATCATGATGTAAGTGCTGGGTTTGAAAATGGCAACTGCCTGCAGAAGATTGAAGAATCCTTAATTATGAAACCTACATAGGAGACTGGAAGTTCATTGTCCCAAACACCACAATGGCCAAGGACAAAATGCAAAGAAAATTTTGGTTTGGCAAAGATGCAACACAGACAACAATAAATACAAAAGACAATGAGATGTGAAGAATAAAAATCTGCATAACTTTCAATGCATTTAGTGTGTGTGAAACTAGATGTAGATAATGACAGCAAGAAATGCATATCCTTTGATCATAAGATCATGAAAAGGGAATAGCATATCACACCATCCGAGAATGTGGAGCCACCATTTTGCAATGCAATAGCATTTGTAGTAGCATCTTATTGTGACTGGAAATGATTAAGAAATGAGCGCAAATCCAAAGCAGAGAAGTGAGAGCCTGGGAATGTTAAGGGAAAAGGGATGATTTGAATCATAGATAATTTACACAATGTATGATAATTATACTTATGTGTACTTGTGCCTAAAACTTACTTAGGAGCTACAAGGGCTACAAGAATCAGTAAGGAGAAAATTAAAAAAGGAGACTGAAAGGTCCTGAACTGTAAAACACATTGGAGTCTAATTTCATTTCCTCAAACCTGAGGATGGCCTAGAACCCAATAAAAGACAACCTTTTTGTGATTGCTGAAGATGTGGCAAAAGCCAACACTGAATATATATATATATATATATATATATGTATATAAACTGGTGGGATATGAGGAATCAAAGGTTTGAATTGCTTGCAGAAAACATTGAAAATCAGACTACAACAAATGATGAAGCAGAAATAACAACAATGAAGATGACAGCAGCCAGCAGAACATCCAACTCTGTTGTGAAAATATTAGCAGAATTAAATAGTAGGCTTCAGATTGCAGGATTATAAAAAATCAACTACATATTCCACTTGTCAAAGCATTTGGAATCACTGTTGTACACAGCAGTAGCATCAGTGCCTAGAAATGATAATAATAATAATAATAATATAATATTTTTATTTCGATGCATGTTACAAGTGTACACTGTTATTGGTAGTTACAATTATAAAACTGTAATGCAAGGAGAGCCACTGGCATGCCATGGCATTAGGGGCAGTTCATAATAATAATAATAATAATAATAATAATAATAATATCTTATCTTTATTTACTACATGTATGTACAGTGGACCCCCGTTTTACGATAGTCTCCAAACTCGCCCTTTTATGTAAGTTTATTTTTGTAAGTGTATTTTTAGGGGTCTAAAAGGACTAATCTAATTTACATTATTGCTTATGGGAATAAATTCGTTCGGTAATGGCACTTGAACAGCATTCTTGAACGAAAAAATGACGTAATCCGGGGGTCCACTGTACATGGTATACAGGCCTAGCTGACATCAATGACATACTACTATATAGAAAGCCGCTGGTTATGCCGAGCATTTCGGGCAAATTAGGTCAGTTTTGTCCGAGGATGCGACCCACACCAGTCGACTAACACCCACGTACCCATTTTAAACTGATGGGTGAACAGGGACAGGGACAGCAGGTGTCTTATGGAAACACATCCCTAATGTTTTGCAGCCGTACTGGAGGAGATTCGAACCCCGGACCTCAGTGTGTGAGCTGAGTGCGCTACTATGATTATACGATACAGTATGAGCAGCAACTAACGTTACAGGTACATTGAATGCAATTTACACAAACCAAATAAAAGCAACCCTAACCTAATATGTATGCCCAACTTAGTACATTACATTTTTTTTACAACTTTCTATAACCATTACAAAAAAAAAAAAAATCACAAATTTTAGAATCTATATACAAAATATATCTATTCCACTACAAAATATTTTATTGTATTTTTTTTAATCTCCCTAACGTGGGCTAGAAGTTTTTATGCCATGCTTCTCTATTTATGTGGACTGAGAGATAATGTTTGTTATATGATACATTCAACATTTCTACCATAATTTATTTAATAATCCATCGAGCCTTAAAAAGAACCATAAGCTACATTTTTTATAATTATTGAATGCATATTTCAGTAAATTTTGTTGATAAATTATAGTTTATAATGTCCAATTTTAAGTGGGTTGTGCCACAGAGATAATAATATATCTTTATTTACTACAAGTTGTGGAAGAGTGGAACAAACTCCCGAGTACCATCATAGAAGCTAAGATGTTGTGTAGTTTTAAAAATAGGTTAGATAAATACATGAGTGAGTGTGAGTTGGACCTGACCAGCTTGTGCTACTAGGTCAGATGCCATGCTCCTTCCTTAAGTGAATGTGACCTGACATGACTAGGTTAAGGCACTGGCTTAAGCTGGTGGGAGAATTGGACCTGCCTCGCATGGGCCAGTAGGCCTGCTGCAGTTCCTTCTTTCTTATGTTCTTATATATGAAACGCCTAGATAAAAAAAAGGAGAATGGAAATAGTCACAGGAAAAAAGTAAGGAAAAGTAACAAAAAAAAAACATTTGGTTAGGCTAGATTGTTTGAATATGTTGAGTAAGGTTAGGTTAGGTTGGGTTAGGTTTGCCAACACTATGTCGAACTTCAAGAAAATTTACCGTAATCAAGGCATTCTATTGATATTTAAAATTATTATATTAAAGACGGGGGAACACTAAACTCTTAGCTCCTGGGGAAGAGGGGGATGGGAGGCAGTCAGGTCCAATTCAATGGATCAAGAGCCCCTCACCGGGGATCAGTATCTTACCTCTGTCTTAAATCAGCAGACTTTACTTTAACCAACCAGATGACGAGCAAACTACCAATAATATACGGCAAGTTGGTGGTAATCCAAGTTGCTATCAGGTAGTCCACCTCAGCCATGTCAATAAAATATGTTGTGGGTCCTATGCCCCCGTCAATTGCAATAAAAACTTCCCTGCAGTAACTACACCACCTTCAAGTACTTAACACACTGTGACCACAGTTTACAAGATAACGAACACTGCGATATCATTGAAAGTTTAAAATATATACTGTAAAAAAATTAAAATATATGATTATGGTGAGGTGAGGGTAGTGCAGCGTGACGCGCTGGAGCACACCAGCCAGCCACTGCCTGCCAGGGATACACCACACACTCACTCTTAATTATCATTTTTAAGTTTTAACATTTATATATGTGGTGATATTTTGTTTTATGTATATTTTTAGGATGTCGTTAGTGCTGTTATATCTTTGTTTGGGTATTTATTTGTAAGTCTTTGTTTCATTTGTTGCGGTATTTAGAGGAAAATACCAGGAATGCCTGAAGGGTAAGAAACAAAACCAGTAAATACATGAATTGTGAGTGACAACCTCGCGAAGAAATTATTTTTATCGAAATGTAATACACCATATACTGTTCATACTGTGTGGCTACATAACTGTGTATCCTAGTTTGTATTTTTTGTTGTCTAATTTGTTTCTGACTGGCTTTGTGTATCTGGTATCTGTGGAGTCTTGATATACATGTGGATCACATATGAAGACAAAGTTGTACTATGGCCTCTAAATCTTGTAATTTTTAATATTTATTCAACCATTACATCTAATATGGAAATCCGTATAGTCTTTTGTAATAAATAGTATTTATATCATAATTGTATCAGAACTGTAACCAACAAAATTACAAGTCAATCTAACTTCTATGTTGATTTCTAAAAATAAAAGACTTATTTTAATGTTTAATCCTTTCACTGACTTTATTTGGTTATCATAGTTTAAATTTACATAATGTACTATATATATGTATGCTCCCATAACTAGTGTTTTAATTAGATACATCAGCATTGTGCTGCTACCCTCCTTACTACCCAATACCCCTGCCCCCTTCCGTGCCCTGCTGCGCTCTATGACCCTTGTAGGTTTAGCTCTTTTTATATAATAATAATAATAATATTCTACATGATAATTATACAGTGGAAACTAAAGCTAGCTGTTTTCCCTGTTATATTCCATCAGGCAACATACAACATGGTGAGGAAAGAAAGGGACACTGGTGAAGATTAGAAACAATTAAAGGTATTAGGTAAGAAGAAGATCAAATATTAGTGGCCTATCAACTTTGATTTCTAAGGCAGAGTATAGAAAGGTATACTTTTATTTATATATGAGCATATGGACATGCCACCCCGGGCTGCGTTGTCCAAGGGGTGGCAAAAATGACTGGCAGAATAAAAAATAATAACTAAAAAGTACCGAGTTTTGTAAAATCGCTACACATTATACAGCAATACAAATACACACAAGGGCAAGTTTTTATCATAAAAAAATATAAAATATATTCACCAAAAACTCACACTTAAGAAAGAAACCTCATGGCGACGTTTTGGTCCTTTCTGGACCATTGTCAAATCACAGTGAGGCGAAAATGAGTTTACAACTTGTCGTAAACTATACCTACTTATTAAGGATGACAAAAATTGTCATGCACATCGCTGTGCATTTCTGAGATGGAACGAGTTGCAACACGTGGTTTGAACAAAGGCAAATTAATTAATGATCATCTACAACAACATGTTAGAATAACATTTTTTAATGTATCACTGCAACAGTTCAGAAGATTTCTACTCAGCAAAATTTGCCTTTTCGAGCTGATCGTGAATCTCTCGCCATATACTTCAACAAAGCCAGGAAATTTTCTGGCTTTGTTGAAGTATCTGACAAAAATTTATCCTGTTTTGAGAGAACATTTACATTCGATTTGTGGAAAGTCTGGTTGTTTGTCATACTTTTCATCAAAAATTAAATGTGAATTTATTACTTTGTAGAGATCAAGAGTACGTGAGACCATTATTTCATCAGTTCAGAAGGCCAAATTGTGTAGTATTATATATGATATGCGCTGTATGACCCTTGTGATTTAGCGCTTCTTTTGATTATAATAATATATATGATATGATTATCAAATGTTATAATCATAACCATAATTTTTAAAGGGTGGACTAGTAAGCCAGCGGAAGGCCTTAATCAGATGACCAAAAGCTCCAGCAGAGGGTCATATAACTAAGACCCGCGTCAGGAAACATTTGTTCTGTTTCCTGACAAACCTTACCTAACGTAACCTATGATACGCTTCCAGAAAATGTTTATATGGAACAATTGTCACAAATTTCAGATTTGTTGAAATTCAGCTTGACTAAAAATCAAGGAAGCTTTTATTGACTTCGTTCCCTTGATATGAAAATAACCATGCTAATCAGTGAGGAAAGAAAAAAAAAACAGTAAGATGGGCTGAATTTAAAAGACTATAAAGGTTAACCATATCATAATGAAGCAACAGTGGCTAGTGTTCATTTGGGGATTTTCGGAAGAGAATTTTTCATCTGAATTCATTGACAATTTTTGTCCCCTTCAACAACCACTCACTTAGTTTGGTTAGTGTTTATGCTGTTCATGTGAATGTCCAGGCAGTGATTTTTTTTGGTACTGTGAGACGTCTGTTTTTTTTTCATGTTTAACTGACCGATGGAGTGTCCTGGAAGATAATATTACAGCGAAGTGCCATTCTGACACTAGATGGATCTCTAAGACCCTCGCAGCAAATAACATGGCAAGGCACCTTGAAAAAAGTGATGGCTACCTTTGAAAAGCTGTGATGCTGTCTAAAACGCCTTGATACAAGTGAATTTTCAGCTAATAATAATCTATTACTACAAGTACATGTACGTACAAGGTATAATACAGGCCTAGCTGACATCAATGACATACTACTATATAGAAAGCCTCTTGTTATGCACATTATTATTATTATAATCATGGGGGAGCGCTAAAACCGTAGGGATTATACAGCGCCTGTGGGGATGGGATGGAAGGGATTCAGGCTTAATTCAGGGAACTAGAGCACAGATCCAATTCCCTAGATCAAGAACCCCTCACCAGCGTCAAGGAACCTCCCTTGAGGGGCTTGTTATGCACAGCATTTCGGGCAAATTAGTCCCCAGGATGTGTGTAAGAATTGATGGGGATAATAATGTTTATCTGAAATTGTGTGTGTATCTCCAGTGACTTTTAAAAGATGTGCTTTGACATGAGAACTAGTATTCTCTATTATTTCCTTTATATTCTGTAAAGAGTTGAATAAGTGAAAATTATTGTAATTTAGAGGAAATTAATATTTCAATAATGAAAATGTAGTACACATCTGGAAGTGTTATTAAATTAAATGAGAAGTATTGTGGACAAAAACGCTGAGGGAGGAAGCCAAGGGTAATGGCGTAATGTGTTTTGTTCTAAGAGTGATGTTAATTGAATCGTGACTAATCGTAGGTGATAGGAATAATATCAACGTAAATTTGGTTCTGGAAAATGAGTTAATGTGGAGCACATCTGGAATAATACCAATGTATACTGCAAATGTCAGATTAAGGCGGATAATAATAGAAAATGAGATGCGGTGTTGACAGGATGAAAAATTGAACACCGTGTGGATTGTAATAGTTTTTTTTCGCCTCCCAGTGTTTTAATTCTCACACGACAGGTAATGTAACTAATATTTAAATGTCTTTGATAATTTTTTCTAATTATGTAATTAATCCATATATATATAATCACTCAAATTACTGAGGTCAAGTAATTGATACTACTGAATATATATACAGTCCACAACCAAATTTAATACAGCTTGTTACTGGCTTGGAATATTTTGTTTAAAATTCTAGAACTATATGTTCAAATAATTTGAGGTCCAGATGCGTGAGTTTGGGGAGCTGAGGTACAGTAAGTGTATTCTGTTTTAGGTGTGCCAGAGTTCTCCCCAATTATGTGTGTGAAATGTTAATTTAGGATTGTACTTGTGAAATTCACCCACATAATTTCTCACAGTAAGTACTTGGGTGTTGGTCGCATCCTGGGGCAAAATTGACCTAATTTACCCGAAATGGTCTGCATAACAAAGGACTTTCTATATAGTAGTATGTCATTGATGTCAGCTAGGCCTGTATACCTTGTACATGTACTTGTAGAAATAAAAATTATTATTATTCGAAAGGGCAAAACAGAATGGGAAAATCTGGACTTTTCTCCAAAGGGGCTTCACCAGTATATTTCCTACCAACATTGCTGGTTTCTGTAGCATCATGTGAGCGCTGTATAACCCCTGTGGTTTAGCGCTTCTATTTTATTATAATAATAATGTAGCATCATGTGAATGTTCGCTCAATAAAATGAAGATTATAAAATCATATTTTCTGTTTACAATAGCACAACAAAGACTTACATATCTTGCAATGCTATCAATGGAATATAGTGCAGCCGGTGCCATAGAGTTTAGTGATATTATCAAAGGTTTTGCAACCATTAGGTCAAGAAAGTGTCAATTCTGAATTTTAGTATAGTTATTTAAGGTAATTAATTTATGACCAATAATGATACCTAGATGCCCAAAATGCCTGGCTACATAGAGGTTATTTTGCATGCTTGTGGTTATCTGTTGTAACTTGTTCAGTTTAGTTTTAGGCAGTGATTATATCAAGTAGAAACTTTTATGTATGATTTGCATCTGAGAGGGCAAAATATATTTAAATTTTATGACTAACACTTAGGGACTAACACGGGCGGATCTACTATGAAATTAATGAGCTCATGTTTCATTAGTTTCAAAGTAGAATCGACTTTAGTCAACATTGCTTAAAAATTTTGGGTCTACTGTATGAGAAGGTTTTTTTTTTTTTAAATAAGATAGTGCAATTCAATACAAAGTAAGTTAAAATAAAAATTAAAAGTTATTAGGTATCATGTAGGCTAGCCGTAGCTGGTTGCGAAGGGGCCCCCATAACTGTTCAAGCTTCAGGGCCCCAAAAATGTAGGTCCGCCATTAAGTGGACACGCATCAAGAGAGGTTGGTTAATGAGGTTTTAGGCCTATCGACTACACGAGGATTATTAAAGTAAACTTGCAATTTATGTACACCAAGAAATATATATTATCATCAGAAAATGTACATCAGTTATTTTTATTGTGATTATTATTAACTAAAAATATATGAGAATTACATTTGTCAAATATAGTTTATATGACAGTTACCCATGATGACAATTATACTGTATAAATAGGAATTTGCAGTTTCAAAAATAAGTCATTAACTTAGGCGTTTCCAGCTAAGCCAAGGCAGTATGATTTTGGTGTAAACATTCAAATTTCTGATGACATTTGCACTAGGCAGACAAGAGCTACAGTACTAAATATAAATAGTTAAATATCAAAACATTTCCTGATAAACATCATTCGTCGTATTAATGATAGATTTTACTTTTAAAATATAGATAATATAACATTGATATAACATTCGTATGACATTAAAGTACCAGTGACCTATATAATGTAGTGATCATATCTATATCATTCCACTCAGTGTTGAATAAGCTTTATTTTTTCATGAAGTCAGCGAGTGACTTCCATTTTCCAGAAAACGTAGTAAATGAAATTTAAATAAAGGCCTTTCGAATTAATAGTGTTTCTAAAATTCTTAGAGAGGGTAGTATAATTTGCATTACGGTGCGAACATGGATGTTGTTTCAAGGACAGGTAAATTACCAAGGCCTCCAATAAGAGATGGCATTACATGGATTTGTTCAGCAGTTGCTTCTGTTGGGGACGAGAAAGCTTGACCAGATGGTAAGGAAACAGTAAGACGTAATTTATATTCTCCCGGGTAACTTCTGGGAGGTTGCGAAATGTTTATGTATTTTTCTGACGGCCTAGACTAGTGAATTATTGATGGTTCGTGCTACAACGTCTTCCATGCAAGGAGTCGAAGAGAGATGGAAAGGTGGAAAAGTTATTAACAAGGCTAGAAATAAACTGATGGAAAAAAATAATTTTATTTGTGGCCCTGCTCTTTGACCCACCATGATTAAAAAAATATGATTTTAGAAACGTTTCAGGAAAATGATTTTTGAGTAGGAGAGTAAAACAGCTGGCTAATGTTTCAGCAAGAAAATAAATGATTTTTGAGTAGGAGCGTAAAACAGCTGGCTAATGTTTCAGCAAGAAAATCTAGACACAAAAAAATAAGCAGGTGAAAGGCCATCCACGGGACGGTACATGGCGAAAATCTACGACTGGAATATGATTAGTTTTTGCTGCCGGTATCAGCTTTCGTATACTCAGTGAATTTCTGAATTGTATTTTTATGTGGGAATTTACTGTTACCAATGATATACATAACGCTGTATATGCGGTATAATCGCAAAGAGGCGCTCTTAACAATGTGGAACAAACAACATGGGGATGGAAATTATTAGCTTAAGATCTTTCACACTCGTTCATCGTCAGGAGCCATGCATTGTTGCAAGTCTAGCAACAGATATGAAGGGGAAAATTCTCTCAGAGGCATGGTAGAAGCGTGGCAGCGTCGACTCATACCACTACATGTAGGAACGCCGCTAGTCAACCACACCTCTAGTCCTCTCAACCCAATATTTGGGGTAAGGGAAAGGGGAACCTCCGAGGTAAGTTTATTTAGGCACAGGTACACATAAGTACAATTATCATATATAGTGTAAATTACCTAGGATAATATGGAAAAGTGATAGCCCGAATCCGCATCTAATCACTATCAACTAATCTAGTGCCACATGAAATCATGTTACCTAATTAGTTAACACACGCACAGATTCAGGTTTTTATATAACTTTGTGTTAATATACGAATCAAATGGGTTTGTTACCCTATACTACCATATGCTCTTGCGCTACCGTCCACAAAATGGATATGGGGTGCACAGTAAACTAGCCACTTCGGTGGCGAAATCTAAAAATCTAATATGTCAGAGAATGTTCCAGAAAGTACCAGAAAATTCTCTACTAAGATATCTACAAGTTTATGTACTATCATATTTACCTACCCACTCCATACAGTCTTGTTTACACATCTTAAATGCATATTGTAATAGTAACTATATACTATCTAGATATCCCCTCAAGGGAGGTTCCTTGACGCTAGTGAGGGGCTCTTTGATCTAGAGAATTGAATCTGTGCTCCAGTTCCCCCCCCCCAAGGCGCTGTATAATCCATTCGGGTTTAGCGCTCCCCCATGATTATAATAATAGATATGCTAAGAATCCTAAATGTCGTCTGTTTTTAGGAATGACTTTGGTTATCCTGGGCAACTCACACATGCTGCTATGGGCTCCACTGGAAATAAGTCATTTTGACTTTTTTGGGGGTTATCCTAGGTAATTTACACATATGTTAAACTATGTATGATAATTGTACTTATGTGTACTTGTACCTAAGTAAACTTACTTATAATAGTCATCATCACCAATATGTTGCAGTTACCTAAACCTGTGTATTTCGAAATGCACAGCATGCTAGTGGCTTTCTTTTGTGCTTAATATTTTATTACATGTAAACTACAATTTGTAAACTGCACAAAGAAATAACATCCCCCGCTACGATAAGTTACTAGGTCTTTCTTGGGTTATCCTACACATGTTGCTATGAATGACAGTTGCCATATTTCTTATCTCTAGGACCCCAGAGGCGATAAGTCAGCCTGATTTTCTTAAGTTATCCTAGGAAACTCACCTAAAAGTTGATATATATGTTGCAGTCACCTAAACTTATGTAACCGTACTCGTATGCAGAGCCTGAAACAGACTTGCAACTACTAGCTACTTATTACATTATACCCTCAAAACGGTACCAGAAAAATTGAGAAGTGACAGGGGAATATTCTCATCTCCAACCTACGGGGGAATGCTATTCTTACCGGAATTCCAGTGTACGGCGATACAGACGTCGGGACGCGATCTCCGACGGGCGAAACGTGTAGGACAGGCTGTCCTAGGTACCTCACATACACATATGTTGCTGTGTATGGAAGTTGCAACCCCGTAACTTGTGTGACAGTATTCATATGCATCTGTACATGAATAGGCTTCCTACTGTTTGTTATCTATCACACCTTCAAAACGGAACCAGAGACATTGAGAGCCAACAGGGGCAAACTCTCACCTATACTCGCCCACGGGGATGCTAAACCTTCCGGAATTCTCCATGTCCGGTTGCACAGATGAGCGGGATCTCCGACGGGCGAAACGTGCTGGACAGGTGGGGAGAACGAAGGACTAATGCTACCAAATCCTTACGAGGATTCGTTGCATAATGAGCAATCCGGGGATTTTGTATAGCATCCTCACTTAAGATTGTGCACAATTGACTCTACCAAATAGCAGAAGAGTTTGTACAATCCATGGCTTGAGCCATGGATTGAACAATCCAAGGCATTCCTATCATGTTTTAAGAGAAAGGATTCAATTATGTTTCTCTCCGTGACGGAACTAGTAGGCACAATGACCTGAGTTGCTGCCCACCTTGGCAGATGATTTCAAGTATTCTAACGTGGTTAAAGACTACATTAAACTCCTGAGCAGTCCTAATAAAATACTGATATTTGGATAGTCTGATTTCTAGTGGTCTACCTGTCTGCCCGACGTATGAAAGAAGGCATAGTGTGCATGGGACCTTGTGTTTAAATATTCCAATCCAAATTCAGTACTAGACCTTGCCTCGTATAGGCACTGTTGCCTAAACTACTTTTAACAGGGCTAACACTTCACGAGCCTCATATATCCATTTCTCTGTTCCAAGAAATTAAATTTCACTCTTAAAAATATCAGATTTGTGTAAGGAGTATAGGGAAATGGAGACTTAATTCACTGACTCGTATCAAGGGAGGTTCATTGACACTGGTGAGGGGGCTCTTGATCTAGGGAATTTGATCTGTTCTCCAATTCCCTGAATTGAAACTGAATACCTTCCACCCCCCTCACAGGTGCTGTATAATCCCTACAGGTTTAGCGATCCTCCATGATTTTAATAATTATAATCACATCACGAGAGTTCTTACCGTTTTTATTGAACTTTTTCTCTAAAGAGTGCTTTTTCATGGTTTGAAAAAGGGTTATCTACGTACGAAAAATTCTTAATATGAAGTCTTCCTCTCTTATAAGGGTCTTTATATTACCCCTTTTTATGGCATTTTTTTCATCCATCCATACCAGGTTATAGGTTTTAGAAACTCAGAAAGGTCGAATATTTAAAAACCGGTTTTTGTAAGCTCCTTTAATTTCTTCACTAACATTTTAAAATCTGTAGCTTACTATATGAGTTATATAACTTTACTTAGAGAGGCCTTCGTATTGATCCCTTTTACTTCAACGTAAAGTCTACCAGGACCTTCATCTTCCTCTGCCTCCAGGAGATTTCGTCGATCAGATTGAGCTCTGTATGAAGTTTAAATTTTTTTTTTTAAAATAGCCTGGCTGGCTGCGAGAGTGGAGCGTCAGTCTTATTAGCGGACGGAGGATCGAGCCTCCAACACGTGTTCCTTGCCCAGAATGACCAACAAGGCTTTAGCACACTGAACACATGGAAAGTAAACGCTTCATTAAATATTATCCACCGCAGTGCCTCATGGGTGCAAACAGTTCATGTGTACAACAGTATTACACCATTAGACACCTGATGAAATGTAATGATGCTCACTTATTGATCAGTTAACCAGGCACCCCATATAAAAATATCTAGAAGTGGCATTAATCTCTATTTCAGATAAAGCTGTACAGAACAAGGTAGCTTCAATCATCTTGGAAATGTTAACACTAATCCTCTTTAAAATGATAGACACTATTACACCTGACAACAGTCCCGTGGCTGGGTTGGTAGCGCACTCAGCTCACACACTGTGTCTGTGGTTAGATCCCCGGCACAGGTGGAAATGTTGAACATTCTTCGTTACATTTGCTGCCCCTGTTTACCCTAACGCCCAAGTACCTACTTACCTGGGTGTTAGGCGACTATTGTGTGTCTTATCTTGGGGGTGACCCCCGGAACTCTCTCCAGGTAAACCCCAGGTGAGAAGTCACGTATATTATTACTACTACTACGTCTTTATTAATCTTGCCCATTATATCTCACTTTGAATATACTATCTCCGCACTTGTATTTTTGGTATTGCCTCGTTAAAGCGCCCAGCGAGCGAAACGTAGCCGTAATGTTGCTCTTGTGTCCGTTTACGTCGTAACATACTGTTTGTAATTTTACCAGTACTTTTAAGGTACTCCTTAAATAAATTTGTTACCCACTTGTGTGAAATTTTATTTCACAGAAGGCGTTTCTCTCTCCCTGTATGAACGAAGATTTTAATTTAATCCCTATCTTATCTGTTGTTGTTGCTTCAGGAAATAGGACAAATGTTTCCCGACACGGATCTTAATCATGACCTATAGATTTTATTAGAGTAGGTAGGTTTGTCAGGAAACAGGACAAGTGTTTCCTAACGCAGGTCTTAGTCGTATGATGACCCACAGCTGGAGCTTTTGGTTAATTGACTGAGGCCTTCTGCTGGCTTACCGGTCCATCCCATTAAAAATTATTGTTATAATTATAACCACTAGATATTGATTTTATTATATATATTAAAACATTTTTGCGAACTGCGGATTTGCATGCAGTCAAGAGGCCTTAAATCTATAAAATTAAATCACTGCATATTGAGTTTTACTATGAATTAATTATTATGGTTGATTACTAGGTGAACTGCGGCCTGGATGACTCTAGTAGCTGATAGGTTAAACGTAGACAAAATAATATAACCTGCGTCTCCAGGACAAAAAAAAATCAATTGGTATTGACACATTTGTGAATTATAATAATGCCATCAGTCAGTTATGACTTAGCATTTGTTTGCATTACTAGATAATTTCTGAACATAGCCATGAACTAGCCTTTCTGAGAAAAAACAAGAGACGAATTTTGGTTTATGCAGCGCTAGTCAAAGAGAACTGTTGTTTCGAAGATAATTAAAAAAAAATGAAAAGAGAAAACAATTCTTTTCTAATCTCTAATATGGGAGACCACACGTAAATGTTTATTAATGCACTTGTGGGCACAACCGTCGAGGAGACAGATCTTATGGTTTTGCTTCAGTGACGGCCAGATTTTCTTTTTATCCTGACTACTCTGTGCACAAGAAGACGGCGGGAATGTGGTTCCCTGACGTTTACAGCCCCAGACGCTGAAATTGCTCCTGCCACGACCACCTCGCAAGTGCAAAGTCACCTCCACCGCTACACTCATGCCCGTAATACCAAGATAATATCAAGTAAACAAAAAAAAGTTGCTAGATTTTCTATAAGGAAGTGTAGATTTTTTCCTTTCCTCAGTAGACATTCTGATTTTTCAAAAAAGCGTAAGTATTTTGTGATGAAAATTAAACGGTCGAACGATTAACAAAGTCACTTTGCACTGAGATGTAATTTGAGGTCTCTATATGATAGTAAAGAGTCAAGTGCTTTAGGTTGAAGAAACAGGTGGTATGCTAGCTGTTGTCAAGGTGCTGTATGTGCAGGTGACCATCCCAGGTGGGGCCTCGGCCACCTGAGGTTAATGAGGTCCAACAAATAGTTGTGGTGAGGGAAGAGGAGGGGGTGTATGCGTGTCCAGCACTGCAGGAGTCCCCACCAGGATCTCCGGGTGGTGGACCTCTGCTGGTCCCGAGTGCATATCCTCTCCTTGCCCTTTGTTCCAAGCAAGACCCTTACATCCACACACTTCAGCACCCACGCACTCACCTCGACCACACACTCGCCCTCACTATGTGCCGAACTCTATCCACTCTTACACGCAGATAAACATGCTCATCAAACGTGTTGGAAAATCGCTGTTGTTGTTGGCTAAGATATTTCCAGGCGGACAAAGTCGTTTTCTTTCAGGACTGCAACATCTTTGTGTTTCGCATAATATGATGTCATTACGATGTGCTGGGCATGTTGTACCCCTGATAAATTGATTTGGGTGAAATAACTAATCTGGCTGTTTTCTCAGACTATCTTCACCTCTACTCATTTCCACTTTTTAAGATGGAAGATTCTACAAAGTCATTATGACTAAACTTTTGTTTAATCATTATAGCTATATTAATTGGACCTGTAATTTAATAACCATTTAGTTGCAAGGGTTGAAGAGATTTACAACAAAGTAAATATTCTTCTCACTTGTAAAAAAAAAATCGCGAGATGAAATTATTTAAACCGCGTCGTCTGGAACACAAGAAGAATTTATATTTATATTATATCAGAATTACATATCGAGTGACTGTCATTGAGTTATTT
This sequence comes from Cherax destructor, assembly GCA_009830355.1. Taxonomy (NCBI): domain Eukaryota; kingdom Metazoa; phylum Arthropoda; class Malacostraca; order Decapoda; family Parastacidae; genus Cherax; species Cherax destructor. The sequence goes on from WNWK01000701.1 coordinate 226,020, forward strand.
GCTCACTGATACGATCAACCTCATGAACCTCTTCATTCTCGCCATATGACTTTTAAGTGTTTTTGTCTAGGCAGATGATTTCCATGTAAGCAGTTGCGATACACATTTGTCTAGTGCGATGCTTGCACTTTTTATGAGAATAATTACAGCTGGTAGTATATAAAATAATGTAACAATGTGCCAAGCATAATAGATCAGATGATCTTTGAGTTCTGTGGTCTGACGTCCAGAGTATCTCAAGCACCTCATTCAATCACAGACCATCTTGTGTACATCTTTATAGATCAATGCTCGCAGCCTTATAAAACAAGCCATTGACTGTAGACAAGGGTATATATATTGATAGATGTATATTTTTTTTTCAACGAACCGGCCGTATTCCACCGAGGCAGGGTGACCTAAAAAGAAAAGCGAAAGCGTTTCTTTTTAAATTTAATAATTTATACAGGAAAAGGGGTTACTAGCCTCTTGCTCCCGTCATTTTAGTTGCCTCTTACGACACACATGGCTTACGGAGGAAGAATTCTTTTCCACTCACCCATGGAGATAAGATGAGATAAAGAAGAATAAGAACTATTAAGAAAATAAAAGAAACCCCAGATGGGTGTGTAAATATATATGCGTGTACATGCATGTGTAGTGTGACCTAAGTGTAAGTAGAAGTAGGAAGATATACCCGTTATCTTACGTATTTATGAGACAAAATCACACACCAGCAATCCTACCATCATGTAAAACAATTACAGGTTTTCATTTCACACTCACTTGGCATGACGGTAGTACTTCCCTGGGTGGTTGCTGTCTACCAACCTAGTATGCCCTGCATACTAGGGGCTTTTGGCATGTACACCTCATGTAATCTCAATAACCAAATGTAATTCTTTGTATCATGTCCAAATAAAAATATTATTATTATTATTATTATTATTATTAGATGTACATATCTTAGCGTATTTAAGCAGTTTTCCTCAATCCATATCATAGTGATAAGAGATGTTCGTGACGTTAGTGTTAATGTGTGTTGCAGTGTTGAAGACAGACGTGCAGTCGAATTGTTGATATTCTGAGGTGATTTCATAAATATTCCAGATATATTTCAAACGACGCCTGACAGCGGACGGAAATTATATATTGCAAAACAAAGATTGAATGTTGGAGTGTATGTGGTGAATAATGAATGTGTTGAATGTATCGTATCTCACGAAACATGCATCCTTTGTTTTGCTAAACATTCAACTAATGTTTCCCCTAGCACATAACCGTGTTTTACCAAACATGTATCCCGTGTCTTCCCAAAATACTTATTTCGTGTCTTACCAAAGATCAAACCAGTGTCTTACCAGTGTCAGTAACACCAGACCTGTGACAGTGATTCCACACCTGAGTCGTAATAATAATAATAATTATTATTTATTTACATATTTTTATTAACACATCGGCCGTTTCCCACCGAGGCAGGGTGACCCGAAAAAGAAGAAACTTTCATCATTCACTCCATCACTGTCTTGCCAGAGGCGTGCAGAAACTACAGATCAAAAACTGCAACATATCTCCACCCCTTCTTCAGAGTGCAGGCACTGTACTTCCCACCTCCATGACTCAAGTCCGGCTAACCGGTTTCCCTGAATCCCTTCATAAACGTTACTTTACTCACATTCCAACAGCACGTCAAGTCACAAAAACAATTTGCCACCACTCGCTCCTGTCTAACACGCTCACGCAAGCGGACTGGGTCTTAAAAACGGCCTGGGCATCGGTCACCTATCAGGTCGGCTCATTAACTGCTGAGGGCTAGAGGCGTGTTCCATTTTCGTTTCAATCTGTGTGCAGATGCTATGACTTTAGTTTTTCGTGATTTTTTTTACCCAGCCCAGCGGCCCATTGGGCATTGCCCAAATGCCCATATGGCCAGTCGGCCTTTGTTAAGACTAAGCCCTTCGCACGCAAAACTTTCTAACCCCCCTCCCTCAAACCTTTCCTAGGACTAACCCTACCAGCCTTGCTGGATGACCCAAAGCCTGAGTCTATTTCTCACGTGCTGTTTTAAGCAGATTTCTACATTTAAGTTATTTAGGCGATTACAAATTTGGAAGCGCGAACAGAGAACGGGGACTCGAAACACGAACATAGTAAAAAACATTAAAAATAAAAACCAGTCAAATAATCACTTTTTAAGTCTCGTGGCTAAGTCACACATCCCGTGATATATATATAATATAACGGGATGTGTAACTTTCCACGAGATTTATATATATATATATATATATATATATATATATATATATATATATATATATATATATATATATATATATATATATATATATAAAGGAGGTTTTGTGGGCGAGGGGCTTGGACTTCCAGCAAGCATGTGTGAGCGTGTTAGATAGGAGTGAATGGAGACGAATGGTTTTTGGGACCTGACGAGCTGTTGGAGTGTGAGCAGGGTAACATTTTGTGAAGGGATTCAGGGAAACCAGTTAATTGATTTAGTTGGACTTGAGTCCTGGAAATGGGAAGTACAATGGCTGCACTTTAAAGGATTGGTCTGGGATAGTGACAGCTGGGAGGGACTTATTCTCAGCTGTCGTATCTGAGCGCCTCTGCAAAGACAGTGATTATGTATGAGTGAGGTGAAAGTGTTGAATGATGATGAAAGTATTTTCTTTTTGGGGATTTTCTTACTTTTTGGGTCACCCTGCCTCGGTGGGAGATGGCCAACTTGTTGAAAAAAAATATATATAACCACAGTGAAATACTGATTGGTAGGCAAACAAACCGCAGAATGAGAACAAGTTTCATAAGGGTTGGTTGCTTTATTCGTCAGGAGACAGGACAGGAGTCTCCTGACACTGATTTTAATAATGCAGATGGCTCGTTGAATTATTACATGAGGGTTGATGGTAGGCAGGTATAATGTTTGTCAGGAAACAGGACAATAATGAGGGTTGATAGGTATAATATTTGTCAGGAAACAGGACAAGTGTTTCCTGACGCGGGTCTTTGTGATATGATGACCCACAGGTGGAGCTTTTGGTCATCTGACCGAGGACTTCCGATCCACCTCTTTAATTAAAAATCATGGCCGAATGAGGGTTGATGCAAGATCAATCAATATCGTATCAACACTGAACACACTTAAAAATGCTCCATGTTTTATGGGAGGAGCCGAACTATATAAAAGATAGTCCACAGGCAAGAATGAACGCCACAAAACCGCTCGGTATATATTTGTTGCGATGAGCCTTTTCTGTATTACAAACCTGATTCTTATTACAACTGCAGAAACCTAGTATCATTGATGTCTATTTTAAAATGATGGAGCACCAGAAAAATGTAGTGTGAGTAACTATAAAAGAACTGATGGTGAGAACGTTACTTATGGTTGATCCTTTATTTGTATAAGCATAGGTGGACAAACTTGTCATTCCATCTTATGATGCTATCGCTGATTTCTTACAGAGAGAATCGAAAGCAGAAAGTCTCGGTCAGATGGCAAAATAAAAGCTTCACTGATTGGTTCAAGGTATGTCAAGTAATGTAGAGGATAAAAAAAATCGTGAAAGATAGTATTAAATGGTGGTGGAACGAGGTGTTAAAAACATAATTCGGTTCATCGTAATTTATTTTACATATATAATTTTTGTACAAATAAGCCTCTTATATTTAAAGCTATGATTTTGCTTATTATAATGCATATAATTATTTCATATAAGATATTCAACAATCACAGATCAACTTGCTATCAATCACAATCAGATCAAATCAATACTTTTTATGAATAATTTTAAATTACTTATTAATGTTGAATCAAAAACTTCAAAGGTAGGATATATTATGAATGTGAACTATTTAGTTGTTTGGTGTGTGTTTACTCACCTATATGTGGTTGCACAGGTCGAGTCACAGCTCCTGGGCCAGTGTGTGTATGTACTCACCTATTTGTAGTTGCAGGGGTTTAGTCGTAGCTCCTGTGTGTGTGTGTATGTGTGTGTCCCCAGTGATCATATAAACATCTAAATCAGATCTAATCAATATATAAATTGCACATGCACACTTCAATGAAAATATCTTGTTATATACAGGATTTCTAAAGTCGCAAAAACCCAATATTCAAACGTGTTTATTTAAATAAGTGAAAGTATTTGATCAAAACAAAGTTAATATGCATGAGTGACATCTGAATATAAGAAGATTGTTTATATCAGGTGTTAGGAATGCCACCATGATGCTGCTGCAAACACATTTCAACACACTAAGTCATATTTGTCGAAAGTTTCTTTTAAGGTCACATTAGAAATGGCAGCAATGGCGTGTGCAGTAATTCTAATTCTCGTCAACCATTCCATTTCTCTGATATTGTCAGTTTATACTCTGCCTGAAGGTTTTATGTATCCAGGAAGGAAGTAGTCGGCTTACATTAAATCTGGAGACACATTGGTGACCAGAAATTATTCTTACGTACCAGATGCTCTTCCGAGTTCATTAAGCAGGTCCATCGTGGAATTCGTTGTGCAAACTCGGGCTAATGTCAGTTATTTAAAAAAAGCAAAATGTCATCGGCCAGAAATTTTATGTGCAAATTTCCATACATATTCTCATTTAAAACAACCGGTTATACCAACATTAGTGCATTATTTTTTCTGCGTCTAGGCTCTTATTTCGTGAACAATGTTAATTCGGTAGTGACGGATATGTGGGCATTTTTGCATGTGTACAGTGTTGAAGAAAGACAAATTGTTCGTGACATTTTTCTGAGATAATTTCTTGGCGATCAAGTCCTTTGCTGATGTACGTTGATTGTTTCTGCTAGCATTGATAAACGTTCAGTTCTCTATTTATCACGCTTGGTGCAGTCACCAACAACCTGACTGTTCAGAGACCGGACCACGAAGATCGAGCCTTCATAACTTTATGTGGTGAATAACCAATTCGAATATAGCTCTACAGGAAATACGTAACACTGTCACACTATCTGCCACATAAACATTACATCAACCGCAGAATTGTGCCCTTATTTGAAGATCCCTAGTGTGAAATTTTTTCTTTCTTTTCTTTGGATAGTTTTAATGACTGAGGCAAGATATGACTCCATGGTGAACACTAGTGTACATAATAACAACTTAGGGAAGTAGCCTAAATTTGCGTAAATACAAAACGTTATATATGTATATATATATATATATATATATATATATATATATATATATATATATATATATATATATATATATATATATATGCATACATATATATATACATATATATATTATATACATATAATATATATATATATATATATATATATATATATATATATATATATATATATATATATATATATATATATATTAGTATACATAGCTTTAGGAATGCCTTGTATATTGACAGGGTTAAAAAAATTTAGTACATCCTATAAAAATACATACAAAACATATCTCTGAAACTCCGAAAGAAACAGCTTGTAAGTGTATATGGGTAATAAAAAGCAACATTAACATGGTTGCTACAGTTGATAATGAAGACAGATGCCAATAGTGCTACATGTCAATCTCTACCTTGAGAGCTGTATGTTGCTTCATTCTTGTTTCGGGGGAAACAAGTTTTAACAGAAGAAGCAAGTGTGTCTGTGTTGTGTATTAGCCTCTATAATGGCTTAAGCCTCATAGGCTAAGGCGACCACTTTGTGCTGCCTCTAACTTAATATTTTAACGATAACTTAATTCGAAATGTATATAGTGTGTCGTGTTTTATTTTTTGTTATAACTTACCAACTTCGCTTATTCGGCAAGGATCGTTTTCCCTAACCGACCCTTTATTATCTTTTCCTCCAGCCTTTTGAAACATATTAACTGATGTTAGGCTAACCAAACCAATGTTAGATAACATGAGGCTACATTAATTTTACGTTGGTTAGGTGATGTTGATCACTTTTGATGCAAATTTAAGAAAACTTACATACCACGCTTACTCTTGTGGAATACACTGATTAAGGTATTTAAATCTCCGAAAAAATTGCATTTTCTTTCAAAGGGAAAAAGAATTTTTGGGGACATTCGACTGTGTAAGCAAACCAGCAATTTAGTGAATCATAAAACAAATAAAACTTTAATAACGATAGTTTAAAGGTTATAACTCTGTAAGCAGTTCAAGTCAACGAAAACTTGTACAAAAATTATTCAAAGCTAATAGTGATCCCAGGTGAGAGACGGGGAGGAGGTAATCTACCTTGTACATGTGCTGTTGATGATCTGTGGACTGCTGTGTCAAGAGTCACCAGTACAAGCCATTCCTAGGTATAAAAAGTTACTGCTTACAAAGTACGTATTTATGATATAGCTGTTTCCAATAAATTGCTAATCCAGAGTAAAAATATTACCTAAAGACACCAATGAAGCGAATCGAATTTGTTTATAGTTGCATGAATACGCGACCAGTTAAAATATTTTGCTTTCATTTAGATTATTTCAGTCAAGTCATTAAGTGACACTATTACAGTATTGTATACCTTTTTGTTCTGCGCTCAGCACTTAGACTGAATATTTTGCGACATTTATTTTAAAAACTAAGTAATTCAAATGGTTTTCACTGAATTTTCAAAATATAATATTGAACTTCTAATACAAATATTCCTAAACTATTATTCTTTGAGATTACTTTAATAATTCACAGTACTTCTGGGAGGATAGAAGGTAATTGCGCTCCCCTAAAAAATAACAAAAATATAAAGTAATGAGGCTGTAAATGTTTGAAGGCAACTGGCTAATATTAGGTTTTGGAGGTCGGTGCTAAAGTCTGAGTTAATGAGGAGGATCATTATATAATGACTGGAGAGAGGGATTACTGACAGCCACAGTGAGTGATGGTATAAAGAGTGCGTGTGGAACCGTCTTCTTGGCTAATATCCACGCTGTTTACAAGTGTTGGAGAACACCTGGAACTTCTCTTAACCAGCGACATCGTACATCCACCACTTGACTCCCTAAGAGATGGAAGGGCATACGTTTAAAATGATATCTTTTAACTCAGGGAGAATATATATACTATATATATATATATATATATATATATATATATATATATATATATATATATTCCTTCAACAAGTCGGCCGTCTCCCACCGAGGCAGGGTGACCCAAAAGAAAGAAAATCCCCAAAAAGAAAATACTTTCATCATCATTCAACACTTCACCACACTCATACATAATCACTGTTATATATATATATATATATATATATATATATATATATATATATTATATATGTGTGTGTGTGTGTGTGTGTGTGTGTGTGTGTGTGTGTGTGTGTGTGTGTGTGTGTGTGTGTGTGTGTGTGTGTGTGTGTGTGTGTGTGTGTGTGTGTGTGTGTGTGTGTGTGTGTGTGTGTGTTGTGTCGTCGATTAGGTAAAACTTCGATTTTGGCTTAAATAGCAACGCACTTCTTGCCATATAAGACAAGCGAAAATTTGTGTATGCAATAATTTCGCAAAATCATTCTGAACCTAACGAAAAAATATATTTCATTGTGTTTGTTTATTATTAAATTAATGTTAACGTATCTAAAATATATTTTGTTGGGTTAGGCTATATTAAATTGCGCTTGTTGTAATAAGGTTAGGTAGGTTTTCATAGTTTCTCTTGGTACAAAATTATAAATTTTTACATTAACATAAATGAAAAAAATATATCTTTAAACGTATAAGAGAAAATTTTAGAAAGGACTTAATTTTAAATGAGTTCTTGCTAATTGACCAGTCTTATACGTTTAAAGGTATATTTTTTTCAATTTATGTTAATGTAAGAATTTATAATTTTGTACCAAGAGAAACTTTGAAAACCTACCTAACCTTATTACAACAAGCTCAATTTAATTTAGCCTAACCCAACTAAATATATTTTAGATACATTAACATTAATTTAATAATAAACAAACACAATGAAATATATTTTTTTCGTTATGTTCAGAATGATTTTGGCGAAATTATTGCATACACAAATTTTCACTTGTCTTATATGGCAAGGTGAGCGTTGTTATTTAAGCCAAAATCGCAAGTTTTACCTAATGTGACACACCCACTAAGTAGTTAGACTGTTGGGTTTAGTCCTGACTCTTTCTCTTTTACTTCAGTTCTTCCTCTCACCGGCTATTCTTCTTCTGTCCCCACTTTCCCCTCGCCCCTAGTGGGTCCTTACCTGAGAGTCTGAACTGAACTCAACTTACCTAATCGGCACGACTATATATATATATAATGTATATATATATATATAAAATATATATATATATATATATATATATATATATATATATATATATATATATATATATATATATGTCGTCGATTAGGTAAAACTGGTGAATTAGCAAGAACTCATCTAAAATTAAGTCCTTTCTAAAATTTTCTCTTATACGTTTAAAGATATATATTTTTCATTTATGTTAGTGTAAGAATTTATAATTTTGTACCAAGAGAAACTTTGAAAACCTACCTAACCTTATTACAACAAGCGCAATTTAATTTAGCCTAACCCAACTTAATATATTTTAGATACGTTAACATTAATTTAATAATAAACAAACACAATGAAATATATTTTTTTCGTTATGTTCAGAATGATTTTGGCGAAATTATTGTATACACAAATTTTCACTTGTCTTATATGGCAAGGTGAGCGTTGCTATTTAAGCCAAAATCGCAAGTTTTACCTAATCGGCACGACATATATATGTATATATATATATATTTAGAACCCAATGGAAATAAGTTGCATTTTAACCTTGCTGGATTATCCTATGTTAAATCTACATTATTTATCACCCAATGCACCCCTATTACAGTTGTACCTATTAGAAATATTCTTCAGATTTGTAATACTAATCTGTAAAACATATGCAGATTTCTTAAATAAAGCTGATCTTAATACTTGTCTTATGAAGTAAGATAAAATATCTCAGTGAAACAGATTAGCATTATTTACCTTAAGACACAGTGGTCCTCTGGCATCGTATCACATTCTCCAATACAAGTGCCAACGTCAATTATCTGCAAAATTAATATTATTATGTATGTTTTCTATATTTTGATGCATAATGATAAGCAGGTCAAAAGTATTTTAATGGTTTAGTATCTATTAAGTTCTAAAGGTATCATTAGCTATATAAGGTAGTGTAAAAGTTGCTATTTAGTTATACATTTTGTTATTTCTCCCGGGTGATCAAAGATGACTTTACCACTATTATTAAATACAAGCTATGAATTCATTACAGTCAAATAACTGTTACAGGGTGACAAACAACTGTTTATATGATGATATTAAGCGAAGAGCTCTCACGTAAACAGTTATAACAATGATTTATTTATATTTAAGTTACGATTAAAAAAAATTCGAGAGAAATGCTACAAGATGGTCTTCTGCCTCCGCTCGTATACAAATTCATCCCTAAGCTGTGCTACGTACTTATTTACTGTTAGGTACACAGAGACAGTAGGTGTCGAGATTCACCCATACGTCTAGTTTGGCCTGTTAATCAAACCCGGGTTTCTTTGGCTGTGGACTAATCGCTCTACCATTGAACTAAATACCGCTTTGCAATGTGCAAGTTTTGAAGAAGCAGCAAGATAATACTGTGTTACTAAACAAGGTAACTTTTGTCAACAAGGTTAATTTTCTTTATGTTGCCCCTTTCCATACGGTCTCTGCTGATATTTATTTATTATTTACTATCATCACATGCTATGTATATAACATCACTGTGCACAAACGGAGAAGAATGTTAAAAAGATAAAACAATCGAATGAGAAATACAGATCATGTTAATGAATAATGTTCAAGAGTTTAACTTATTATTCTGACAGAATATCTTATTAAGTACTAACCTTAAGCCTGGCTATATGACTTAGTTTAATAACATACAAGAAGTTTAAGGTCGAAATGTAAAGAACCTTGGACATGACCCATTTGAGCTCCCTACATAATTCTTGAGACCGATTTTGCAGTATAACTAGATTCCTACCTTCTTTGGGATAAACATAGCCCCGTGGCCTGGCTGGTTAAGCTCTCGCTTCACACACGGAGAGCCCGGGTTCGATTCCCGGCGGGGTGGAAACATTTCGACGCGTTTCCTTACACCAGTTGTCCTGTTCACCTAGCAGCAAATAGGTACCTGGGTGTTAGTCAACTGGTGTGGGTCGTATCCTTGGGAACAAGATTGAGGACCCCAATGGAAATAAGACAGACAGTCTTCGATGGCGCACTGCCTTTCGTGGGTTATCCTGGGTGGCTAACCCTCCGGGGTTAAAAATCCGAACGAAATCTTATCTTATCATAAGCCTCTCGGTCTGTGGTAAACTCATTGAGAATGGATTCGTAAACGCCAAATTGTAGCTCTTGCACTGAATGAACGACTTTGTCTCTGCTGGAGAGCTTGCCAATAAATAAATGTATGTGGATGGGAATTTGGAGTCTTCAGCCACGGATAAATGTTCTTGTTACCACAAACACTTGCAAAGTGACCTGCAGAGATGTACTTGAGAGCTGAGGTACTGAAAACTATTTAACTATAGCTGTCATGGAAGTCTGTTTATATACGTGTAATATACGATATCTAAAATTCAGCAAGATTCCAAGAACTTAATAAATTTTAAGAACAAAGAGGAACACAACGATTAAATGATGTTAGGCTAAAAGGGTCAAGAACTAAAATGTGGCCATCTCTATTGTGAGGTGAATAAAAACAAACATTAAAAAAAAGTGGAGGGTCATGAAAGAATATTTTTTGTTTAATTTTTACATATTTTAGCAAGATTGGTTTATTAAATATCTAAAATGTATGAGCCTCCTTTAAATTAATTATATGTACAATGCTAAACTACTGTACTAAGAGTGTAGAAATTAAAATACAATTTCATTATTAATCACACTTATTTCATTAGTAATTCAAAGTGGAATAATGTCTCAGATTTTCAATGCCGAGTTTAAATTTTAACAGTATCGAAAGCTGTAAATGATACTGCCCTATTATAAGATGTTCACGAGGCAGTAGTCTTCCTTAACAATGCCGAACTTGTCTTGAAATTTTCAACAAATTACTTTCTCACAAAATATAAAAACTCTTAAATTTAATTAAGTCTTTATATTGAACAAATACGTAAAAAGTTTAAAAGAATTTGAAAGAATGAATGAATGCAAACACGGACACGGGCGTATTTTTCACATCGAGACACGTGTCCGTCTGCACGTACAATACTTTTCATGAAACTGCTACTGGATCTTCTCTGGAAATCATTGTCTAATAACGTGTCACGTTCTTAATTAACAAAGAATGATCGAAACGGACACTTATGTAGCATTCAGGACATTTGTTAAAGGAAATGTTTCTCCACGAATAGCTTCTTAAGTCTTATGGACTAAAGAAGCTTTTCGTAAAGAAACGTTTCCTGTAATAAATGTCCTGAACTGTACATAAGTGTGTTCTTCCAAACTGAATTTTAATTACGTATCACAAAAGAAAATCCTCAGTAACTTGTCGGGCGTTTCGAACCTAGACTGGGTTATCCAAAGAGACAAAAACTATCACGTTCTGGCTCACAATCTTTCCGCCTCACTTTCTGAGCGCAGACGATGCAGTTGGCAAAGTCCAAAACACACTTCCTGCTAGCCAGTTTCTCTGAGTTTCTTCATATACTTAGGCTCCAACGCTACAGTCCATCCCACTGACCACTAGTCCACACAATATATTCTAATATACTCACATACTTTCTTGATATCGTCACAACAATTCTCGCACACCCTCTCCCTCCAAATCTGCTGACACTCCAAACACATTGTTGTTTTCTTCCCCTCAGATTTATCAACCATGTTTATCAACATATCGATTTATTCTATTTACATGACCAAAACCATCTAGAAAAATTCACTCTTTGAATTATGCTTTTAATTCCAACACATCGTGTTGTAAGTTCTTCATTCCATATTCTCTGCAAAATGTTTAAAACACATTGATTTCCAACAACACATTTAAGATAATAGTTTACAAATATTCATCCTTTAATTGTTCTTCGTTTGCACTCCTTTGCCACTCTTCCATATTTTTTTTGTATATGGTAGGCGCCCTTAATTGCATTACTTTGCTTTAAAAAGCCTTCTTTATATCACTCTTTTCTTGTAAAAAATTATCATTTTTACATCTACCAATTAGCTCTTTTCCCATATATGCTACTGCTACTGCACACTCTTGATATTCCGTTTGTAAATACACCCTATACATTTTCACTACCATATATTCTCAACTAATCAACTTCATACTATATACATTTCCACATTTTCCCAATCACATCCTCGTATCCATTTCACACTGCATTTTCCCACTCCTCTTAAACAAGCCAACATTTAAAAATTTGTTATATCCCTGATAACTTTTTTCTTTAGTTCGTTCATTTTCGCCTCCTCTATTTGCAGACAACTATCGTTTTATATTTCATCTTTAACATTATTTATGACTAGTCATCAGTCATGTCACTCATCTGAAAACACGTACATTTGAAAGCCTACTCCCCAACCATTTACCAAGGGTTCAAGTCTAGCAGATTCCTCTCTACACAGTCATCTGTCCTCGTATACTTTAATTTTACTTTTATTTTTAAAATATGTGGTTATTATGTATTTCTTTTCCTACACAATATTAATTTTTGAAGGGGTGGACCGGTAAGCCAGAGGAATGCCTGTCAGATGACTAGTGCTCCAGTGGGATTTCATCATGAAAACTAAGACCCGCTACTGGAAACTCCTGTTTCCTGACGAATCATACCTAGCTTAACCTACTTCTTTTCCTTGTACATAAATCCGTTAATATTTTATATTATAAATAACATCCATGTTATTTAATCAACGGGAAAAATAGCTTTTGTAATGGAATTTGTTTATTTAGGCAGAAATAGGCAGAATATCATTATGTAAATTATTTGTGTAAATTATTTTTTAATAAGTGGGTTGTGCAATGGAGATAGATAATTATATGTGAAAGAAATGGGGAGAAGCTTAGCTTTGATAAGCAAATTTAAAAACGTAACCCAACCAAACTTAACTAACCTAGACTAGTCGTAAAACTTTATGTTAAGTTATGTAGAAAAATTATTTTGCAATGAGTATTAATATATTTTGATTACACAACGCACATAATACTGGAGAATTTACATAAAATACGTAAGAATTAAATACTTATTGACCAAATATGTTTCACCAATTATAAAACTTTTCAGAACAAAGCTCAACTAGGGGTTGGACAGCATCTGGGAATAGGAGGTAATCAGGTTTGATCTAAGGTATTCCAGTTTTCCCGACTATCCCACCTCTCGCAACCTTATTTTCTCCTGTTGCGTTGAACTTTCATAGAACTATTGTCTTTTCACTTGGCCAAAAATACTCTGAACATTTACCTAAAGCCTTACGCAGTCTTCCTTCTCTAGTTCCCTCACACTAAGATTCATAAGCACTAACAATAGCCTGTTTTTTGGCATCAAATGTTTATTCTCATCCACACAGCTCTCTAATTAAAATGTTCATATTTCTTATTCTCTTTTTAGAGTTCTTCCTTCTCTAATAGTATCTCTCTGCCTTTAGCTCTTACTGCCTCAGCTATACCTGACTTAATGCAATCTACTTCTTTTAGGTCAAACTGTTTTGACTCGCCGTACTGTTTCAATCAGTGCCTAGACATTAAGGTTCCTGAATTCCATCACACACATAAAGTAATTTTTTTTATCTACATCTGTATTGAACCAATTAGCATTTAAAAATTTAAAAGACAATGTTTCATCGTGCTTTTGGTTGTTAAATTTAAGAGTATGGATAATTAATTCCTACAGGTATAAGAGTCTTTCCCGCTTTTTAACGGGTTAAAACGAAAAGTTGAAGGTTCCAGAAAGTGATTCACGAAATTCGCAGGAAGGTGAAGGTAACAAGTGCATAGTAAATTCAAATGAGGGTATTATAGTTGGCCTGGGAACAGTCGAATCTCACCTGAACAGTGGGGTCGTCAGGGGTGGTGTAGTTGTAGAGGTGTTGGTAGAGAGAAGCTCGGTAGCAGGAGGACTCACACCCACACTCTTCCACCACTGATATGCACTCAGCGCCTGGAGAACATCGCCATTTTAATGACTGAATTGTGTAATCACTTGCGGAAAATCAGTTTCAGATATAATTAAAAAAATAAATGTGATTGTAACAACTGTTCCTAAGAAAAGATGCTACTAACCATTTGGACCCTCCACCGATACCGTCCTGGATTTCGTAGCTTTGCAACCTAATTCTGCAAGAATAACAATATTTGTATTCGAAAACTTTAATCAGACTCATGATTTCGATTAAAATATGTATATGCACTTAGCTTCTAAGATTTGTCTCTGTCAGTATTCACTTTAATGATCTGTATAAAAAATAAACGTTAGTGATGTATTCCTAACCATGAAAACAGTGTCCTTGGCAGTCACCAAGGTCCACAGTGGTCTGGAGAGGTGTTCCTTTATGAAGTGTGACGGGTCGGGGCTGTCGGCGGCACGAGTGTGGTCTTGACTGACACTCACAAGCTTCCGTCACCGTAACACTGACTACACCCTCCGTCGTCACCAGTCGCTCCACACGTGAGGCAGAGGCAGTGCAAGCCTCCCCCACGGGGCACGAGGATACCTCACGCTGATGGCCAGAGTTCAGCAAAAACAACTGGAAGTCAATAAACATAAATAGACAGAATGAATGATTATATCTATACACGTAAATAGACATATTGAACACTCTGTTACAATATATTGAATTTGCATTAGCTTAATGTAAAAATCTAAATGCAGTTTCTATACTCGAGGCATTAAAAACACAACCAACCTTTGTTAAACGTGTGAATCTGAGTAACTAGTTCTAGACATATCATCCGTTGCTTAAATTTGATTATATCGTACAAGCTCGAATGATCGAAAAAAAGTAATGTTAAAAGAGTGTGGACGGGTTTCGATAGCAAGCAGAATAGAAGAGGTAACCAAATTAATTTGCACACTTTGTTAGCTACACTGAAATGAAAGAATAACCTAGGCGATAAGCCTATTACAATTTACAGCTGGAAAATAAATGGCTTTTCTATTTTTCAGTGAAATTGCTGAGAATGTTGGAGATATTTCTTCTGGGCGCTTAACATGTCAATAATTATTCGTTGTTATAACCAGCAAAGTTGCTCGTATTATCAAGTTTTTATTCGGTAGACTCTTCTAATTTCATTAATCAAAATGATGAATTCAGTTACTTTGTACAATAATGCGGATGACAAGGCATAATATCACTGGTCTATCTCACGCAGATTATGTAGATGAATGGTTCAGAGAACCGACAAGTTGATAAATTAGACACCTATGCAACACTTGGGTATCTTTATTGAGGAAACGTTTCGCCACACAGTGGCTTCATCAGTCCAATACAAAGTAGAAAGTTCTAAGGAGAGGAGGAGTTTGAGGTAATCAGTCCCTCGGCCTGGAGTCGATGTGTTCAGTCCATCAATCTTGTAGTAAGTACAGCATATGGCAAAAGCAGTTACTTATATACTGTAGACAGGTGAGGCGAAGCAGGAGGAGCAACTTCTTTTGCCCTATGCTGTACTTACTACAAGATTGATGGACTGAACACATCGACTCCAGGCCGAGGGACTGATTACCTCAAACTCCTCCTTTCCTTACAACTATCTACTTTGTATTGGACTGATGAAGCCACTGTGTGGCGAAACGTTTCCTCAATAAAGATACCCAAGTGTTGCATATGTGTCTAATTTATCAACACGCAGATTATGTTGATACTGGCACGAGGCGGCAAGGCTACAAGTACACAATTCATGCAAATTGTGTTTATCTTACTTTTCTGTTGAAAAATGCTAGTGATGATATGTCGTTGTTCCACGCTTATTATCCATTATTGTGCTCTTCCTTTCAGTTGACTCAAGCACCATGTTTTTTTTAATCGAATACTAACTGCTTAATACGCAAAAACTTTGCAATTCTGCCTGACTTTCTACCTGGAATCTCATCTTCCTAAATTGCCTTGAAGATTAAGCTTCTCACTTATTAAATATAGTGATTTTCAATTGTAAAATTCGTGAAAAAA
Organism: Cherax destructor; assembly: GCA_009830355.1. Classification (NCBI taxonomy): domain Eukaryota; kingdom Metazoa; phylum Arthropoda; class Malacostraca; order Decapoda; family Parastacidae; genus Cherax; species Cherax destructor. The sequence goes on from WNWK01000701.1 coordinate 242,154, forward strand.
ATGAAATGTATTAAAATTTAAGGGGTTGACTCCCAGGCATATTTTTACAAGGTTTTGAGAGTTATTTAATTTCGATACTCAAGCACATGTGTCGTACTCAAGGAAAAAAAAATGTCAATCGCAAAAAAAACGATCCCACACGAAATTAAAATTAAGAAGAGTACTATATATTAGAGCCTGCATCAGAAGAGGCTTAGCTGTAAGGATATATATATATATATATATATATATATATATTTTATATATATATATATATATATATATATATATATATATATATATATATATAATATATATATAATATATATATATATATATATATATATATATATATATATATTTTAATATATATATATATATATATATATATATATATATATATATATATATGTGTGTGTGTGTGTATTGGTAAAACTGGTCAATTAGCAAGAACTTATTTGAAATTAAGTTCTTTCTAAAATTTTCTTTGTTTAAAAATTTTTTTTTCATTTATGTTAATGTAAAAATAATAATTTTGTATCAAAAGAACCTTAGAAAACTTACCTAACCTTATTATAACAAACTCAATTTAACTTAGCCTAATCCAATTAAATATATTTTAGATACGTTTACAATAATTTAATAATAGACAAACACAGTGAAATATATTTTTTCGCTTTCCTTATTCGGCAAGAAGAACGTTGCTATTTAAGCCAAAATCGCAAGTTTTACCTATTCGGTACGACATTTATCTATCTACAAAATATATATATATATATATATATATATATATATATATATATATATATATATATATATATATATATATATATATATATATGTGTATGTATGTGTGTGTGTATGTGTGTGTATCATATCAAAACATCAAGATAGAGGCATTACATACCAATCGTGGATCCATATCAGGGTTTTCCGAAAGAAGGCGCTCGAAGTTGGTCTTTTTAAGGGGTTTCCGTTTGTTGCAGTGTCTCTTGCAGTGACCCACGTCAATTCGAATCTCCTCTCCCGTAGCATCTGCAGGAATTAAACATAGGTTTATGTCGTCTTAGTAGAGCCCACACTATTAATGACCATTTTACCTACACCATTCTTTATATAATTTTCATTTTAATCTTTCTGTTCATTGTTGAATATTACTTAAAGGTTCTCTAAAATAAAAAAAGGTTACTTAAATGTTCTCTAGGTGATAAATCCATCACAAAATTTAAGGCTGCAATTCCATTATATATTTACAATTAAGAATACTTTAATCCCTAATCCCTTAAATTTAATGAGTCGTCTATATGATTAAGATCCGTGTCGGGAGACACTTGTACTGTCTTCTGACGACTAAAACAATTTAATCTCTAAAGCATTAAGCAAACTTTCAGTATATAAGCTCTGAGAGATACAAATTTCTGTATATTTTCTCCGTATTAAAATTATTGTCATTCAAACCGTTAATTGGAACAGAAGCTTCAAATATACTTAAGGTTTTGTTTTACGGAACTGTTATTTTGGGATCATGTAAGCGTTTTAGCTTTAATATATGAATAATACATCACTTTGTTTATACAGTATTCTGATGAATCTCTCTCTCTCTCTCTCTCTTAATTTGTATGCACTGAGAAGAACCGTGCTTGTACACGTGGAGGGATATATTTCTCAGGTGACCAGCAGTCTTTATGATTCTCATATGACGATAGGCTTTACGCCCAATTAACCAACCAACCCATCAGGTATTTATCTCTTAAAAGCGGTTAAAGTAACTGGTAATCAGGTGGTTAGCATTGTTTGTGGAAAATATAGAAGAGACTACTTGCTGACTGATAGCAAATATTTAGACTTCTGAAGTAGCTCCATCAATAGAAAAAGAGTTTGTGTCAAAATTTGGTGAAGAATGGAAATGATTAAATATATATTGTGTCTTAGGTTATTACATACAAAAAAAAAGGTAAGAGTATCACCTGAATAAAAAAGGATTCACTGTCAGTTGTCGCTCCTTGTTTCAGAAATATGCTTACGCTTAGAAAAGACAAACGTATCACAGACTCGTAATGTGTTCCAGTTCTGGATAACTACACCATTAAAAACCTAGTCTTTTGAGTCATTGGCTGTTATATTATGTTAGCCTGTCTTATATCATCAACAATGAACGGTGACCTTTCTCGTGAAAGCAGCTTGCTAAAATTCGTGACAATTAAACAATTTTGTTACCTTAAGTCGTGGAAAGACTCCTCTCTTATGCTACCTAGCAACCACCAGCAATGTTCTGTAATTACTGGAAAATGGAAGGTGTAATGTCAATTGATTTTTTCAGATAAATTAGTCGCTTAGAGTAAACCTGACCCCTATCATTAAGATCATACCGGCGAGTTAGCTATAGCCCAACGCAAAAGATCGCCAAGAAGAAAAAAAAGAATAAATGGAGCAGAAGACTCCGTATTACTTTCATTGTATGCGGGCCGTGATCTTCGCATCCTAAGTAGAGATTACATCTTTTACTTGAGATCCAGGTGTGGGTTCCCTGGCACGCATTAATCATGGTGCAGTAGTGTTTGTCATATTAACTATTACTATTTTAATATATTATAAAATGATAGACGATTTGGGCATGATAATCTTCAAGGGTCCATCCTGTAACAGCCGAAGAATGGCTTGACCGAACATGGAATTGCTGAAGCCCGTCTCGCGTCTGTTTATGCATTCAATGTGACCATTAACAAAAATAGAAAACTTCAATATACGAGAGGCCTTTGTTTTAATAGCTGACTGATACAAAATACATTCATTTCAGAATATATTGGTGTACCTGAGACTCCAATGTTCTTCATCTTTTTCTCGCGAACGCAGCAGCTGGCGTGGTCAGGTGAAGACAGCGTCACCCCTTGGGTCACCCCCGGAGAGTCTTCCGTTGAGTCCTCCAGCCCAAAGAGCCTTCCTACAACGAAAGAAAATTAATCATGAATTAGCGAGACCATGAAAAAGTTTTAAATATCCAATGTATAAAAATTAATATTGTAGAAGTTGATGACTGTCGAAATGTACCTCTTGCAAGATGAGGCATCATTAGCATTAGAAGCATCGGCAACACCAGTAAGAAAGCGAAAATTGTTGAAGTCATCTCTCCGGCACTGACGAGGGGACTGAAACAATGAAGGACTTTATCACTAATGGGTAAACAGTAGGAAGCCCTGGAGAAGCAGTGCGTCTGGCCACGGGAGCAGCGCTACTGGAAGCTGGGACCCGCTGCCGCTCCTAATAATTGAGGGAGGGAGCGGTAAGTGGGAGGTGCCACCCACTCCACCACCCACTCCTTACCCACCCACTTGTTTCCTAAAGTAAGCCATTGTCGTACAGTCTCAGCTCAACCTATAGTAGCTCCGTCCGGTAGCCTGCGTCATCCTCACACGCCCACGCCCATAAAATGAATGGGCCCCGTCAGAGTTCATTCATTGTTTGTTGAGGGGGCGTGGCAGGGTAATCTGGTTAACACAAACACCGTAGCCAGCTGTGCCTTGTCATTAGCCAAGTGGCACACCTGTGCTGGCAGTGACCAGACTGGTGAACAATGAAGGGGGTGAGATATAGCGATACCAGAGCACCTTACTGGCGCAGTAGCTTGACCAGACAGTTGTTATCAGCAAAAATGCAAATCTTACCTTCAATCACTGGTTGTGCAACATGTGGCCCACCTGCACCTTAATCTGACTCGTCTCAGTTATTTGTTACACCATCTTTATATTAGATGGTTGTTATCCTAATTTGTGTACCCAAGTACTCCAAGCTGTAATATTTACATGTATACTATTTTAGGCTTTATATCTTTAAGTCATGTTTCTCTAAAGTACGAATCTGTTTTCATTTGTATCAGTGTACACTGCAAACTCAATAGGTATCAAGTGCGGCATACTTGAACACATTAAAAGAGAGAGTTTAATGTGCGTTATCTTCAAGCAGAAATTTAACAATACCCAAATTAATCGAAGAATGGTTAACATTTCAGAACTGAAAAATATTTAATTTTAAGCGAAACATTGCATAGAATTAGACAAAACAGGCGCTCCTATCATTGTCGGATTCTGCACTTTATAGGATGGGTTAGAGATATTGGCTGTTTGGAGTGACATCAAAACAGTCGTATCTGGGCGCCTCTGCAAAGACAGTGATTATGTGTGAATGATGGCGAAAGTGTAACTTTCATTTTTGGGTTATCCTGCCTCGGTGGGAGACGGCCGGCGTGTTGAAAAAAAAATGCATATATGAGGGTCCCAGTCCAGTTCCAGAGGTGGTACCTTCCTATATATTCGGGGCCAGGAGCTTTGACTCGACCCCTGCAACCACAACTAGGTGAGTACACACACACACACACACACACACACACACACACACACCACACACACACACAAAACCCCAAAGGGTTTCCTGGTGAATAGCAGAAGCTATGCTCTACCCCTAACAACATCTTCAACACATCATCGTCTAGGAAACCCCTACCTTTTAGGTTTAAGACAGCAAATTTATTCCACATTTTATAAAAAAAAAAAAAAAAAAAAAAAAAAAAAAAAAAAAAAAAAAAAAAAAAAAAAAAAAAAAAAAAAAAAAAAAAAAAAAAAAAAAAAAAAAAAAAAAAAAAAAAAAAAAAAAAAAAAAAAAAAAAAAAAAAAAAAAAAAAAAAAAAAAAAAAAAATCTGGACAGCCTGCAAGCCTGGTCCAGCAACTGGCTCCTGGAGTTCAACCCCACCAAGTGCAAAGTCATGAAGATTGGGGAAGGGCAAAGAAGACCGCAGACGGAGTACAGCCTAGGGGGCCAGAGACTGCAAACCTCAATCAAGGAAAAGATCTTGGGGTGAGTATAACACCAGACACATCTCCTGAGGCGCACATCAACCAAATAACTGCTGCAGCATATGGGCGCCTAGCAAACCTAAGAACAGCATTCCGACATCTTAATAAAGAATCGTTCAGGACCCTGTACACTGTGTACGTTAGGCCCATATTGGAGTATGCAGCACCAGTTTGGAACCCACACCTAGCCAAGCATGTGAAGAAGCTCGAGAAAGTGCAAAGGTTTGCAACAAGACTAGTCCCGGAGCTAGAGGGTATGTCCTACGAGGAGGTTAAGGGAAATCGACCTGACGACACTGGAGGACAGGAGAGATAGGGGAGACATGATAACAACATATAAGATACTGAGAGGAATTGACAAAGTGGACAGAGACAGAATGTTCCAGAGATGGGACACAACAACAAGGGGACACAGATGGAAGTTGAAGACTCAGATGAATCACAGAGATGTTAGGAAGTATTTCTTCAGTCACAGAGTTGTCGGGAAGTGGAATAGTTTAGGAAGCGATGTAGTGGAGGCAGGCTCTATACATAGCTTTAAGCAGAGGTATGATAAAGCTCATGGCGCAGGGAGAGTGACCCAGTAGCGGCCAGTGAAGAGGCGGGGCCAGGAGCTTTGACTCGACCCCTGCAACCACAACTAGGTGAGTACAACTAGGTGAGTACACACACAGAACGAAAGTTCGGTTACCTGGTCTCTTTGAATACCTTTCCCTGCAGAATGCTAAAGCTTCTACCACTTACCCTTTGCTTCCTCCCTCCAGTCGTTCCTGGGACGACCCTTATCTCTTCTTTCTTCTACCCGTGATTTTATATGTCTTGGTCATGACATTTTATTCCACACTTTCTAGGTAACCAAACTACCTCGGTAAACTCTTACTGTAAAAAAGTGAAAAAAGTCAAATAATTCATTCAAATTATATTTATAACTTTTATAAACAAAATTCTAGGTTCGAGTATAAAATGTTTTCAAATGCTAAAAATATGTATTATGTTACTATACGAGAAGCAAGCCGTTATCGTATAACTAAGAAAAGTTATAACGGCGACACGACCATTATATACCAGCGCAGGATAACTGCATATGTCATTGGGTAAGAGTTTAATCCCTATTTTAGAGGTAACATATTCCTGATTGGAGGTGAGCAGGGTACATGTAACTTTAATGACCTTCGTGTAGTCGATAGGCTTTAAACCTAGTAAATTATTATATGCCAGCAAAGGGTATATACAACAAAAGTGTGCATCTCTCGGTGCATATACAGAGCTTTTTTACTCTTAACTCCTAACTTAGGCGTTTAAGTGTTCGTGATGCTAATGCTTAGGTGCATCACAGCTTAAATAACCTTGGAATCAAGAAGCTTTAAGCATAACAAATTAATATACTAGCAAAAAAAAATTACTATATCATTCAGATGTAAACAGCTCTATCTTAACTTTTTAAGAATTATAGAAAATAAATATAACTAATTTAATTAAAACCTGCCTAAGGAATTGTCTACAAAATGGTTGCTTGACTCGAGCCCAAATGCAAAATAATTAAAATGGGTGAAGGTTGTAGGAAACCAAGTAGACCGTACAACAGTAGGTTAAGAGCAGCGTACAGTTAAAAAATAAGAAAAATCTAACTTCGTATCAAGTGTGTCTTATAGGAAAATAACTTCTTATTATTATTATTATTATTATTATTATTATTATTATTATTATTAATTATTATTATTATTATTATATTATTATTATTATAACATTTCATACCTCTCACCCACACAGCATTAGACTTACACACATAAATTGACCTCACGAGATGAGGATACTTAAGCAATTTTGCTCTACTATATTACGTGTTTCGACTTTCGAGTTTTTGTTGTTTATTAAACTTGACACAGCTGAGAACTACATTAGGACAAAATCCAGACTCGTACACAAATTAATTGAATAGCATCAGCAACAGATGCCAATCTGTTTAACAAAAGCATGACATTCAGGAACGTGCTTAACTAAAAGGTTTACTCATCACCACTAACATACTGTTTTCTTATTTATTGTCATATACAGAGAATCCATAATTTACAAAGAGGCAAATTTAAGAAAACTTTTTATTTTGTTGTTACAATGTTTGCTCAGAATGTGATCCACAAATGTTTATCGTTTGGTCAACGAACTCTGCTACGCCGCATAGGTGTGTTAAAGGTTGTATGATGATGCTTCCTAACTGGATCAACATACTTGGTGCTGTGGAGTGGTCTGCAAGATTCCCAGATCATACTTTCTTCTATTATTACTTCTCGGGATACGTCAGATTAAAAATGAATGAAGTGAAAATCAGAGAGATTGATCTTTGAATCTAAAGAATCGTATAGCTGAAACATGTACGCAGGTTACTGGGGATGATTTATTCGAATGAGTTTACAGGACCTGCCAAGAACACATATATCAGTGCATAAATGTTTGTGGATCACATTTTGAACAAATATTATAACAACGATACTGAAAAAAATTGTTTTTTTGTATTGCCTTTTGCCAACTTTTATGGCCCAGAGTGAAGTTTCTTCTCTTCACCAGAGGTACGTATGTATTAGATTTACTAGAGGCAGACTTCAGTACAGGCAGGTCTGCCCGACTTGCTTGATAGTGGCTTTATTTGTGCTTGACAATGTTTTACTATATGTAAACTACACATTTTATACTAAGAGAAATAATTTTTTGAATTTGAACATATATATATATATATATATATATATATATATATATATATATATATATATATATATACCGCCCAGGAGGTACTACCGTACTGCCAAGTGAGTGTAAAACGAAAGCCTGTAATTGTTTTACATGATGGTAGTATTGCTGGTGTCTTTTTTTCTGTGTCATAAACATGCAATATTTCAGGTATATCTTGTTACTTCTACTTACACTTAGGTCACACTACACACATTCATGTACAAGCATATATATACACACACCCCTCTGGGTTTTTTCTATTTTCTTACTAGTTCTTGTTCTTATTTCCTCTTCCATGGGAAAGGGGAACAGAATTCTTCCTCCGTAAGCCATGCGTGTCGTAAGAGGCGACTAAAATACCGGGAGCAAGGGGCTAGTAACCCCTTCTGTATATATTACTAAATGTAAAAGGAGAAACTTTCGTTTTTCCTTTTGGGCCACCCTGCCTTGGTGGGAAACGGCCGACGTGTTGAAAGAAAGAAAGAATATATATATATATAAAGATGGCATATACAGTACACGAGGTGTGAGAGATACATATATAAGGTTGAGTAGTGAATGCGATACCAAGAATCTGAGCATGGAAAAGGAACACATTTTAATATGACACATTACAGTGGTTGAAAATATTCAAAAGTTACACAATGGCTGAGCAGAGCAGGCGTCTTTATTTAGACAATGAGTCGAAGAAAAACTCTATGAGAGAAACGTTATCTTATTAAAGTCTTGGTCTGCACAAACTGTCTTTGATTTACTCCTCTTGTCAGCACTCTGTCATCCAACAATTCACAACAATAACCCACAAATTGGAGACAGATATTTAAACGACGTTTTGGTTCTTTCTGGCTGAACAATTTTTCAGGACGGACCAAAACGTCGTTTATATATTTATTTCCTATCTAACTGGTAGTTTTGAAGAAGTAAGTTCATATTTACGTCTCTTAAGTGGTTCATTATTTTTTTAATCTCATAACACGTTAGGTCTGTGTTTGCTCAAACTTGTCTTAACCGTGAAAGCAATGTTGTACCGACACTTTTCAATAAATGCCTCCATTTTTCTTAACACTAATGCTACCCAGTTTATTACTCATAGAAGTTTTCAGCAGTTAACCTAATGTATGGGAGTTTAGAAATAATGTTAAACTTCTGCGAAAAGGATACTTTTCTAGGTGAGACAGTCTAGTTTGGAAACTAGGGACACAAGAACTACTGTGAGGTTTTTCTAACGCGACTGTCGATGCTCTAGACTCGTTGCTTAGATGACACAGGTCACTGTTGTAAGGTAATGTTCTCGAAGTGACACAAACCGTACTACGTGACACAACTCTCATGTCACATCTGGCTGCATGACGTCAATGTTTGGCGTACTTCATATTAATGCTGCCAGAGTACTCGCTGCACATGTGAAGTTATAGTGCTCGGCGGGGAATCTCCTTACTTGGTCACTAGTGTCATTAATGCAGTGCACCGTCCTTCTTAAGTATCAGAAAAAATCGCCGTGCCACACACATAAACACATCACACGCTTTTAATGCACACGACAACGAATGGCAGTCCGGGATCTCGTCTCTTCTAAGATATCTTCAGAAAGGTAATAGCTTGGATTACCCAGTAAGGTACTTTATAGTCTTGACCACCACCTTAAACGAAAAGTGAGCAGCATTTTTCTGACTATTAAATCCACCAGTCGATTGTGCGGTAGCCGGACGGTTTTGTGTTGGACTTGGTATCATGCCTACAAAGGAAGGATTCCTGGCTACTGTGATACAAGGAAGATATTTGATATAACTCGGTATCACTCGCATTTGCTTAATGAGAAACGATGAACCTTGGGTATCGCTTTAAGCAACTAGAAATGCAACCTAACATTCGTGTGTGGTGGCCTACATGGTTTGGAGGTATGGTACTCCACTTGGTGTCATTCCTTAAAATAGGTCAACTTAATGTCTGGGGCACCCAGAGTTGTGATTAATTTATGCAATGTGTTAATTCTATGTAACTCTCTTGGATGTTATACAATGATGTTATATAAGTGTTTTATGACAGTTCTGGGAGTAATCTGCTTGTTCAGTGTCCATCTGTTTTCTGTCGTCCTGGTTTCGCACGTATTGAACAATTTGTACATTTCGAGTACGTATCTGTATCTTGTGATTGTTCCATCACTTTCTCCGTTCTTCTTGCTTCCTAGTTCTAGTATAAGCCACGGGATAGAACTTTGCTCAGCTTTTCTCAATTTTTATTATATGCTTAATTTGGTGTAGGTCACACGCTTGTGTTGCGTATTCTGGCACTGGTCGGACATACAGTGTGTTCGCGTCCTAAAAGCTTCTTTACTTGTATAATAATTATGTGAATTAACGTGATTAAAATGAATTGGAAATGACGCGATAAAAATTGATAAAAATTTAAACACCAGTTTACAGTTTTCAAAATTACAAACCTTCGTGCGCTGAGATTGTTGCAATATATTTGATAATCCTTTTTTTCAGATTCATGTCTGCAGGTATGTGCCCTTGACTAGTCCGGCACTTTTGTTATAGTTAAATTTTTACCACTAGCTGTCAGTGTAATAGATGTAGTTCTCGCCCCACTGACACTTCGAAAAATCACGTATCCTCAGCTTGAAAAATATTAGATATTTCTATGTATCTTCATGCTATATTTTTTATTTAAATTAATATATAATTTAAATAAAAATATAGAGGGGTCTTAATTATAGGATGATCCGCCACTGGAGCTTTAGGTCATCTGACCGAGGCATCAGATTAATGTTATACCTCGAAGGAACAACAATCACAAGGCGAGTTTATGTTATTGGATTAACTTTATACCTGCATCACAATCCTTTATTAATAGAATCAGTTCACACTGTTGAGAATATAATCATATTCTCTTAATATAAGCGTCACCCATACGTTTTCCTGGTGGCTCTACGAGGTACGTATGTGATATATCTTTGACCGGTTTAGTTATTTCTTCACTCGCAACCCCGCCTGGTGCTAGATTTTTCTGCTTATTGCCTGTTAAACCATGCTATTGCTGTTGGCCATCACAGCCTGGCTGATCTGGCACTTCGCACAGATAGTATTCCAGTTTCCTCTTGAAGACCTATACATTTGTTCCGACAGTATTTATAAAATGTGCTGGTAGCAGGTTGAATAGTCTTGGACACGGTATTTTCTATTGTGCCCATGGTGCCTACTTTTTCCTGGATCTGTTTTACGGGGGGTGCCTGGTCACCATCTGGAGAAGACCCGGGCCGGATGTACCGGCGAATCTACTACAATACAATCTGTTTTACACTTCCTCCCATATCTCTCACGTATGTTCGTATGGTGGTGTGTAGATTTTGGACTAGGTCATCAAGTATCTTCCACATGTAAATTATTAAATATATCTCTACTTCGCTCCAGAGAATACATTTAAAGTACCTTGAGGTGTTCCCAGTAGTTTTTGATCCTTTAGTGTCTCTGTGCAGTAAACGACCTCTGTACTTTTCCAGCTCTGATATCCCTCCTACGTTCAAAGGAGCCATTTAACACCGAGAGAGCACAAGTAATTTGAATAGTGTCACCAATGGCATTATGTCTCTTGTCTTGAAGAGTTCTCGTTTTCCACAGTCAGTTTTCCGGCCAGTTATTGGCACTTGCCTTACTGTGCTCTCCAGATGAAAGATAAACAGAGTAATTAAAGGGATCACGACTCTTTAACACCCTTTCTTCATGCATAAGGGGAATTACCAGCAAACCCCTAACTCTTTAAGAGGGAACTCGGCAGATTTCTCAAAATATTTCCTGATCAGCCGGGTTGTGTTGCATACTTCGGACTGCAGCGGCGGGGACCGACAGCAACCAATCCTGGTATGGGACCGGGCCATGGGGGCGGTGACCTACGGAAACGACTCCAAGTAAATCTCCAAGTCTTTTATGTGTTGCTTTTGTTCTTTGAAATGATACTCGTGTGTGTATTCAGTGCTTTCGAGTTCATATTTTCTTCATATCTCAGCAGCTGAAATTTGGCATCACTAAACAGTATTTTTTAATTGCCCACAGGATGGTTTTGTAGATATTTTCTTATGATTTTGAACATGTCTTCTACAGAGGCAACTTTAATGCTTATTTTGGTATCATCCGAGAGGAACGACACGAAACTGTGGCTAGTGTTTTTATCTATGTCTGCTGAGAATGAGAAACAGTAAAGGCAAAACGACCGAGCTTTCGGGTGCTGAAAGTTTAACGTTGCTGAGGCTAGATTTTGCTTTACGTACTATTTTTTTTATTATAAATAGAAATTTTAATAATTTTCCTATTTCTCCTGCTCTGCTTATTGATCTTACTTTATGGGCTATCACTCCACGGTCATATTTATCACATGCCTTAGTAAAGTTAGCGACTAAAGTGCGACTAGGCAGTGAGTAAAAGCACAACTAAGTCTTTCCAAAACTGATCTGTTATCATTAAACTTTAAACTATTATGTTAATCATAACTAATTTCTTAAGGAAAATATGTTACAATGTGTGAAGCCTAGGTTTATTATATCCATTTCACTGACTGTTAAGCTATAAACAGTTTCATCCCCAGCGTTGGACTCTGTTTAACCACCCGTTCATTCATTGTGAAAATAATTAAATGAATAGGTTTGTGTTGGCCATTACGTAACTTGGTGTGACTTGGCTTAGGTAGCCTACAGTACATATCCAATCCTGAGTCCCGGGAGGTGCATACCCTGGGGACTTACTTTTATTACTAGTCATCTAATATGATAAAAATATTTAAAACAAATTGTGGTGGGATCTACACAGGGCAGATGAACGACTGTGGGGAAATACACACGGACACCTGGTATTTAGTGTGCCTTGTGTGGAGATGTAATAAAAATACTAAATTAAAAATGATTACATGTGACTGTAAGTAGATATAACGTCGAGTCACGGCCGTCTGCTGGTTATGTTGTGGAGTGTGATAGCAAGACATCTCGGAGGGGCTGAGCGCCTGCCATTGTTGATGCATATCACACTCTGCAAAGATGACGAATCATTCACTGGTCAAAATTCAAATAAAGAGAACAAAAAAGATGTACATGCACTGGCTTAAAGTTGATGATATTAGTTGTAAAACATTAATAATAATAATAATAATAATATTATTATTATTATTATTATTATTATTATTATTATTATTAAACAAAAAAGGGGCACAACAGCATTTCAAAAATAGGACGACAAAATAAAGTCTCAGGTGTCATGCAAACACGTTATTTGATTATATTAGGTTAGGTAAGATTCAGAAAGAAACAGAACAATTATTTCCTAACGCAGGTTTCAGTCATATAATGACCCGCCACTAGAGCTTTTGGTCATCTGACCGAGGCCTTCCACTGGCTTACCCCACCCCTTTAAAAAATAAAATGTTGTGTATGTTAGATTATATTAGTAGTATTGTCATTGAAATATGATTGGTTTATAACGGTTTATATTCCCTCATTCGATTTTCTGTAGCAATAGAACATGCCCTCTAGCTGCTCACCTGTCTTAATTAATTAACTTGTAAATGTAGTATCACACAATTTATTTTATGAGACTTTAATTTTGAAAAAAAATCCTTATGGTATTTAACAAATGCCAGGATTTAAACGCATGACATTTAAGTTGGATTAAAACAAGTTTCAAAATTAGATAGTTATATAGACAACTATAAATTTTGAACAATAAAAACTGGGCCATTCAGACTTGCATGTTGAAGAAAACAGTGCAAGGAAATATTATTACACCCTATTGGACCTTTCCTTTATAACCAGTACTTATGTATGGGTCGTCGAATGTTTAAGACCCGTGCCAAGACTCTGCCCTGACGAATATTAAACTAACAAGCCTTTCATATTTAACCTTCATACATTAGTAAATTATGTAATAGAAAAGCATTTTTATAATATTAAATTCAGATAATTAACTGAGTTTAATTGGAACTGATTCATTTTGGTTTCTGTTATTACCATGTAATGTGAACACAAAGCCTAGCTGTTATTATTTTTTTCATTTAGACTAAACTTAATAAGTGTCCTCTGACATATGTAACTCTTCGATATACAGAATTAAACCGAGACGAGTGTATCAGACAACTTGTTCCTTCTTCACCTTCTTTGGTTTCTCTGATTCGTAAAACAACACATCATTGTAAACCACATATCGAGGCTTTTCTTTTCCTGTAAATAAAATCACAGTAATAAATTCCTTCATATACTTTTGCCCTCTTGTATTGTTCGCCATGACCCTATTTACAATAACCTGTCACTAAGATAAACAATAAAAAATATACGTTATTTGTTCAAAAAAAATTCAAGGCGATACTTTTGTCAATATATTTTTAGTTCAGCCTTTTCATCACTATACAATTACTATAATGGTAAAAATAATTTAAAACTCTACGTACATGGCAAATCTAGTTTCGACTTATTGATCCTTTACCTTGATAGTGCCAGACCGGATTGAGTTCAATCTGCAAGGTCCCCTCAGGGTTTTAATCTGCAGTTCCTGCGCCTCTTGAGTGTTAATCCAAAGCTCCAAGGCGTCCGGAGTGTTGATCCATAGCTCATGGGCCTTTGAGTGTTGATCCATAGCTGGACCTCTTGTGTGTTAATCCATAGCTCCTGGACCTCTTGAAGAGTGTTGATCCATAGCTCTTGGGCCTCTTGAGTGTTGATCCATAACTTCTGGGCCTCTTGAGTGTTAGGTCATAGATGCTAAGTTTCTTGAAAATGTTGAGCTAGAGGTACTTGACCTCATCAGGGTGTTGATCTCAAGCTCCTGGACCTCTTAGGTGAGTTGATTTATAGTTCTTAGGTCTAGTGAGGCAGTTGAAGAACAGCTAGTAGGCCTATTGCCTTGTTAGGCGGCTAGGGTTATAGGATATGATATATTCTTCTCTCGGATCGCGCAACAACCGATGCGCATTGCATTTTTTACAGGGGTGGTCCACTAAGCTAGCGGATGGCTTTAGTTAAACGACCAAAAACTCCAAGGAGTGTTGTTGTTATAATATTCGTTAGGATCATGTCCTGGCACAGGAATTATCAGGTGACGGCTCGTCACTGACTCACGAAGGTCAAGAATGACAGTTGGTGCAGCCTGCAAATGAGCTCTTGTTATAATATTCGCCAGGACAGAGGTCTGACAGTCTTAATCTTTCGACGACCTGTTATTAAAAGGTAACCAACGAGTAGGTTATCATATGACTAAGACCAGCGTATGGAAAAAAAAATTATTCCCTGAATATCAAATATCAATACCACCCCCAGTCAAATCAGGATTTCTGTAAATTAAGCTATGTAAAAAAAAAAATCTTATTAGGATAAACCAACAAAATGATAGCGAACAAGTATCCCTTTAATAAATGTGACAGACAGTGTTTAGTAACTGCTAAAGATAATTAACTGATTTTTTTTTATTATAACCAATACGTAAATAACTCGAACTACTGTTTCTTCCACAGACTGGATGCTGGCGCCTGTAGAAAAAAATCATAATTCGGACGTATTATGTGTATCATTGGAGGAAATCACGTGGCACAACGTCTTGCTGCTCCTTCCAGTTCAACCCTGGGTCAGCCAGCAGGACTCGCATGTCGATCTCAGCCTAAACGTAAGTACTCACTGAGTAAGATGATTTTCAGTCGCTGCGCGATCCCCACTGTGTCCCTGTATTGCATAACGCCAGTCCACTGTGCCTCAGTGCACGCGATAGCAATAGTACAGAGTACGGCATCAAATTCTAATGTTGATAAATATTATCGTTGAAGATTTGAAGTGAATCAGAAGAGGCTATTAACAAGTTATAATAATGATTTCTTCAATAAAAAAATGTCAAGTTAGGACATGCACGACCTAAAAGTAATTCACACCTTCCACTAAGAAACACCAGCTTTGAAGCCAAACTGAAGAGACATACTCTCGTTATCTCAGAGATCAATATCCTAAATTACACCAGTAAATAGGTCTGCAGACGCTCAGAAGTTGCATTATCAAGTTATTGGCGTTGAAGTTGCATTATCAAGTTATTGGCGTTGAAGTTGCATTATCAAGTTATTGGCGTTGAAGTTGCATTATCAATTTATTGGCGTAGAAGTTGCATTATCAAGTTATTGGCGTTGAAGTTGCATTATAAAGTTATTGGTGTTGAAGTTGCATTATCAAGTTATTGGCGTTGAAGTTGCATTATCAAGTTATTGGCGTTGAAGTTGCATTATAAAGTTATTGGCGTTGAAGTTGCATTATCAAGTTATTGGCGTTGAAGTTGCATTATCAACTTATTGGCGTAGAAGTTGCATTATCAAGTTATTGGCGTTGAAGTTGCATTATAAAGTTATTGGCGTTGAAGTTGCATTATCAAGTTATTGGCGTTGAAGTTGCATTATCAAGTTATTGGCGTTGAAGTTGCATTATCAAGTTATTGGCGTTGAAGTTGCATTATCAAGTTATTGGCGTTAAAGTTGCATTATCAAGTTATTGGCGTAGAAGTTGCATTATCAAGTTATTGGCGTAGAAGTTGCATTATCAAGTTATTGGCGTTGAAGTTGCATTATCAAGTTATTGGCGTTGAAGTTGCATTATCAAGTTATTGGCGTTGAAGTTGCATTATTAAGTTATTGGCGTTGAAGCCAATTGAATAAGGCACCTAAAAATTATTGCATGAAAAATAGTGTTTAAATTTTCTTAAATTCTTCCCAAAAAAGCTAAATTATGACCTACACAGGCCAAAATCTATCCAAACTATCCTCTAAATAAGATTAACTGGTTTTAAGAAGTACGTAAGTAATTGTTATTTACGCTTGGGTACATAGCATTAATTTTTTTTTACAGTGGCCTCGAGGGCATAAAGACGTAATGGGGACAAAAAAATTCTCGAGTTATTTCACGGAAATGATTAGTATGTTACTACTTACACAACTTAAATTCAAGGGAAAACTTCGTTTGGGTAAAATGCATCAGCACTAAAAGTTTGAAGCCGACCAGATGATGCATTATACAATTAATGTACATAATTATAAGCATGCACCAACACAGCCTAAATCCAAAAAGCGTTTCATCCATATCATAAGGTGTATCATCCATTGAAGATTATTGACGCCATTCAGAAAAGTTTTATTTTGATCACTGGAAGGTGCTAAGCACGGAGTTCTATAACTGCTGGGGAATGGGAGACATTAAGATTCGATCCAAGGAAGAGGAGGATAAGTCCAATTCCTTGATCAAGAGCCGCTCACCAACATTAAGCCACCCGCCTGAAGGAGGTATACTCTAGTTACGTAATGCAGAATATTTCTTCACCATTTCGAGATCAAAAGTGTCAAAATGGCCCCTACACACTCCATTAACAATACGAACCTTCTACGTAGGATACACGAGTGTTGAAATCTTGAAGCGATCAGAAGTGTCTTTCCAAAGTCATCTCATGGAAACTAATTTCGAAAATAGTCTACATTAAAATGAGAAAAGGAAACTTGCACATGTCAGTGACCCCATAAACCACAACCTAGTTATTATTCATAAGGGTTGAACATTTGAAGCCGATCGGATAAGGTGTTGTTTAGTTATAAACAACAGCCTTGGAGGATGTTAGTGGAAAAAAAGAACGTTATGCTTCACAATGTGTCAGCTCGGTCATTGAGTCGTACAGTATTTAAGGGTTCGCTAAACTCGTGAATATTGAAGTTTATATTTTATTTATCATTCACTGCCATCATAAAAAAATGATATTTTAGTTATTTTATTAAATTTAGATTTTATATATTCAGCATTATCCATAAAATTGGCAGATTTGCACTTAAACAGCCCAAATTCAATAAGAAAGTACTACCAGTTAAAATAAGCACCATAATTTTTAAAGAGGTGGACCGGTAGGCAGTGGAAGGCTTCGGTCAGATGACCAAAAGCTCTAGTGGCGGGTCATCATATGACTAAGACCCGCGTCAGGAAACACTTGTCCTTGATAGGCACCAGAGTTACACTGTCTCATGTGGTAACCTGGCAAAGCATGCTGCATCATTTCATTATTCGTTCTCCTTCGGGATCCAGAGTGGGGTCGTCAAAAGATTAAGACATGTGTCATAATTAAAGTTTGAAGCCGACCAAAAGAGTAATTCTCTAATTACATATTTCATGGAAATTAATTCCCTGAATAAAATTGGCAATCTAAAATTTACATAACTCAGAGTGAAAGTCAAGCTTTAATTTAATAAAGTCCATCAATGCTGAAAGTTTGGAGCCTATCAAAAAAGACATTCTTCAGTAACTGCTCTTAATTAAACAAATGCAAGTTTTTAGTTTCATTATAATTCCAAATTTGCACCTACACCTAGGGTGTCATTCTTATAATAATGATTTCACAGAAATAATAATAATGACTTCATAAAAAATATGTAATATTTAAATTACTGAAGCTGTTGATATCATTAATGGAAAATATATGCATCTGATGAATGTCAACAAGGGCACTGATATTTGGTTGGAGAGATGAGAGACAAAGGGAAGGGTGAAAGGTCACAGATACACAACGCAAAGCACGTCCCCAGATATTTACTGACCCCCCAGCCATTTATCGACCCCTTCAATAATCCCATCGACCCTTGTGTGTGTCTACTGACCACCTTGGGGAAAACTGCAATGTAGATCAAAGCTTTTTAGACACTTATGTCGTGACATTAATTGATGTTCGCGAGGATTTCCTAGACCTGTTACGCACTGAGCAACTTTCAGGTGCAGAAACCCCTCTTATCTTCCAAGCACAGTGCGTAGTGAACGGCACTCAGGCACTTTGTGTACAATGGACTACATCAGTGCAGTGCACCCTGGACGATAACCATGCAAGGTACAATTGACGATATTCATAGAGTATACACTGGACGACAACCACGCAGTAAACAAGGGATGCAAACCATGCAGTGAATACTGGATACCAACCATGCACGTTGCACTGTACGACAACCATGCAGTGTACACTGGACGATAACCACGCAGTGTTTACCAGACAATAACCAAGCGATGTACACTGGATGATATCCGATGATAACCATGTAGTGTGTGCACTAGACGACAACCATGCATTGCATACACTGATCGACAGTCACACATAGAGGGAATCAGAAACCATGCATTGCATACACTGATCGACAGTCACACGTAGAGGGAATCAGAAACCATGCATTGTTTACACTGGTCAACAGTCACACGTAGAGGGAATCAGAAACCATGCATTGCATACACTGATCGACAGTCACACATAGAGGGAATCAGAAACCATGCATTGCATACACTGGTCAACAGGCACACGTAGAGGATATCAGAAACCATGCATTGCATACACTGGTCGACAGTCACACGTAGAGGGAATCAGAAACCATGCATTGCATACACTGGTCGACAGTCACACATAGAGGGAATCAGAAACCATGCATTGCATACACTGGTCGACAGTCACACATAGAGGGAATCAGAAACCATGCATTGCATACACTGGTCGACAGTCACACATAGAGCGAATCAGAAACCATGCATTGCATACACTGGTCAACAGTCACACTAGAGGAATCAGAAACCATGCATTGCATACACTGGTCGACAGTCACACTAGAGGGAATCAGAAAACATGCATTGCATACACTGGTCGACAGTCACACATAGAGGGAATCAGAAACCATGCATTGCATACACTGATCGACAGTCACACATAGATGGAATCAGAAACCATGCATTGCATACACTGGTCAACAGTCACACGTAGAGGGAATCAGAAACCATGCATTGCATACACTGGTCGACAGTCACACATAGAGGGAATCAGAAAATATGCATTGCATACACTGGTCGACAGTCACACATAGAGGGAATCAGAAACCATGCATTGCATACACTGGTCGACAGTCACACATAGAGGGAATCAGAAACCATGCATTGCATACACTGGTCGACAGTCACACATAGAGGGAATCAGAAACCATGCATTGCATACACTGGTCGACAGTCACACATAGAGCGAATCAGAAACCATGCATTGCATACACTGGTCAACAGTCACACGTAGAGGGAATCAGAAACCATGCATTGCATACACTGGTCGACAGTCACACATAGAGGGAATCAGAAAATATGCATTGCATACACTGGTCGACAGTCACACATAGAGGGAATCAGAAACCATGCATGGCATACACTGGTCAACAGTCACACGTAAGAACATAAGAACATAAGAAAGGAGGAACACTGCAGCAGGCCTGTTGGCCCATACTAGGCAGGTCCTTCACAATCCGTCCCACTAACAGAGGGAATCAGAAACCATGCATTGCATACACTGATCGACAGTCACACATAGAGGGAATCAGAAACCATGCATTGCATACACTGATCGACAGTCACACGTAGAGGGAATCAGAAACCATGCATTGCATACACTGATCGACAGTCACACATAGAGGGAATCAGAAACCATGCATGGCATACACTGGTCAACAGTCACACGTAGAGGGAATCAGAAACCTTGCATTGCATACACTGGTCAACAGTCACACATAGAGGGAATCAGAAACCTTGCATTGCATACACTGGTCGACAGTCACACATAGAGGGAATCAGATGACAGTTCACGCTAAACACAATTAAATAAATAAATAAATAAAATAAAAATATTCGTATAAATAAAAATAGGTGACTGAACTTGAAGAATTATACTGAACTCTCACTATAAGTATTCTATGAAGATATTGTCTCAGTCTTAGCCTTAATGACCCACTCAGCTGGGCGACATTTTCGAAAACTCGAGAGAAACATTGGTATCACCAATTTAAGTATGAAAAATATGTGTTCTAAGCAATGTTTGTGTAAATGTTCAAAATTTTAAAGGCTTTCCATTTATAAATGCTATTCCAACCACACAATAGAGCGAAAAACTAATGTCAAAGACCTGGGAGTGATCATGACAGAGAATCTCACCTTCAAGGACCATAACACGGAAGCAATCGCATCTGCCAGAAAAATGACAGGATGGATAATGAAAACCTTCAAAACCAGGGATGCCAAGCCCATGTTGACACTTTTCAGTTCGCTTGTTCTATCTAGGCTGGAATATTGCTGCACACTAACTGCACCTTTCAAGGCAGGTGAAATTGCTGAACTAGAAAATGTACAGAGAACCTTCACGGCACGCATAACTACAATAAACCACCTCAATTACTTGGAACGCTTGAAGTTTCTAAACCTGTACTCCCTGGAACGCAGGCGGGAGATACATTATTATATACACTTGGAAAATCTTAGAGGGATTAGTACCAAACTTGCACACGAGAGTCACTCCCTACGAAAGCAAAAGACTCGGCAGACGATGCAACATCCGCCAATGAAAAGCAGGTGTGCCACTAGCACGTTGAGAGACAACACAATAAGTGTCAGGGACCCAAGACTGTTCAACTGCCTCCCAGCATACATAAGGGGGATTACCAATAGACCCCTGGCTGTCTTCAAGCGGGCACTGGACAGGCACCTAAAGTCGGTGCCTGACCAGCCAGTCTGTGGTTCGTACGTTGGACTGCGTGCGGCCAGCAGTAACAGTATGGTTGATCAGGCTCTGATCCAACATGAGGCCTGGTCACAGACCGGGCCGCAGGGGCGTTGATCCCTGGAACTCTCTCCAGGTAAACTCCAGGTATCATAAGTTACAATTTATATATCTTATTTTAGAATAAAAAAAAAACGCATCTAAAACTTAAATGTGGGGCGCTGAAAACCTTTTTTTCCAAGGTGTTGGAGCTTACCTACTCGGTTTAATACATAATTATCTCTCCCACCACCCACACATTCTAAGCGTTAATCCTGAAAGAGTCGTGCAACGCACGTCTCTTTCAGGATTAACGCTTCTTTTTGGCTCGTTTGATAGTGCACTCAGCTCACATACCGAGCATCCGTGCTTCGATTCGGGTGGAAACGTTGGGCATGTTTCCTTACACCTTCTGTCCCTGTTCACCTAGCAGTAAGTAGGTACCTGGGTGTTAGTCGACTGTTGTGGGTCGTATTCTGGGAAAAAAAGATTAAAGGACCCCAATGGAAATAATACCAGGGAGGTAATACCGTACTGCCAAGCGAGTGTAAAACGGAAGCTTGTATTTGTATTGTTTTACATAATGGTAGGATTGCTGGTGTCCATTTTCTGTCTCATAAACATGCAAGATTTCAGCTACGTCTTGCTACTTCTACCTATACTTAGGTCACAGTACACATGCATGTACACGTTTATGTATACACACTCATCTGAGTTTTCTTTGATTTTATCTTAATAGTTCTTGTTCTTATTACTTTTCCTTTTACATTCATGAGACAGTGGAATAAGATTCTTTCCTCCGTAAGCCATGCATGTTGTAAAAGTCAACTAAAATGCCGGGAGCATTGGGCTTGTAACCACTTTTCCCGTATAACTTACTAAAAAGAAAAAGAAGAAAACCGTCAAAGTGGGATGTTTGAATGTGCGTGGTTGTAGTGTGAATGATAAGAAAAAGATGAGTGTGGATGTTATGAATGAAAAGAAATTGGATGTCCTGCTTTGAGTGAAACAAAGCTGTCTTTGCAGAGGCGCTCAGATACGATAGTTTAGACGTCCCTCCAAACTGCCAATATCCTAAACCCCTCCTTTAAAGTGCAGGCATTGTACTTCCCATTTCCAGGACTTAGTCCGGATAACCGGTTTCCCTGAATTCCTTCACAAAATATTACCCTGGTCACACTAACAGCTCACGCACGCTTGCTGGAAGTCCAAGCCCCTTGCCCATAAAACCTCCTTTATCCCCTCCCTCAAACCTTTTCGGGGACGACCCCTACCCTGCCTTCCTTCCCTAATAGATTTATACGCTCTCCAAGTCATTCTACTTTGATCCATTCTCTCTAAATGACCAAACCACCTTAACCCCTCTTCAGCCCTCTGACTAATACTTTTAGTAACTCCACGCCTCCTCCTAATTTCCACACTACGAATTTTCTGCATAATATTTACACCACACATTGCCCTTAGACACGACATCTCCACTGCCTCCAGCAGCCTCCTCGCTGCAGCATTTACAACTCATGCTTCACACCCATATAAGAGTGTTGGTACCATTATACTCTCGTACATTTCCTTGTTTGTCTCCATGGATAAAGTTCTTTGTCTCCACAGATACCTCAACGCACCACTCACCCTTTTCTTCATATATATATATATATATATATATATATATATATATATATATATATATATATATATATATATATATATATATATATTTTCCAACACGTCGGTCGTCTTCCCCAAGGCAGGGTGACCCAAAAGAGAGAAAATCCCCGAAAAGAAAATACATACTTTCATCATCATTCAACACTTTCACCTCACTCATACATAATCACAGTCTTTGCAGAGGCGCTCAGATACGACAGATTAGAAGTCCCTCCAAAACTGCCAATATCCCAAAGGAGGGGTTTGGGATATTGGCAGTTTTGGAGGGACTTCTAATCTGTCGTATGTGGGATTTATGCATGGCATCATCAGGAGAAGGTTAGTCTGCAAATTATCCTGTTGTAACTAAACGACACCTCGTTAGTCTCACAAATCTTCCAGGGTTGCCGCTCCCAGCTGACATTCTTTGTAAATTCACCATAAAATTACGTTTGGTTTGCGAGACAGCCATAAAATTATTGTTGCGAGGATGTGCCGGAGAGGTGAGGCTGGTAAAATGGATGACCGGCCAACACTCCACATTTGGTAAGTGCTAATGAGTGGTCCAGCAGGCATTTGTTCTATTCATCAGCCATCCTCAGCCCTGCCCCACCCACCATTCATTCACCTCTGCCATTCTAATTTCTAACCTATACTTTCACAACCTAGTCAGATTTATATATGATGTTGCCAAAGCTAAGAAGCAGTTCTAATGGATTTTTTTTACTTAAATATATTTTTATTACTAAACAAAATCCCACAACTGAATAATATATCGCACTGATTTTCTTATGAATCATATGAATAAAATTTTTACTAGAAGTTAGAAGTCCATTCACCAGGTGAGTGAAATGTGCCTGCAACTTAGCCATAGAACCTAATATTACTTCAGTTATGTTGTCGTGTTGCTTGAAGTTATAATTTTTTTACCTGCATTGCTGTATGACCCTAGTAGGTTTAGCACTTCTTTTTTATTATAATAATAATAATCTTACCTGCATTACCTTCGTTTTTTTGTGAACTCTTTTTGCGATGTGTTTACATTATTGTCAGGACAGCAGTAATAAATTACGGCATCAGTAACACACTAGTTTCAAGGTTAGATAATTAAAATGTTCGTTTTAGCATCATTCATGACAAGCGTTTTGACATCAGTCTTAAGTAATTTTTAAGTCACTTTGTGATATACCCAGTTGGATTATATAACATCATGTGTGAGTTTCACAAGCCCAAGAAATTCAGTACTGAGTTGAACTATATTCCATATATATATATATATATATATATATATATATATATATATATATATATATATATATATATATATATACCACACTGAGTCAAATACAAGCCGATTCACATGCGAACAGAAAGTAAGGACAGAGTAATGAATAGTTAGTACTCCCTCAAGTGCAACAGTGAATGTACATTCATGAGCCAAGGCAGGGGGCCATCATGATATGAACCAGCTGTGAGCTTGAGAGTCAGGCTGTGAAGAAAGTTCCACAAACTATGTAACTATCTACAGCCAGCGTTTTCCTGACAGGTCAGACTGCCCCAGAACACCTCAGTCAACCACACCAGCCTATGGCTACCATGCTTACGGGTGGCTGAGATGACTTGCAGGATCGTGTTTTGTATTGTGTGTGCAGAATACAGAGCGAATATACCGTTACAAGGAACTAAGGTTGGCAGCAATGCAAGGTGCACCCGCTTATGTACAAAGTCCATGCATCAATGGGTCATTCAGCGCAGGGAGTCATCTAGACGTCTGGATTATATGATAAAACTCTTTACCTTGAGGAAAAAGAAAACACTTGGAACAGAGACATGATACAATGTTGAACCTATGTCGAAAGTTGTGTGCTACATGTTAACCACAGAAGAGCAATTATCACAGTAACACAGTATAGGCACTTTGATGTTATGCCGAAAGTTATGATTATGCATTTGTATTAAGTATAATGTGGTGGAGTCTCCTATATTGCTTGAAATATGTGAATTATTTTGTTAAATTATAAGCGTTCATATGTTAGGAATGCTTCAATGTATGTAATATGTACATATACCTGTATCTTAAATAAAAAAAAAAAAAATTATCACAGTAACATAAATACCGTTGAAAAATTATATAGACATGTTGCCGTAACTGGAAACTAATTAGGAAACTTCATTTTGGAGGATTTTTAACCAACTTGTATTTTATGGTATGTAAAAATATTTACATTAAAGTCCTCAAAAGTATGTGATGTGTGAGCGATTGTCATTATTTTTTAATACTGCATTTCATTTTATTTTTTTTATTTTTTAGCTTTATGAAAAGCTTGTCAATAAACATTAGAGGTTATTGTAATGTGGATGTAATCTCATAGATTTTTCTATTTCCCCATAAGAAAACTCTGGGCTACATATATTTAGGTATGTCAAAAACAAAAGTAAATACATTGTTTTATTTGTGATTGGGAACTAGAGTAGTAGTAGTGATGAATTAGACACATGTGCAACATCTGGGTATCTTTACTGGTAGACGTTTCGCCATCCAGTCAGTACATTATATGGACGTAATAAAATATATACAGCAAATAGTGGAAGATGAGGTAATCATTCTGTCAGCCTGGTGCAGGTGATGAGCATGGTAGTCTTGAAGAATCTGTAAGCACAGGCAGGAAGATTGGTGCTTATGTACTGGTGTCAGGAGGTGCAGCAGTCGAAGGCATTGTCACAGGTAGGAGGAACTCCCCAGAGGACCTAGGCCATGTCCAAGAGTTAAGAAAGGAGTTAGCAAGTAGGTTGTGGTGATGACTTCTGTATCAAGATTCCATGATGTTGTTGTGTCTGACAAGTTGTATATTAGTGATATTCAATACTGACAATATGATGAATTAGACACTTTCTTGGGCGCGACCTACTTCAATTGAGGAATTCCTCCTACCAGTGACAATGCTTTCGTTTGTTGCACGTCCTACTACTAGCATGGGCCAGAGGCTTTTCGCAGTGCTTACATTCTTCCTGCACCTTGCCATTTCGCACAAAAATATAAATGTTTTTTTAATTCTAACCATATTTTTTAAGGGGTGGACCGGTAAGCCAGCAGAAGGCCACGGTCAGATGACCAAAAACTCCAGCTGCGGGCCATCATATGACTAATACCCGCGTCAGGAAACACTTGTCTTATTTCATGAAAAACCTTACCTAACCTTTTGCACTATATACCCTCTGTGTCCTTGCCTGTATTAACTTGATAAAACGCCTGGCAAGCTAAACAGCCATCATGAGTCACGAAATCGTAATAACACGATTTATTTAAAAAAAATCAATAAACGTGTCATCTTACCTAACATATTGTCGATAATTTTACCAATATTTATTCATGTTAAAACCTAGTAGTTTGTCTATAAAAACATCATTGCTAGTGACATGAGAAGTAGACAGCCTCGATAACTGGGCTAAATATTTTGACTAACCATGCAGGCAGCAAAACTTACTAAACTTATGATTTCCCTCATGGGAATACCATATTGGATTTTAGTCAAACTTAATAAGAAAGGCAGAATTGTACTTAAGGCAGAGAATTGTTTGATTACATTTTCAAAATCACATTACAGTTTACTGTTAAAAGAACGATTAACATGTTCAAGGGGTTCTTATTTAACAAAACGTAAGTGTCAAAGTCGCTAAGGAGCCCTTTCAAGTTACTTTATATATTCATTTTTAGAAAAACCGCATTAGGTTTGACAGCCTTAGTAATATGTAGGTCTTTTTCTTGAATTCCACGAGAGCCTTTATGAATCCTAGAGGGGGAAATTAAATACATGAGGTTATAATAAGGTACTGTAAACTATAATAGGCCGTCCAATTCATTCTAATGAGGACATTAGAGCACTCCAGGACGATTTGAATAGACTGATGCAGTAGTAGGAGAAGTGGCAGATGCAGTTTAATGTAGACAAATGCAAAGTTCTAAATGTTGGGCAGGACAATAACCATGCCACATATAAACTGAATAATGTAGATCTTAATACTTGTGATTGCGAGAAGGATTTAGGAGTTCTGGTTAGCAGTAATCTGAAACCAAGACAACAGTGCATAAGTGTTCGCAATAAAGCAAACAGAATCCTTGGCTTCATATCAAGAAGTATACATAATAGAAGTCCTCAGGTTGTTCTTCAACTCTATATATCTTTGGTTAGGCCTCATTTAGATTATGCTGCACAGTTCTGGTCACCGTATTACAGAATGGATATAAATGCACTGGAAAACGTACAGAGGAGGATGACAAAGTTGATCCCATGTATCAAAAATCTTCCCTATGAAGATAGACTGAGAGCCCTAAATCTGCACTCTCTAGAAAGGCGTAGAATTAGGGGAGATATGATTGAGGTGTATAAATGGAAAACATGAATAAATAAAGGGGATGTAAATTTATAGCGTGCTGAAAATATCCAGCCAAGACAGGACTCGCAGCAATGGTTTCAAGTTGGAAAAGTTCAGATTCAGGAAGGATATAGGAAAGCACTGGTTTGGTAATAGAGTTGTGGATGAGTGGAACAAACTCCCGAGTACCGTCATAGAAGCTAAGACGATGTGTAGTTTTAAAAATAGGTTAGATAAATACATGAATGGGTGTGGATGGGTGTGAGTTGGACCTGACTAGCTTGTGCTACTAGGTCAGATGCCGTACTAATTCCTTAAGTTGAAGTGACCTGACTACCTGGAGTTTACCTGGAAAGGGTTAACTCCAGGTGGTCAGGTCTAAGCAGGGGAGTGATGGACTTGCCTTGCATGGGTCAGTAGACCTGCTGCAGTGTTCCTTTTTTATGTTCTTATAATTGTACGTGTTAATCTCATCTTATGAGATAGAGCTTTTTTTTCCTAAATTACGGAATACATTAATTACCTCAACATGATTAGTGAACAGATATGAAACATTATAATATAATATAATAATAATATCTTTATTTACTATAAGTACATGTACATGGTATACAGGCCTAGCTGACATCAATGATATACTATATAGAAAGCCCCTTGTTATGCAGAGCATTTCGGGCAAATTAGGTCCTTGTCCCAGGATGCGACCCACACCAGTCGACTAACACCCAGGTACCCATTTTACTGATGGGTGAACATAGAAAACCGGTGTAAGGAAACACGCCCAATGTTTCCACCCGCGCTGGGAATCGAACGCAGACGCTCGCCGTGTGAAGCGAGAGCTTTAGCGACCAGGCCACGGGGCACCGTGGCTTGGTCAAAAACCTACTGCACATCTTGTATTTTCATCCAATTTTCAGTAGATAAGTTGACAACAAAATCAACATTTGCATGTCTTGACTGTTGGCAGTTAAGAAAGATAACCTAGGGTGGTGTTTCGAAGAACTCCCAGAACGTAGTTAACTAATTAATTTAAAGTTCAGGAGCAGCTTGTTTTTCATCTTTTAAAATCTGTTTCTTTTGTAAGGACATTGCAGTGAAAAATCATTGAATTGGGTTACAGCATTGGATTGACAGATTAATTAAAATGGCTGATACCCAATACGGCTGTCCCATAATAATAATAATAATAATAATAATAACACCAATAATAATAATAAGTGTATTGCTTTTTCAATTGCTATTGAAAGCTAAGTTTTAGCCAAAAATGATCCAACTGTATGAGCTATTATAGGAAGGTTGAATTTAGCAAATTTATATTTTTAGAAGTTGTATATTTACAAAACTAAAAGTTTACATACCACATCGGGTTAAAAATAAAGAGCAGACCAAAATATTATGGTGTTGGAGTTTCTGATTAATCTCAATGGTGTTCAGGGCAGCATGTTGAGCCTTCAGCTTAACCACAATACCCATTTATCAGAGGCTTTGGCAGGCAAGTGTCGTGGTAAGATCAAGTGCGTGGTGGGTGACTACGTAGACGGAAGCGTGGGTTGGGCGTGGGCAGCGAGAGAAGAAAGTAAGGGAGGTGGGTAGGCGTGGGTAGTGATGGAAGGGAGTGTTGTTGAAGAGCTGACATCTTAGGTCCAAGCCTCAAGTGTTGGCACTTCACTTAATGCTCGGTCATGTGCTCCTCCGCTAAATTCGCTCGCATAGTTGGCCCACCAATATATTATTTGTTTTCATAACACTAAGACTTAGCAGATTACACGTACACAAAGTGATTCAGTGTCTACGTATTTTTATGAATATTTGTAAATAAGTACTCTTTTCTTATATATTTTTTGAAATATTTGTTTTAACGTTACTCAGAAAAAGGAACAGGGTGTCTGTCATAATCCAGACATAGTAAATAAAGAGGATAAAGCAACCTAGTCTTGATATATAATACCAGCAGACCAGCTGTATGCTCAAGACCAACATGTGATAGCAAAATACTGTACCTACAATTTTACCCTGTCCTTCCGCATTAAAAGACACTGTTCTCTAAACCATCATTTAACTCTTAATAACGATTCATTGAACATATTTTTTTTTTGTTTCTGAGTAAATGTGAAAACTATACCGGTTTTCTGGATTTCGTTTATCTCCTATTTAGAGATAGCTGCACCTAATGCTCAAAATATATGAGTTTATGACATAATGAAATTAATATATCTCTAGGAACGACAAGCATAACGTACAATGGAAAAACAGACAGCAGACTTGGAAGTTCCCATCGAGGCTCTCTACTGAGAACTATCTACTTTTGTCTAGATTAAGGACAGATATGTATTAATCTTCTCCCTTCCCCTCCACCCTCACTGCCGGTATGAAACAGAGGGAAAAATATACAATACTATACATATTGGAAAACTAGCATGGAATTTACAAGAGAGATGGAAGGCATTGACTACAACTGCCTCTACTTATTGCTACTGTTCCTATCGTAATTATTCGTTTTACTCCACTTCCACTCACGAGCTGTGTATCAGTGGTTCTGTAAGTAGGTGCCACTTGTTCTACTGGATCGGTCCGTGGTGCAGGGAGGACGCGTACTACTGCTATGACTACTACAACTGCCACCGCTACTGTAATTACCTACGTTGGTTCGTTGTCAGCTGATCGTCCTGATATAGTTGCTGAACTACATCAGGAAACCATTGATTTCAGTTTGCGCCAACATAGTATCCATCATGAATAAAAGTCAGTGATAAATAAAGGGGATATAAATAGCATGCTGAAAATATCTAACCAAAAAAGGACTCCTAGCAATGTATTCAAATTTGACAAATTTAGATTTAGAACGTATATTAGGAAAGTACTGTTTTTTTCAGAAGAGTTGTAGATGGGAGAAACAAAATCCCCCAGGTAGAGTCATTGAGGACAGAACTTTGGGTAGCTTTAAAAAAAGTTAGATGAGTACATGAGTAGGTGTGAGTTGGACCTGTCTAGCATAGGTCAAGAGACATACTGCGTTGTTCTTTAATTTTTGTATATGTTTTTCCGTAAAAAAAAGGTGTACAGGGTTTCACTGAAATTTATTTTGAGTATGGTACATGCACAAACGATGAGTTAACAGCACATACTGTATCACAACTCATTAATTATGTGGTGTTAATGTGGTCAGAATTATATGAAGTGGCACTTTTTCAAGGATACGGAACAAATTTGGCTTGTTTTTTTAAGTGCATTAATATACACATAAGCACCATTTGTAGCATTAAATAGCACCAAAGTTACAGTATAAGTAACTAACGTATTCTAATGTACTTTTTAATATAAAAAATTAAATTTCAAACACAAATAACTAATAGATTTCTCAAGGAGTCTGCCCTGAAAAAATATCAGTGTTTGCTCTGAAAATGTTCAGTTTTTGCCTTGAAAATGTTCAGCTTCGTAGTTCAAGGGAACTGCCGCCTCCCCAGACCTCCCCTTCCCCATACACCTATGAAGTAGTAATAATAATAATAATAATAGTAATAATTCTTTTACAGAAGAAATCAAGCTTTTCCCT
This sequence comes from Cherax destructor, assembly GCA_009830355.1. Classification (NCBI taxonomy): domain Eukaryota; kingdom Metazoa; phylum Arthropoda; class Malacostraca; order Decapoda; family Parastacidae; genus Cherax; species Cherax destructor. The sequence continues at coordinate 272,856 of WNWK01000701.1, forward strand.
GATGAGCAATAATTTGCTAGGAAGGTTAGCGGAGACCTTATCTAAACAATAAAAAAGGAGCTTACAAACTAGGAAATTTAACTGTTTTACTTTCTGTAGATTAAAGGCTGTCATAGGTACATTATTCTTACAGGAAATACAGCATACAACAAAAAGTATCTACCTCTCAGTAAATACACACAGAGGTTTGTCTCAGTATGTATATACACCAAGAGGTGTATATATATATAGTATATATATATATATATATATATAATATACGTAAAGAATTTACAAAAACACTAAAATTTTATTTTTTTCACATTTAATTTAAATGTGCCATGTGAATCTATATGGTACTGATTTTTTCCCAGATTTACAGAGAAGATTCCATTTATTTTGCGCTCCAATTTTGTTTATCAATATGCCTGTTCTTGAGACATCAGCATTTTGACGCTCACACTCTCTTAGTGACATTTTAGTAAGCACCGTGTATTGGTGGTGTCATTGAAGGTGGTCTTCAAATGCTCATCTCAAAATAGCTTGGAGTCAGGTCAGATGTTTAGTGTTATGATTATCGACTGTCAACATTAAGACCTCAATTTACCTAGTTTCTTTTTAATCTGTCGAATATATCTTAATCTCAAATTGAGCTAAAAGTATGCCAGTGGCCTTATATACTCCCTGGTTTTGCCAGCACTTGTTGTGGTCCGCCAGGTCTGGCGCCGTCTAGTCGTGAGTTCCTCGCTGGCTGCCGCTGTGCGTCGAGCAGGCGACGTCCATGTCACAACCATGCATACAGCTTTTTGATGAAACGTTTGGTTAATTACCTATTTGTAATTATCCAGTCGAAGTTACACAAAGATTGTTTTTACTCGTAGTGTCTCGTATTCTAAATTAAGTTCATCGCATAACATTAAAAATAAAAAGTATTTTCTAATAGCCGTGGCACAGTATTTCCTCCGATCCCAGGGAACTTTCTTGGATAAAAACTGATTGTTTTAAATTTTTCAGGTGCTGTATAACGCATACGAGTTTGGTTCTCTCCCATAAACATAGCAATAACAACTGAGGAAATTCTTACTGTCGGTGCTACAGCTGCTTCTTGCGCGCACACATTGCGAATCATTCGCACGACTAGTAATAAGAAATAGTATTATAAAATATAACACAATATTACTGTAACATATCATAGGGTGTAAAAAGTAGTGAATATACTGATGGATACAAGGAATGGATAATAGGTTGATTATTACGCCCCTGGTGTGTTGATGTATGCCTTGTAACCCACCCTGTATGTAACTGCATAGACATAACAGTAGTGCTCCAAAGCTGAAAACTGAAAGTTGACATCGCATTTATCCTACTTTTGTGTAAGTGGAGATGATAATTATTATAAAACAAACCCAGTTCCTCTGAAAATTCTTAGATAATTAAAAAACAAAATTAAGTGACCTGTCAACTCAAGTTTGTGAGGCGCTGCAAATATTGGTAATCGGGGTCGTTAGTCTTACGCATGTATTTCCTAAATTATGCGGCATTAGTGGAAACTGATCATTGCCAACAAGTGAACATTATATATATATTAATATATTAAATAGATCCACAAGAAACGGACAATTGATAAATACTACATTTGCTGGGAATGTTTCTAATTATACTTGATTTCAAGTAAATTCTACGAGGATTAACCGTTAAATGCCAAGTAAAACTGCACTTTACAAGTAGTCTCTTAAGGAACTAGTGTGCTATGAAGCACTTGAAAGAAATAAGTGCATGTTTATAACTTAACAGTGAGCTAGATAAGCTGTGTAAAGCTGAGTACATCTGAGATAAACTGTTCCCTTACTCAAGGTAAAATATATGTAGCCTATTAATAAAGGTTTTCTTTCTAAATGCAAGTAGTGACACTGGTAGTTATGGAGGCAGGGTTGGTTTGTGTTCTAAAATAAATATAACTTTTTTGGTTAAGAGATTGATTGTTGATACAATCAAAGTATCTAGTAAATTTATTTATAGGCATTCAGTGATATTAAGACTGCAAAATATTACCAAATTTATGTTCATAATTATGATTGTTGCTTTGTTATTTAATTTTGAAAGCCTATCAATTACTCAAAGGAGCGTTAAGACTGCATGTAACCTGTTCACGAGCAGATTAATAGGGATTAATGTAGCATCTGTATATACACTTAAGACAAACACTTTTAGGTATATATAGCCTCGTATGATTGTAAAGTATGTTTGTTAAAAACGTAAATTTTCAATTAAAAAGGATGAAAAATAAAGCATTTGTTGCAATATTTTTTTAGTTTTTCGTATAGTGCTGAATGGCCATTTGACCCCAGAGCTCAAACATTTACATTTCCATCCTTCCTAGATTTTATTTTCTATAGGATGGTGGATAAGATGCGATAGTTTCACGTTGGTAATAACAGGGACAAAAATGTACAAATAATTATCCTTTATCAATTGCTTGAACTGGGATGGCAAATACCGAGAAGTCGGTAGGAAGTAGAGAATTCATGAGAAAGAGGAGTACATTTATATACAGTTGCTGGGTAGCTTTATGTTAGCTGTGTAAAATAAAAATGCGAATGCAATACTTTGGTTATTTAATTAAACCTTCAGCTTGCACCATGCTTATAAGTTATCCAGGGGCGTGGGAGCAAGCATAGCACCCCGTTGTATAACCTGCAGTGTTCCATTTCTCCGTGGGAGCGCTCTGTCTCTTGTATTTCCCATTGAGTTGATAAAGCTCTCAAGGATGTAGAGTAAGGACTGCCTACCATAGAATATGGTAAGGAGGTAGGAAGTAACATTATGAAATGGTAGAAAGGGGTTAAATAACCACTGTGGGCAAAACGTTGTCCACTGCAACTAAGTGCCATTTACTTCGTGTATTAATTATTATTGAATTGATTAAAATCGTGGAGCTGTGGAAATAGACTTAAGCACAAATTTAAAATATTAAATTTTAACCAAAGGGTATCCATATGCTTTTTTAACGTTTGTTCCGGATTGACCAAGATAACACGTACAATAATTTCTGTTTCTTCATGACGCGATACAAAGATCCTACATATAGATAGTCTCGACATGTCATAAACCTTTACACCAAACCTAACCAATATTCTCAAACATTACTGTACATTGACCCAAAGAATAAAATCTCACAAAAAAAAGAAACAGAAAACCACCCCATCCGTATTATGAACATGATTCGTATGTAGTGGTGGTGGCCTCCTGTGGCGGATGATGAACAGCTCTCTCGTATAATGTTCCTGCAGCTCCTGTTACTTCTCTGGGATTCCCGCCGGACACGATGGAAGGTTAGCGACTTACACATGTGAAATGTTGCTTTGGTTAATCATGTTTAAAATCCATCGACTGCCTGATAGTAAGACTTCATGTCACCTGTATGTCACTTAACTATATATATATGTGAAAGTGTTGAATGATGATGAAAGTATTTTCTTTTTGGGATTTTTCTTTCTTTTTGGGTCACCCTGCCCGGTGAGACTCCTTGTTAATTTTATATTACGTATATATGCAACACACGGGATGGTTTGCATCTGATTACATTGTTTAAATATTGCTTATATATAATTATCATAGTTTAAAATTATCGACTACCTGATATAAAAAGTTCATGTACCTTATTATTATATATATAAAATATTATGGAAATGTAATGATGAAAACATTTTTTTGGATTTACTATTTTGGTCCCTCCCAGAGGCCCATTAAGAAATTTATTTTTTTTATTATATATGATTTAAAACAAAGGAGGTTTCATCGTGATTACAGGTGCGATATTTATAATATATATATATATATATATATATATATATATATATATATATATATATATATATATATATATATATATATATATATATATATATATATATATATATATATATATATATATATATATATATATATATATATATATATATTATATATATATTACTGGAACGGCCAACGTCACATGGGCTTTAGACTATAAGCTTGTGTTAGGGTATCGGTCCTTTCTTTGAAATGAATTTCACAATATCGAAACAGTAGTATGTGTGAATTATGGTTAAAGGAGAGTGTTTTGTCCCCATACTAACAACATGGACTTCATAGCAAATCTCCATGACATCATAATGGGGACAAATTGTGAACTTTTACTTAGATGTTTGTAGATTTCTTAGGCTTCTTTGCCGAACTCCCCAAATATGCTACTTAAAGGTCAAACTATTGTAATAAGCACCCTAGACTGTAAATTTATTTTCACAAAGTTCCACATATTTTTTAACAAAAGACATTTCATGAGCTCCGGATGCAAACTTCCTTCTTGGAAACACCAGGCAGACACCATATGCCGTGGGCACCAACAACAGAACAGCAATGTACGCTACATTTTTAAGTGATTCCTCCAACTGCTTTCAGGCAGTTAGCCATATAACACTGGTCAACAACCAAAATGCTTCCGAAACCAGAGTAGCAATTTCCAACTAATTTTAGGTCACTGATAATGAATATCATGGTTAAAATTGTTTGTTAGCTCTACTTTTCAATATACACCTACGTGTCACAAGAGGTTCCAACAGGCTTGCGGCAGTGTGTTTCTTACCACACTCACAGTCTCACTGCCCTTCATTATTGTTCCAGCAGTCATAGAAGGTGGTTGTGTTGTGTAAGTTTAAATTTTGAGGTGAAAGGTAGGTGATTTTCTTAGCCAAACACTTTTTAACCTTACAATAAATATTCACTGAGCAAGCTATTGATACGCATGTGAGGCGTGCAAGAGGTTCCCACTACACCAGGAGAGACTGGCCACCTCGTCAATCATTGGAGCCTGGGATGAAAAATGTTCAACATCCATCTCTCATTGAACCAAACAAAATTTTGCTACCACTGCTACACATAAAACTGGGGCTCATGAAGAATTGGTGGAAAACCTCATCAAGGCTTACAAGAACATGGGATGTAACATGTCACTTAAAATCCACTTTTTGGACTCACATTTTGACTTTCTTCCAGCAAATTGTGGGGCAGTTAGTGATGAACATGGTGAAAGGTTTCACCAAGATATTTCAACCATGGAAAAATGGTACCAGGGCAAATGGGGCACAAGAATGCTTGCAGACTATCGCTGGACATTGGCAAGAGATAATTCTTCTGGATCAAATTTGAATGCCTCCCATTACCTAAGAGCTATATGACCCCTAAGAGTTTAGCGATTCCCCATTATTAGAAAAAAATAATATACCTAGACTCCAAGGTATCAGTGAATGAAACAATCGTTATTCATGACTCATTACTTTTGGGTCATCTAAAGATTTACTACTCCAGGGAAAACTGTGGAATATAACTATGAATATTTCTAATTTAGGCTTATTAAGTTATTATATATTTTGTAAACTTATCAAGTTAAGGCTGAGTTGCTATTTTATTTTTAGTACTAAAAGACTGGCTTATTAAAAATATTTAAATCTATATTTAAATTTTCTTTAGGTTAGGAAACAGGCGTATCTACAAGTGATTCATTATTATTTAGGAGTAATAATATTTTGAAATTAATACCCAAGAATTCGTAAATATATTTTAGATACTTATTCTGTATTTGAAGCTTTTTTTCCTGAAAAAAAAATATTCCACGGGTCCAAAGTCATAAAATCTTGTGCATGACAAGACATTACTTCTTAGCAGTGAATGCAGCAGAAACAAATCTCTTGTACCTTCTTAAGATGGAGATAATATAATCAGAGAGCAGCTTGGCGGTGTCAGGTAGGTGGGTACAACAAGGTAGGGATGGTTGCCCATCTTTCCAGACAGTGGGTGCACGGGAATCCCGCGAGGGCACGGGTCGTCAAGGTCGTCTTACTGAAGACCTCACCGAAAAAATTCTCCACGCATCCCTCCCTATCAGCCTGTTATCATAACTTGCATACCTACAGCTGCCTAGAGGACTTCATTACAAGGTTAGGCAGAGCCAAATATATATTGTAAATAATCTTTACAATCACGTACGAGATCTTTCAACCAGGATATTCTTCATCTTGTCTGGATAAGACTAAGCCCTTTACCCGGCCCTTGAAAGGTCTATAGTTTACTGACTGATTTTTTTTTTCGATAATAACAGCCTCTTACTTTTGGCGTCTTACCACAAAGACAGAATTAACATCCCTAGTTATATTATAAGTATTCAGGGCTTCAAGATGATAATACTGAAGTCTTAGAACTATAATATTTTTCAGTTGCAAATTATGTATGTAGTATATATATATATATATATATATATATATATATATATATATATATATATATATATAAACGTGATTGACGACTATCTTGTTAAGGACTGAACATCCGCATTCACCATTGCACAAAAACAATAACTCTGAACCTCATGGCATTGGCTTCGTAATAAACTAACAGAAAAACAAATTGGATTGGATCTTATTGTCTGATTCTGATGCAAAAATTCGTTCCAGAAACACTTACAACCCATAAGGGATTTCTGTCTCTTAAAAATAATTAGCATGGCAGTGAGTTAGCTATCATGAAATTAAACTACACAGTAAAGTTAAGCAGTTCATAAATCAGCGAGTTTTTTAGGGCAATTAAAGAATGTTCAGCGAATTCACTCTTGATTATTTGTAACATCCACTAAATGGCGCTGTCACGAGTCACTTTTTAAGACGTGGAAGCTTTCGGTAGTCCAATTTTTCTCCTAAGCCATGCTTTCTTTGCAGTATACTTAGTAAATCGTAACAACATAATCTCCTTTTGCATAAAATATTTATTACTTTAATATTATTAGCACACCTACTAATGCCTAGCGATTGTTTATGGCCCATTAAAAATCGAGGTGTATGCGCCTCGAACAAGCTAGGCTAACTCACTTGATAATCCTTAATGCGTTTCAGCATTATAAGCTTGTGACTTTGTCATCTGGGTGCAGGACATCCGCAATCTTTTCTCGTTTTTTGTGCTAGCAATTTGAAAGGCCAATATTTGTGATGACGAGGATGATGTGTGTATGTGTGTGTATGTTTTACAGAAACAGAGTTATGCTCCATCTCTTCATTAACATTTTTTTTATTAATATTAGCATGTATCTGTTTACTGCTAAGTTAAGAGGGGCAACAGATGTCAATAATCTTTCATATACGTTTTACCTGCCTGGGAATAGAAGCCAAATGTTTTTCGGTTGGGCACCGACTGCCTTAACTACTAAGTTTCAGGTATGTGGGTGTGTTTGTAAGGGTCGTGTCATAGCTCCTTATTCCTCTTTAAACCCTTGCCGATTGGTTTTACTGATTCCCTAATAAGTGTTGTAGATGATTGGAAAAAACTCCCAGGTAGGGTCGTTGAGGCAGGAACTTTGGGTAATCTGTAGATAGTCTTTTCTTATTCGCTCTGTCAAGTCCTTTCGAATATTTTGTACGTCGTTATGACATCCTTAGTTATTTCCTCTATGGTCATCTGGTTCAATTTCTTTAGCGTGTCCTTGGCAAAGGCTTGAGAGACTGACCACCTCTTACCTAGGCTCAAGGATTGATCATCTCGACTATCTCCAGTGTTATATTTGCTTGTATTCGACTGAAGAAGCCTTTTGTGTAGGCGAAACGTTTCGGCGATAAAGATAAGTAAGAGCTGCAAACGTATTAATTATCGTCTCGACAGCTCAGTCTTCTGAGCACCGGAGCTGGTTTCGTTGCAAATCTTGGAAGTTTCTGTAGTTTATATATATGATCAGGTGACAGCTCTACACAGGTGCTGGATTCTCTCTGCTCGATATGTTATATGTCATGTTATTGGGTATTAAATAATTTGTTTTTGCTGAAGTTTCTGAAAGTCGAACTCGAATTTTCTTGGCGTGTATGTACCACCTATGTTATTCTGTTAATACGTTATGTACTGTTATTATCCTAGGATCTTTTATCCTTCCTCGAGGTATGTCAGTGTTTTTTTTTTAACCCTACCTGTATAATTTTACTTTTTTTCGATTTTCCTTTCGTAACGCTTACTGTCATTGAATTCCGATAGGTATTTTACCATCTGTGTAGTCTAACGAAGCTACTTGCAGTCTTTCTATGTATTTACTTATTTGTACACGCTTGTTTGTAGTTGCAGGAGTACAGTTTCAGCTTCTGCCCTGCAAGTTATCAATGCCTGATTTACTCCCAGGCTCGTGGACCTCATCTTACCTAGTAGTAAAGCTAAGTATATAGCCTACCTCCACCCATTCTTCACCTAGATTTTTTCTCTTCCTGGCCACACTATGGCTGAGGTGTAGTTAGCTAGTTGTTTGGGAGAATTTAGTTTATACAAAAAACATACAGAACAATAGGGACTATCGTTAAGTCAAGGGGTATACTCCAATCTAAGGTTCCATATAAATGGATTTGTCTCTTTAATTAAAACTGTTTTCAAAATTTTTGAATGAAAAATGCATGGTGTGTATTTATTCAAGAAGAAATAACTTTAACTAGATGTATTGTTCCAGTCACGGTATTGTGCCTTTTTTGTTATTTACAGTAATACTAAGTTTAGGGCGCTATGGCAGATAATAATATCCGCCACATACTAAACTACTTTAATCTGAGATTTTTGTGCTTCGAGTTTATTTTTGAACTAATCCGAGGACTGAACACACATAAAGTCGCGGCAAAATTCCTCAGGGATGTTCTTTAAGGTATAACAGGGCTTTTTAATAGGGTGGATTAATGTGGTTTGCTACACACGGGCATGGTGGACTGGTGGTGATGTTTTGTCAGATAAATTTGGAAAATTTCTGAAACAGATCTAAAGACAGTCATCACTGGTGGTTATGTATAAGGTAACTAATACCGACAAATGTATGATGGCTTATGTGCAGAATTTTATAAACGCACGGAGCTTGGGAAGAAAACCCTATGTATATCTCATTCCAAGTATCCTAAAACCTGCTACGATGCATGGGTTACCATGACCTTTATATAAGGCTAAAGTTCCTGTTAGACTCGTCACGTCAGGTTTTGAAAGTGTCCAGCACTTTTGGCAATGCCCATATTAGACTAGGGCAACCTTCTTAACCTCATCAGGGACATTAATATAAAAAAAAAAAAATGACAAGTTTTGACGTTACGTGTTACCAATGTGCCAACCGACCAGGTCAATGCATTGTTTAGAGGGAATGTTTAGGATGATATGTATTTCCCGTTACCAACCAAAGATTTTATTGAACTGAGTTATATATTAAATTTAATTGCCTTTCATTTAACAATTTCATTTATAGACAGTGTTTTATCTTGGCGATGTGGCCACCCATCAGTGCTGTTTTAGCCAACTTATGAAACGTCACATGACTTCGTTACATGGCTGATGTATTGGTTAAAGCTTCTAGAAGATTCAGGTTTCTATCCTAATGTTTAAGTTCATCAGCACTGAACCCACGAGCAAATATGTGCTGGAAGAAGAACAGGACGAGATTCATGATCAAATTTATGTGGGGGACGAACGGGCGACTCGCTGACTTGTATAGCATACCGTAAAATAACGAATAAAGATGACCTTATGCATTACGGTTCGGACCATGACTGGAACGAAACATGGGGTGGTCATTAGATTTTTTTCCCCTAGGACATTTAGGATTTGTAGCCCAGAACAGTTCACAGATAAAATTATCTCCAGCCAGCTGTCACTAGGCTACATTCTCCCCATATAAAATATGTCTTTATGAGTGTGTTATAGCTGGAGCAGCGAGGGTGTTCATATTTCTTACTTTCTCAAAAACCTATTACTATTAGGTTTAACCTGTCAGTAAGCTTTGTACACAGTATATTTAAATTGTACTTAAGTTCTGGTGGTGAGATTATATGTTAAACTGAAACATACTTTGTGTTGCAAGCTCTTTTGATAATACTTGGGCTCCTGTTAAGTGGACCCAACTTTTTTCTACGTAAAAGAAACCTTCCAGACTTTACACTGAATCCATTAGTTTTGATTTCATTGTTTATTTTTCAATAGGAATATATTAGTTCATAAGGTGAGCCTTTCCTCTTTTATAGTTCTTAAAAATATTGTGTTAGCAGTTATATCCATTACCCAAGTCAATACTGAATAAATGTTCTCTATTATCGGCAGAGCAAAAATCTGGGACCTTTACTGTGTTATCCATATTGTCAAACTTCCGGACAACGTTAAACGTAAATAGAGTTGAGGATGAGTAGAACAGACTCCCGAGTAACGTCATTGAAGCTAAAACGTTATGTAGTTTTAAAAATAGGTTAGACAAATACATAAATGGGCCTGGGTGGGTGAGTTAGACCTGACCAGTTTGGGCCGGCTGCAGTGCTCCTTCCTTCTTGAAGCGAGTGTGACTTGGATTTAACAACTAGCATGGGGCAGTAGGCCTGCTGCAGTGCCCTTCATTTTTATGTTTTTTTTTTTTTTTTGTATTTACGGGTTTCTGGTTGGCACAAGAGATGTACGAGTATGAATGTTGCTTGAACTGGGACAGTTAAGAGGCACTTGGTGAATTTGATGTGTCAAGAAGAAAGAAGTAGAAGTTACTCTGCTAGTAGTAGTAGTAGTAGTAGGTGTCCGGAAAAAAAGTAACAGAAAATAAGTCACAATTTTGGCTAGGAAAAAAAGTCATATTTTATTTAAATATCATAAACAATTAAAGTAATAAAATAAAAATATCTAAAATAATTTATTAACTGACAGTACATGACTTGTACACGATGACAAAACATGTGAAAAAAATCACGTTTTCTTCAATTTCTTCAGCAAAGTAAGGCAATTAAACAAAAGCATTTAAGTCAGTCGTTTATTGACAATACATAACATGTAGAGATTGAAAACATCGTACATAATATCATGGCATTACATGTATATTCAGTGTTAGGCTAGGTAAAGGTTTATATTCACTCCATTTAAGACTCTTAACCTCAACAAAGAGATCCAACAATTGTTCAATTGATCCAACAACTCTCCCAATTCTGGTTTGTATTGTTAATTTTCTCCTGTGACCTTTTTTTCTGAATCCGTAGTAGTAATAGTAATAGGAGTATAGTAATAATAGTTGTAATAGGGGCAGTAGTAGTAATACAAGAATTAGTAAAATTAACATTATTTTCATGTAAAAGAACTGCGATGCATTCAAAACTGCATATTCTTCATTATAATTGGATGACGTACTTGCTGTAAACAAATGTTTCTTAGATATGCAGTGACATTAGGATAAACCCACCGTGTTCCCTTCCTAGGAATGTAGACCCAGCGTGGATTTACACCTGAATATTCTCTTATTTTCTTGCAATAACAATGATCAATTGCTCCATCATTTGAGGCCTAGTGAATGCTAGATACTGGATATACACAACTTTCTTTACTGCTCGTAATTAGTTATGCCAATTATTTATCTATTTTTAAAATAAATTTGGAGCGTCTTAAATGTGAACAATCGAATAAAGGAAAATAAAAAACGAATGCGGTATAATGCGATTCTTTATTGACCACGTTTTGCCCACACAGTGGGCTTTATCAGGTCACAAATAGATCTACCTACGTAAATTGATTGATTGATTTGTCAGGAACTGTGTCCTAACATGGGTCTTAATCCTAAGATGACCCGTCTGAAGATCTCTAAGGAGATGTCGATATTATTTAGTGTTATGTGGCCACGATCAGGGTCTTGCTGTAATCCCAGAGCGTTCCACTGTCATCATTCTCATCAGGCTCTGTGTAGGGTGGTCGGGTACCTGGGTAAAGAGTAAATCATGAGTATATATATAGGGTGTGGAGAGTCAGGTGGAAAATGCTAGGTAGGTTGGATTCGAGAGGGACCTGAACGGGACGGGGAGCGCATGAAGACCCAGGCCAAGACTTGTCCTGGCGAACCTACCTGTACCTCTTACCCAGGTAGATCAGTTTGTAACATGATAAAGCCCATTGTGTGTAACATGATAAAGCCCACTGTGTGTAACATGATAAAGCCCACTGTGTGTAACATGATAAAGCCCACTGTGTGTAACATGATAAAGCCCACTGTGTGTAACATGATAAAGCCCACTGTGTGTAACATGATAAAGCCCACTGTGTGTAACATGATAAAGCCCACTGTGTGTAACATGATAAAGCCCACTGTAGTCAATAAAGGATCGCATTATACTGCATTTGTGTTTAATTTTACCATCTTGTCGGTATTTTATACTTTTTATCCCCAAAATCAAATAAGGTTGAGTGTTTAGGTTAATTTGCAGATGTTTGTAATGAGAACAAATACCAGAATTATTCAATGATCAAACTTTATTTAAAAAAAGCTAGTATCACAGTACAAAATTATCCTATGATCATATATTTCTAATTACATAACTCTCTATATGCCAATACATAAAACACAACCATTTAAGTAAAACGACCACAACATTGACAGAATCAAGAAGAATAAATTAGATCGTACAAACATAAATAACAGATAAAGATTGCACTGTTGGATATAATTCAATCACTTATGGCAGGTTTGTACTATGTTTTTATTACTGGTGACGTTCACGGAAAGCTTAATGCATTATACAGAAACAAAATATACAGTTTAGGTAGGCAGAATATCTAGTAGATAGCAATTATAGTAATCTTCTTTACCTCGCTAAGTAGTCAAGTAGTATACGTATAAGAGTTTGCAACGATGGGGCGAAGTGGGTATACATCCCATGGAAACAAATTAACATATACAAAAGACAGCAGCTTTTTGCTTGAACAATTAAATGTGTTAAAAACAAATTTCTTCTGTTGTGTCCTAACAAACTGTCCCTAATAAGGTCCACAGTGCTTACTGATTATGATATATAATATGTTTTATATAAAAATATAAAGCTCCAAAGCATTAAAGTTAATATAATTGTTTACATAGCTTGCTTCGTTTGTTGTAAAGTGCCTGTTACTGCTGCATATACTTTGTTACAAAAATGAAAATTGATATAGATAATATATATATTATCTATATCAATATATATTATCTATATGTGTGTGTGTATGTTGTGCCGAATAGGTAAAACTGGTCATTTAGCAAGAACTCATTTAAAATTAAGTCCTTTCTAAAGTAAAAATTAATAATTTTGTACCAAAAGAACCTTAGAAAACTTACTTAACCTTATTATAATAAGCGCAATTTAATTTAGCTTAATCTAAATAAATATATTTTAGATAAGTTTACAATAATTTAATAATAAACAAACACAATGAAATGTATATTTTTTGTTAGGTTCAGAATGATTTTTGCGAAATTATTGCATACACAAATTTTCGCTTGCCTTATTCGGCAAGAAGAGCGTTGGTATTTAAGACAAAATCGCAAGTTTTATATATTCGTTACTATTCAGTAATAATCCAAATGGATATAGGAACACGACCCCCAGTAAGAGATCTACTGAAGAGGACTACAGTTGGAGGTCGTAATATGCAGATAAACTTTTCTGTCAGTGTTTTTGCTTCAAGCTTTTATTTAGCACCTTTTATCAATGTACATTTTCCTTCTTGCTTATCAGGGATATAAATTTAATAGTACAACTGGTTTGTTGGACCTTCTTAGGAAGGTCACACTGTCGCTAATGACATCCGCACTGCAATGCAACCATTTGTTCGTATTGTTTTAGTACAACATTTTCCTCGGCATCGTAGAAGAGGATGGAGAGATTAGCATATGAAGATGGGACACAGCAGGGCCGCTGAACCTCTGGAAACTCACCGCTGAGGTGTATAATACTTTGCACTGTGGCGTGGTTAGTCGGGTTGAGGTTTTGGCCTAGTGGGAACATGCACTGCCCTGTGCACTGGTAAGCATTATAACTCTTAGGGTACACAATCCATGATGACCAGCCGATGGTGCCGAAATCAACGTTCATGTCGCGTCGTACACACCCTTGAGGTATACGAGGAAAGCTCTCGTGCAACGAGCGACGGACACGGTTTGCTAAGGGGTTCTCGAATTCCTTCTTCACCTCTGTTGGTATAATATTATTAGTGCAATAAATACCATATTTTTTTGTTTCAGTATAAGGTTAGTAAATGACTGTTTTAATTCTGACACACACACACACACACATTTGTTTACATCCTTTGTTACATAACTTTTTAAAATGTTATTAGTTGTTGTGATACATATATTTTATCATATATTTCAAAGGCATTAATTTATTAGAAAAATGTTAAGGTGTCTAGAAATGGGTGTGCTGGTCTGCAGTAAAATTACATAAAATGTCATAAATTACATATTTATCAGTCAATAATACGGAAATTACTTTTCACGATCATTAATACTGCTTCTTATTTTTTAGAAACAGATGGGTCCTCTACGCGATTAAGATCATTATCTCCTAGGACGCACTTGTCATGTTTCTGACCATATGATTGTTCTTTTAATATTCTTTCAAGATGGTGAAATACATGAGGGGAGACTTACTGACCTTAGTTTAAGAGATAAAGCCTATCGATTGTAATAAGATCACTTTGCAGAAATCCACCTATACTCTAACTTCAAGAATATTGTACTCCCTAAAATATAAATTAAACATTCAAGTGTATATAAACTGAGAGATACACATCTGGTGTATATACCCTACGTTAATCATCAAAGTAAAATTATTATTTTTTTAAGAAAACTTAACTAATGAACCATCTTGATTATTATATAGTCATATTCCAAGGTCATTAATACATAAATTTATCTGGGAAATAAAATGTTTGTGCGCGTCTGTTTATCTGTTCTCTAATATAAACATTTAGAAATTCTGCAGTCAGCCTGACCAAAATTTTTATAACCCCGTTTGACCCTAGCAAGGATTTTTTTTTTTTGGCAATATTGGGAGCAAAGACAACAAACGGTTTTCTACTTTATATATTGTATCTTATGTTAATGACTTCACAGATAATTGTCCAAGCGACCCCTGGCTTACACCAGTTGTAAATTAGAACTATTATGAAAGATAACACATTCACACTCCAGACAACATACTCCACCAATATTCAAAAACCTAAACTTACTCACCATACAAGACATTCATACTTTTTACTGTGCCTATTACATACATAGAACACTCTATGCAAATATTAACCCACCACTCAAACTTCTCCTTACCAATTTTAACAGGACACATGACCATAACACTAGACACAGATCACTCCTCGATGTTCCCCGTGTCCATCTAACAATATGTAAAAACTCTATGCATATAAAAGGCACGAAAATTTGGAATTCATTACCTGTCATTTCCAAAGAAACCCTGCCTGTACCCCAATTCAAAACGATGCTAAAAAACCACCTTCTCACCCAAACCTAAATGCTCAATATCAAACATTCCCAACAAAGTAGAATAATCACTTAAATGTAAAAACCTGATTAATCACTTAAATGTAAAAACCTGTTATGAATAATACATACTAAGCTAACTGTTTCTATAACATTTACATTATAATGACCACGTAAACTGTAACTGCAATGCAATTAATTGTTTTAAATTGTTATCTTACTCAATTAGTTGCATTGCTACAATTAATTGATATGTTCAACTTATATTCACAATTATACTTATTTTATAAATTATCAACCATAATTTTTTACCATGTAGTCTACAAATAAATAGTCCTAAGAATGCCCGCAATGCACAGCATATTAGGGGCTTTTGGCATGTGCATCTCATTAATACCTATGTATCATGTCTACCCAACTATGTATCATTGTACCATGTCTAAATAATAATAATAATAATAGTAATTATTATTATTATTATTATTATTATTATTATTATTAAAGTGAAGATAAGTCTATAATTAATGTAGGTTAGGTTAAGTAAGGTTTGTCAGGAAACGGACAAGTTTTATGACGCGGGTCTTAGTCATATAATGACCCGTAGCTGGAGCTTTTGGTCATTTGACCGAGGCCTTCAGCTGGCTTACCGGTCCACCCCTTTAAAAATTTCAGTTAAAATTATAACATTTTAGTCGATTATTATATAATATAATGAATGTACTAGACAAAAGTGCACATAACACGCAGTTCTGGAGGCACGAGGGAATTCAGGTAAAATTATTAGGACGTTTAATTAGTTATCCCCGACGTAGTGCTGTTAGGTAATTGACAAAATTATGTTTATCCATGTTTATTGTTTATAGCTTGAGAATTCCTCATCTGATATTTCAAAAAAATTATTAAAATTGCAGAGATATCTTAATTGCGATATCTTAATAAAACTGATTCTGATCAAATTTTTCAAGTTAGTTTTTAAAATGGTGTAGTACATTAAAGAAAATAACTTAAGAATGATTCATAGGAACGATCTGAATCTTGAATGGCTGATGGATTTTACAAAAAGTTAAGAGTATGTAGGTATAAATTTGCCAGTTTACTAATATTGTAAATAAATTTGGAATTGTTGAATTCTGTGCGATAACTGGAGAATGCACTTCCGGTCGGTGTCAAATTAATAGTACTGATATGATATGTTCAAAGAAAGATTCGCGTTCTTATTTGGCTGCATAAATGCAAAATTGTAAATTTTCTTAAAGAATTTGCTATTTTAGTTTCCATGTAATAACTAGAGAACGAGTCTTCTGATCGACTTCAAACTTTCCATGCTAGTGCATCTTACTTAGAAAAAATATCAGGTCTATAGGGCTATGTAGGTGCTAATATGTGCCAATTTTATTGAAATAATTGAGTATTATTAAAGTTTCTGATTCCCTAAGGATGTTGATCAAGAGCTCCTGAGTGTATTTAGCTATACCTCTTGGGCCTCTTCCAGGTGTTGATCACCAGCTCCTAGATCTTTAGGTAGGTAAGACGCAGTGTATACCATTATTATACTGAACTCTCGGTAAGATTGAACTGGAGATCGTAGGTTTCTTAAGGGTCCTCTGCCTTTTACAAGTTTGGAAGGTTGAGGTTGAAAACGGGATATGGGAAATATTTTTCTCAGATTAGACATCGACCGAAATTCATCTAGTTTATTCAGAGGTATTGCCAAGGTGGCTATAAGTAGACTGTTGGAAAGAGATGACCAGAACGATGTGACGAAGTTAAAATGTGAAAACAGAATGAGCAACGTCAGTGTGAAGGCGGTGAACATGGGGAATACACTAAGAAAGTTGGTAGTCGAAACTAAATGCGAATATGAGTTCAAATGTAAATACAGTATAGCACATCCATGGGACTTGGAAGACAATATACTTGTTGATTAGTTATAAAGAGACGGAGTCCATGAGCTAGGGCTCGATCTTATTAAACACAAGTAGGTTAGTATTGTACACATACACAAGCGAAATAGGACACACATAATGTCTGAGCCGAAGATTGTAAGTGTAATGTAAAGATTCGATATAAGGCAGCTGAGTAAGTATGAGGTACTGAAATACAGAGAAATAGTCAAACTTGAGAAACGCTTCAGGTTTTAACAAATTGTTTTCAAGAAGGGACATGTTAGAAATGAGAGAGGACCCAACAAGAACAATTGTATTCGACTTAAGAGAGTCATCCCGGTACACAACCCTCACATTCGCAGGAAGGAAACTATGCAGCAAAATGTCAATCTGGAGATTTATCCTGTATTTTTTTTTTTTGAGAGCTGAGAATTGAAACTCCGGCCGGTGTGATGAGAGTCGCGCCTCTCACACTTGGCTAAGAACGACCAACTGTGCCAAGCCTCCTAGTCAACACTTTACAAATACTCTTATTAAAACTATCTGTTCTCAGCTTCCACCCCATTCACCTCACATAACCAGTAAACGTACCGCATCTCCGCTAATCATGAAACCCTATCACACCTTAAGTCCATCAAATACCCCCAACCCTCACCATGATTCAACACCTTATATGAGCCCCATACTACGTGTTAAATATTACAGGGGAAACATAGCTAGCCTTTGTTCCCACTGAGTAATTATCATATAGAATAGGGTAGCACCACACCGCAGAAGTATTTTTTTTTTTTAATAAAAAAATCCCATCACCCAATATACTCCCCATTTCTCTACCGTCCCATACCTCAACATTCTCCTAACCGCCCACCACTCTCGCAAGTCTTCCAGTAACCCCAAGACATAACAGCAAATTTTATCACAACCCCCAGACACATCACACCCTCAAGACACCGCACTTCCAGGAGCTACTGCCTTGCAATTACGGAAACAGAAATAGCCTGAATGATGAGTGCATTTTTCCCCAGGGGCTAGTGTATAAATAAGTAGAATAAAAAAGATGGAAACTCGAAGAAATGTCGTTTACCAGACAGATGATTTCTCGAATTATATAGGTAGATCAATTACTATGGAGTGTCCCTCTTTCCGTCATGACTGTCATTTACAGTTTACCAATACATAACAGAAGACCCTGATATGAATATGA
Source organism: Cherax destructor (assembly GCA_009830355.1). Classification (NCBI taxonomy): domain Eukaryota; kingdom Metazoa; phylum Arthropoda; class Malacostraca; order Decapoda; family Parastacidae; genus Cherax; species Cherax destructor. Next base: position 291,217 of record WNWK01000701.1, read on the forward strand.
TAAACATGACTGAGAAAATTACAAAAGCAGGAAATATAACAATGACTAAACTAGTGGCAGCAAGGGTTTTTAACTGTGGAGACACAGAGTCAGTAACCCGACAGGCACACAGGGCCAGCGACATAAATGAGAAAGCTGCTTCACTCCTTAATGGCGAACTTTCTAAGGCAGCATGTAAAAAAAAAAAGACTAGATCAAGAGGTATTACGAAGAGGCGAGGCTGATACTTGTTCTTCACCTCCAGCGAGAACAAGAGATAATTTATTATGGAATGCCAATGTGGGAGCAAGCGACAAACACTACCTGCTGGAGGTGAGTCAAAAGAAAATGAGGTTTAAGACATATAAGTTTGAATTTATGAGACATTTTTTGGCGTAAGATCAGTGGAATGGTGAATGCAGAGGGCAGATAAAGTTGAATTAATTGTGAGGGAAATTAATTAAAAAACAATAGGAAAGTCTATGTTTCACCCATCAATGTAAGGAGAGAAAACCAATAACACAAGAATACAGAAAAGTGTATATTAAATCCATCTCTGGAGAACGGGAACGATAGCAGGAAAGCAATAAATAATTATTATCAGTTGAAGAGGGAAGCTGAAAAAACAACTTGAGAGGAACATAGCAACAAGTCCAAGACAAAGAACAAAAGTTACTTAGCAGACACATCATAAATAAGATGACACAGAATATAAGATCAAATCATGCGCTCTCTTCCAAAATAAGTAACAAGGAAGTGTGCATATAATTCAAAAGATTTCAGTGTGTTTACAGATTAACTCATACAACTGACCGTAAGATAAATCAAGTGAAATTTCCAAACACTTAAAAAACCAGTTGAGATGAGGAGACTCCTGCTTGAAATTAACACATCAAAGGAATCAAGATGAGATGAAAAATCATGAATATTAAGAGGAAGAGGTGAAATATTAGTGACGGTCGACGTTGCAGACGACTAAATGATGCTTAATGTGATGCCAGTTAGCATATCAAAAGTATTACTACAATCTACGAATATGTAGTACACTCATCCTGCACTTTACTGGCTGGCTTCTGTTAGTCTTTATATGTGTCTGTATGGTTTAAAGGCACTAACTTTTATTTATAAATCTTTTCTTAAAACAATATTCAGGTAATATTCCCGTAGCACTCTTCAGAGACTCTGAACTTGAAATCAGTGTCTCTAAAGAGCGTAACGTGTAAACTGGTTGAATTTTTTTTTTAAGAAAAGCATAACGATTATCTAAAAAAAAGTATTAATTTTATCACAGAACTCCAACACTGATCAGTAAATAAAAGTTCGTGTCTTAAAAACCATATAGACACATATAAAAGACTAACAGCTACACAGCAGGAAAGCACAGGATGAGTGGACTGCTTTCTCCTAGATTGCAAGAATACTTTTGATGCGGTGCCACATAGAAGACTACTTAGCAGACTAGCAAAATGAACATTGCAAAATTGAGCTTTTTATTAAAAATTAAACATCATGCTGGAATAGTGTAATCTATGGAGCCCTACATAAGGATCACTGATAAGTCTCATAATGTTCATCGTTTATATTAATAACCTTGCATCGTATATTAACCCAGGAATGATATAACAGGTAGATGATGAAGTTAATTTATGGCAAAAGCAAAGTTGTGAAGCTAAGCGATGTGGAAAGAAAGACTGACAAAATATCGTTTGAATTAACACTCATGGAAGGAGATAGAGGAAAAAACCATAGGAATTACCATCATCCCGAGGCACACGTAAACGAAATAGCATAGCAAGTCAGGTAAAGGACTCAAACGTAAGAGCGAGTGTAAGAGTGACATTGAAAAACTCATTAAAATACTTCACCCTATATATATGCAAGGCGGTCTTCAGTTCGCACCGCCTTTATATAACCCCCTCACCCAATAAACAAATGAAACTCCAGAAAGTCAAATTTTACCTGGGATGAAGGGACAGAGTAAGAGCTAGGTCTTCCATCACTTGTAGAACTAATAAGGAAACTATGATTCCGACAAATACAATACGTCGGGCATAAACAAGAGGAAACAACAAGAGGGCATGTTCGAAAATGGCAGACACAAATGAACAACTTGGATATCAGAAAATATTTCTTTGAAATTAGAGTGGTAAAAACTGTAATGAACTAAACACTGAGAATGAAATGACAATAATATAATCAAAGTAATCGTCAGTGAGAGTGAAAGCGGATTCCATATAATAATTATCTTCAGCAACTTAGCATTTTTCCAGAAGTACAAATCATTGCCAGGGAAGAAATGTAATCAAACTCTTCAGAAGGAAGAAAGACATAATTTGTATTCGAATGAGGTTGAGAAATATTCTCACAGAGAAGAATTTCGCTACTTAAAACAACGATGATCATTGAAACTTATTCAAGATATATTTGTTTTATATATACAGACGAAATAATGGTGAAATGTCTACACTGGAGATCACCACTTAGCAGTCGTAGATCAATTCATATAAAGTGTCATTTCACTGTCTGGTTATTATAGTAAATACTTATTTTTTTAGGTATTTTTTTTATTAGGTCTATCATCTGCCAGAATCATTAAGGCCACAGTCCCTCTTATTACTAAAATGTAAATTTTAATTCCTCATTATAATGAGGACCCGGAGGAATTTATCTATCATTGTATAAAATGAGCTTATCTTAATTATCTTCGAGATTTAAATATCTTTGAAGTTAGTATATTTGTATATTGTAACCTAATGACTCGCATAGTTTATTGGCCTTAAACCTAAGAAACTAACTTTAATGCCCTAGATAATAAACAAAATATCTGTGTTTATACAAGGTGTATATACACCTTTCAAGCCATATACACAGAGACACAGCCCATTTCATATATATTAAGAGATTTCACTTCGCGGTATATATATATCTTCATTAAATAATATAACCTAAAAGTTTTACCTGGTATTGAAAGTGGTGCAGTGATGGTATTATTGGCGCTGGAATGCAAGCTGAAGAAGACGAGCAGTGGCTGGCGAGGGCCATGAACTCCGTGGTGAAGTCTCAGAGGCAAAGAATCTCCCGTCAAGGTTGTTGCTGTAACTTCAAGGGTCACGCGTCTTTGATCGTGCTCACTAAGCGCACTGGGACCCACAATTCCGCGGCCCACCTTAAACACTCTCCAGCCACTACTGTGAGCCGCAACCTTTTCTTTTACTAGCAGTTGATGACCTCTTTCCTTCACCCAGTGAATCTCCATCTGGGAATAAGAAAATAATGCGTAATTAAAATAGGTTTATAAAATCACACCATAAAATTTTCGAGCTAATGGCTTCTTCCAAGTCTCAGATATATTCGATATAGACATAAACGCTTGACAAGTGTAAGAGGGCATTCTCGGTGCTAGGGGTTATTGTCACCGATGCAATACAAATCCAGAGGTAGTATTACAAACCATGTAGATGTTATCTTGTAGTAAGTGCCTCTCCGCTTTTGTAAGTCGCGAGTAATGTACGTGAAACTCGACTTCCAAAACTTGTTCGTCTGCTCCAAGTCCAGTCACGGAAAACGAGAAGACAGAATCTCTGCTTCCATCTGCATTTAAACATTATTGCGCGTAAGCTATGCAAATCAATTTTACAGATGTAAACTTTGTTATGTAGAGTGCATTGATGCACGCAAAACATTCTGACTTTCTTATATGTTATCTTTGGGAACCAAGAAAACTGGTGTAGCAATTTCGATGAGGAAATAAAGTGTAAAGTGTGTGGAAAGGAGGTTAAACAGTCAATGACATACTTTACAATGTGATAGACTAAAGGAATACAAAATTGTATATATGAATAAGCTAATCATATTGTAACAAAGGTTACTAGAATTCTGTAAATGTATGCAGGATCTTCTTAAATTAATAATTTGTAAGGAGAATAAACATCGAATTTACAAGAACCACAGAGAGTCCTTTGTTAGGAATAATGGCGGAGAAGCCAGTTGGGATGACGTTAATTATTGTTATAAGGAGCATATTCACTTACGTGCTGAGTGGCATTCATTCTTGATATAATACAGAGAAACAAATTTATTTCAACAAACTAAGATGGTTTATAATTCACGTCTGACCTTTTTCCGAGAAAGCTCTAACGATAGTGGCACCATACGGTCCTGGTAAACGCGTTAGTCCATTGGAGTCTGCTACTTCATTGTAGAGGTCAAGCATGTACTGAGGTGGCTCACTGTACCATCTGCGCACGCCAGGCTCAGACAGACCAAATGACTGCAGGGAAAAGAAAAACTCTTTATAAAAAAAAAGTTATTACACCGCTGAGGGTGAATGTCGGTCACATCACTTTAGACATAAATATTATAAACCACATCACACCTTTAGGAGCTCCTCTGGCGCCATTTGATGGTCCTCTGATAGTGCAGGAGTAGGAATTGGTGCAGCTAGTGGAGACAGAGAAGCAACACGGGTTGTAATTATGATCAGTAAAACTGTTTCTATAAACACCATCTTGGCCACACTTGGAGATTCTTCAGATCTTTGAAGAAGTAGTATGTGCCCGTGGCGGCAGATGAAGCAGGTATGCACGTCTCCTCGCTGTGACCGGGTATTTACGCAAGTTGTAGAGGCGGGGGCCGTGACTTACTCCCCGGAGGGGGGGGCGGCGGCCTGACGCCGCGACCCGTCTCTGGTGTCACTTATTGGCCGCTGGCCTCACCGGACCCACCACTTACTAGGACTGCTCCAGGGGCGTCCTGTCTTGGGAATCCCAATCATATCTGTGTTCCTCTTGTCCATCGATAGGCCGCTGGGTGTCGAGTCTTGTTGCCAAATGTAGTGGCCTCCCCAAGTGTCATCTGTCAGAGAGTAGTGTCAGTATTCTGAAGGTCGAGACCATACTACGTTTGGTGGTAAACCTGCTCCTCGTTACAGTGTACTTTACATACCTGACATCCAGCCAAAGCCACCAAATACGGCGATGATGATTCACCATCTTTCTTCACTTTCCACGAGTCCCACCAGTAAACATTAACAGCTCCTACAGAAGCGTTGTGACTCACCCTGGCGCCAGGAAGCCGCCAGCGTCAGGGACATAATAACTCTTTTTGACTTATATGGGTGCCCAGCAGCCAGCCATACGTTACATTGAGGAAAGAACACCGAGTAATGACCTACCTGTGTTGTAGTCGTAATGACTCCCCAAATTCAGAAATGCTGAATATGTCAATGTTTCTATATAAATAAAGTGGTATTCTTAAAAAATATATACTATTTACTCAAAACTAAATAAAAAATTTACCATGAGGTACCATTTACAAATCAAGACATTACTAATACACGTGATAAAGAAACTACAGTAATGTAAAAAAAATAGAACATATTTTGTTTGATCTTTACGAATATTACTTTTCTTGGAAAGGTACCTTAATGCTAATGAAGGGCTCTTGATCCAAAGAATTTGAGCCTCTGCTTTCTTAACCGGGTCAAGCCTAATTAAGAGTCATTTCCCAGGCGCTGTATGGCTCAGACAGGTTCAGCGCTTCCCTTTGAATAAACTCAGGGCCATTCAAAAGAGGGCCAGGAGGGCCATTTGGCCCCGGCCTCAAGCTCAAAGGAACCACACATTATTGTTTATTTATCAGAATCATTTATGCTTTGTCTCTTGAGGGTCGAGAATGATGGTATCAGAACTTTAATTTTTTGAGAAATCAGTTTCTGTACGAAAATATCTTTTTTAAAAGTTATTTTATTTTTATATTTGGATATTTTATTTTTGTACATTCAAGACTAGGAATGTTCAAGTCTAATTGAAAAATATTATAAATTAATGTTTTGTTTGATAGTACAGTTTTAAACCATGAAGAAAGAGTAAAATATAAATGACCAATTGTTTAGAGATTCATATCCTTAAAGATTCTTGCCTTTAAAGGTTCATGCCCTTAATGGATCGTGCCATTAATAGTAGTTACCAGCAGTTACCAGCACCCTCCCACATATTCCTAAAGCATCCCGTCCATAAGAAGCTGCTAAACTCACAAATCTTCTGAAGAAAGTATACGAAGAATCTGTTATCCAAGGCCTAGATGTTCCACTCACAATCAACGTCTGGCACAACTTTCTACTGTTTTGGCAGAGGAGGAGGCAGGCCTAGGAGAAAATCAGAAAATCAGAATCCAGGGGACTAAAAAAAAAAAAAAAAAGAGATGGTAAATTCAATTCTCAGGGAGACTGTAGAGATGTCCCTATCGGAGAGTCAAAGGGTCATCAACATTCCAGCGCCTCGTTGATAAAGCAACTGCCAGAAATATTCTCACAGAAGCGTTACCAGCTTTGTTTTGCGGTCCCTCGAAGCAACGAAGCAGCGGTTAATGCTGTAAGGGCATATATCAGTAACCTACCTGAAGAAAATATAGTTTTAAAATTAGACCTAAAGAATGCATTTAATATACTGAAAAGAGAAGCGGAATTAACAGCCGTTTGAACATATTTCCCTAATCCTTTTCATGTCGTTTCAGCTGGATACAACAAACAGTCGACACTATCAGCTGACCAGCGAACTAAACATTTGGTTCTTGGATAATCGTACAGTAGTAGTCACATATGAGTTCCTGTTAATAGATCTTTATCAGATGAGGATTCAGGAACTGGCCACGGGACTCATCCTTCGTCTTTCCAAACTCAAAAATCGTCTTAGCCAACGTGCAAGCAAACTAGGAAGTGAGATCCTTACTATACTAGGTTCGTCAACCATTGCCTCCACTGATTTCATCTTACTTGAAGCCCTTCTGGAAACTAAAGCCTTCGACACAGTGCGCAAGGATAAACGGATTTGAAGAGGATGGAAAATAATAGGCAATTTAAACGCCTATGACGTACTTGAGTGAGCCCAGCATAACATTTCTTAAGATATGCACTCCCAAATGACAGCTCAAAAGTAAAATACGATAGTCTCCTGAAATCGATATTCACAAAAGAACTAAATCTTACGCTAGAAGATACGTAGTGGGTTCAAGCTACACTTACAGTTATACTTTGGGGCATAGAGTAGGTGTCTGCAAGGTATCACAGATAGCTCTCTGGGCATTCCCATCTTCGTATGTGACGTCGAGCGAACTAGTAGCAACGATTCTCCATGAATGCCTCAGTGACAGTGTTTAGGTTCACGACCCAAAATTCATTAATGGAGTTGAGTACCGGAATACTCTACAAGTTCCTCGACCAGAGTAGTTTTCCCTAGCAACTACATTTGCAGTGGGATTGCGGAATATTAGAGAATATAGCCTCAACAATGCTTGAAAGTGTGTCGGGGAAGGATAGAATTCACTGTATGGCAATTAGTTTTTCATGTGGGCGAGATATTCTGTTGGCTCTCCCCAGTTCTAGACGCTCAGAGCATTCGTATTGGTGTTGCTCTTTGCCTTGTGGCTGTCCTTACCGAACACGGGTGTATATGCGACATTGAACCAGCAGACCAATTTCGGTACCAAGGTCGTGTTTGCTCTATTCTCATGGAATGAGTTGGGCTTGAACTTGTAGTGAAGCAGCCCTAAAACTGCCAAGGCAAACGCTCTTAACCACTGGACCAGCACTCAACCAAAAATGCTTCCTATTCCTCTGTTGTGTGACGTCTCGGGGTCTAATATTGGATCAACAGGGGATGTTCAAAAAACGTTTGACAGTCTGTGGCAATGTAAAGTTGTCTATAACGTCTTGAGAACAGAAGCGTCACTTCCACATTTATCCAAAAATTGGCAGAAACATTTACACCATCATCGGGAGTGCGTCAAACAATTGGCGGATGATGTAATACACGTTGTGTCATCACCATCACAGCCGGTAAACACAGATAGAAACCTGAATAAGTTGTCTTAAAACGAACGACGATTTAGTCAGAATTGAGGACCCCAATGGAAATAAGACAGTTCTCGATGACACATTGCCTTTCTTGGGTTATCCTGGGTGGCTAACCCTTCAGGGTTAAAAATCCGAACGAAAACTTATCTTAAAAGAAAATAAAAAGTTATCTAAATAGTTTTACTCGTTATCTGGATAAGACGAGGCCTTTTGTGGGGCAGGATAATATGCATTTATTTATTTTAATACAAATCATATGCAAAAGGTACATCCTTTTCCTTAATATCTGAAGCATTGAAAACTATAATTTTATATAGTTTAGTTAACTAGCTTTTATAATAAGCATCCTTAGTGATACATACAGCCTCTGACAAAACCACGATTGAATTAGCTATAAATACAATGGCAAATACTGCAAACAAAATAACTATTAAAATAAAATAGAGGAATTATACGAGAACTCCAGTCCATAGAAAAGACATCATAATAATGATGAAATCAATGAAAATCAATTGGCACTATTAAATAAGAAAACCTTGAACTTATCCTTTCAAATCATCAAACTTTCATGTTTCATTTTTACTGTTTTTGACTTTACAATGTTGATGCAGAGCAGAGGAAGGTCACTCGGCTCTCATAGTAAGTTCATTAGATTCCTACAAGACACGTTGTACAGCATTTTCCACTTGACATTTTAGATTTTAATGTTTCTGTTCGCTATAGAAGTTTTGTCATATTACTGCCTCTGTGCTTTTTTTTCGTCTTCTTGAAAATACAGTAGTATTTTATTCCTGCAGTTTTGCAGCTTGTCATTATTTATTTGTTAATACACTTCGTGAATATTTTCTTCATTGGAATGGGTCTTGCAGCATCAGTTACAAACGCCTAGTAATAATGTCTGTTTTTTCTACATTTTGCAAAGAAACCCATCCTTTTCCATGTTAAATTCTGTGTTTTCTATGGATGCCTAGTCACCGGAGAGAAAAAGTATAATCTGATGAGTTTCCACAGTTTTGTAAATTGAGGATTGTGTTTAATGAACTCTTACATTGTCTTAACTAGTCTTAAAATGTTTCGAAAGTTATGCTCTTTAATTAAACCCATCTTTATATTCAGATTGAACAAGATTGACCGATCATGCCCTATGTTGAGCTCATCACAGTAAGTTGCCTTCCATCGTAAAAGCATTGACATTGTAGATTTTGATTTACTATTCGTTTAGGGTTAATACAATTCAGGTTACGGACGAGAGGGCACTTAGGTGGAGCCTGATCACTGATCTTTCGTTATCATCGATATAAGAAATGTTGGCATTGGAATATAAATTTCAGTAGTCTTAGCTTCACTAACACCAGCTTTCTTTGGAGTTTTCCTTTCTTGAAAAACCAACATTGATTTTTTTGTGTTTTTCGAAAGTTCAGCAACTTTAACAGTTTGCGATGCAGTACACTCTTCTGTGACAGTTTTATTGATGAACTTGTCAACAATCCCTAGTGATAAGCACTTGTCTTTTTGTTACTGTGAAAGTCAGTCACTGTTTTTAAAACGGCTGTATAGGATGCAGAGTTTGGTGCTTTAAATATGTCTTTAAAGTTAAACTGCTGTACTTAGACATATTCCAAATCTGAACAGCTCTCCCAGCTACTGGGACGTCTTTTATCCAACTAAGGAACAAAACCGTAGTGGAGACTCACCCGATCTTGTAATCACTATGTAATCAACATTCAACAGGTTGTCAAGTTTCCATCCAGTGGTATTTATACCGGTTCCGAATGTTCCGTAAAAAACTGCATTTACCGATGTAATTGATAATACTTGAAGCCCATCCATTGATAAATTAATTATTTTTTAAGATGTCAGGTTTTTGGATGTTTGTTTCAGTGTTGCTAGCAGGTATTTTGACCCAAGAATTCTGAGTTCCAAAACTGTGTGAAAATTCAGTTATGATTATCATCCCAATATCTTATATGAATATTCATTTGTTCATTCAGTTCTCACTCTTCGACGAATTATTCAAAAGAGTGAGAGATTTTATAATTTTCTTTTACTACACATGATTTTTTAAGCTATTGCTGAATCAGGGAACTTGAGTCAGAAAACTTTACCCATAGCTTAATTTGAAGAATATGATTGATGTGCAATTGTTATGCATAATTCCTAGGTAATTTTAGCCTTCACGGAGTTTTCAGAAACCAAAAAAAAAGGGTTGTATATATTTAGTAGGCCTGCAAGAAGTTTTCGGTTGTTGAGTGTCTGTGCATGAATTATATTAGCCAAAGCTAAGACACTCAACAAGTCTTCGAAACTAAAAATGAAGAAAATTCTTGAGAAGTGTTTTTTTTATTATTTAACTGAGATTTTCAATAGCACCTAACTAACTTTATGCTGCTCAAGTCATTGTCTTATTTACACAATTTACGATAAGTAAGAACATTGATTTTTTTTCATTTTTGAAAAGCCAGATGTTGTGTTTCTTAATCTACCACCATTCGTGTTTGAAATAATTGTTTTTGGAGGAGACATGATCAAATACCCTGATCTTGTTTGTTAATCAATGCATGTTATTTACCTGATAATAAAGCTAAATATGTACACTCTGGCATTACTAGGCTGCAGGATGCAGCTTATGTAACACAAGAGTTAATATAAATTAATAAAATATCAACGACACTTCAAAGATATTAATTTGTTTCAAAAATTTTCTCCAATTTTCCCCCAACCTTTCCTTTGTTGGAAAGGTTGGGGGGAATTTTTCTTAGCACTCTAGCATAGCTTGAACTCTGATATACCATGTATCTAAAAAAAATTGTTTGAAAAATGTTAACAATTACAGATTCTTAAATTTGAATTTAAAGCCTTGAGTTTTTTTTAGAGAAAAAACCTTCAGTATAAGAACAGAATGGGTAACGTCCTTAAGTCCACGAAATGTTCTTGGAAAAAAAAAATATTAACACATCGGCCACCCTGCCTTGGTGGGAAACGGCCGATGTGTTGATACAAAAAATTCAAGAATATTTCGTGGACTTCAAGGACGCTACCTATTCTGTTCTTATATTGAAGGTTTTCTGTAGAAAAAAAAACACTCAAGGCTTTAAATTCAAATTTCAGAATCTGTAATCGTTAACATTTTTCAAACAATTCTTTTTAGATACATGGTACTATATGAGAGTTCAAGCTATGTTAGATTGTTAAGAAAATTTTCCCCCAACCTTTGCAACAAAGGGGACATCACTTACACACTAGCTGGCTTATCAGAGGTAGGCTTTACGTAATAGACTATAAACGAAATGTCACCGCATAGTAAACTAGACTCTTAGTTATTCAAGGTATGGTCCACTTACCCCTCGTATCATGTCCTAAACTTTGTGTCGCCTATAACCTTCCGTATTTATCTATAGGCCAGAAGGATTATAATCATTCCCGTTGTATTTATAACTTACAAAAAAATACTTTATTTTCGTGAGAGTCGATCAATAAAAACATGTGATAGCTTTACTGTATCTGTGTCTGGAGAAAGGAGACTATCGATAATTAAAGATCTGGCTGAACTTTGCAAGAACAGGTTTAAAGAACATCTGGATGAAAGTGATAGACATCTGTAGCCGAGAATGTTGTACGTGATGTTTGGTACACAGTTAAAAAAATTGCTTGATGTAGGGTGTGATAGTAATGCAATTTTGTTAATTTTATGTGAAAATACTGACTATATATGAGATTAAGTATTATATTTTCAATTAATACCAAAGAAAAATATATAAATGTTCGAGGATTTGAAGTAAACATGTGAAGAAGTAGATGTAAAAAAATGAAGGAAAAACCGCCGTGTAGAGGCCACACGTTGTGGTCAGAACTAGTGACCAATGCTTTATCTTTCTGTCAGAGTCAGAGTTGGTCAAGATTACTGCCAAGTCTGTTGAGTTTTAAGAAGACCTGAACCACTAATAACACCGGAGTGAAGACACCAGCTACGCATCACTGATAGTAGCTAAGTGCTACAATTTTTGCACTAGAAGACCTGTACACCCCTCCCCAGGGCAGAAGAGCAATCACTCAGCCCTACCCACCAGGAATCATCGGGCCCCCGACCCTAACATCTGTTCCCCAGGTTTTGCATCACCACTCTCTTTCGAGAGGTAGTGAACGGTTCATCATCTAAAAAATATCCGTTTTAGGATGCTGATGAATAAACTAATGAATAAAGGAGAAAAGGTTATCCTGCCTCTTGTCAATTCCAGCGGTCATCATCATCCCCGCGACCTTGACCAAAGACTAGGCCTCTTGAATAACAAATTCTAATAATATTGGTAGAATTACCGACAATATGTTAAGTAAAAGGACACAAATGCAACTAATGTGACATTTTATTGTGGCAACGTTTCGCTCTCGAGGAGCTTTGTCAAGCCGTTACAAACAATACATGGACACACAGGGTATATATATGCTCAGAGTGAGGTGTAATACTAGTGGTGGTGGTAGTATTACACCTCACTCTGAGCATATATACACCCTGTGTGTCCATGTATTGTTTGTAACGGCTTGACAAAGCTCCTGGAGAGCGAAACGTTGCCACAATAAAATGTCACATTAGTTGCATTTGTGTCCTTTTACTTAACAAATTCTAGAACCAACAGATGTTCCCATTCAGTCACCTCTGCAAGTACTCCCTATGTACGACGCTGATAGGAGGAGAAGCAGTGTGCTCGTTGAGTATTAGGTAGAGAAATGAAGAAGGTAGAACGATATACTACTAAGCTACAACAGAACTAGTGGAGAAAAGCCGATGTTAATGTTATATATACATAGAGCTTCTTTAAATACTTAGTGATAATTACTGTATGTTTTGGACATGAATGAGTATTTTATTAAATTTACTACAGGCGAATAAGCCGAATGTCCGCAGTAACGGAGCGAGAGTTAACGTGTACTGATGTATTAAAGTACCAACCAGTTCATGACTCATTCAGTGACATCGGCATAGATCTAGACATAAGGTTTTAAAGCTCGCATAAGTTATTCGGTTGGAAGATGTGAGTTTAAGCAAGGCACTCCTGTAAGAGAGAAGACTCTTGAGCAGAAGAGTGCTACAAGACACAGAAGACTTGAGCAGGAGAGTGCTACAAGACAGAGAAGACTCTTGAGCAGGAGAGACTGCTACAAGAGAGAAGACTCTTGAGCAGCAGACGCCTGCCATGTCGCTTGCTGTTAGACCGCGGTTAAGTAATACCGTGTTCCTTGAAACGATGACTTTTGTTAATGGTCTAATATGTGTCAGTTGAATTACTGTACATTATATGAGGTATCAGCGTAACCATATATCCATGAGGAAATGGAAAATAATCTTTCCTCTGTAAGCCATGCGTGTTGTAAGAGGCAATGTCGGGATCAAGGGGCTAGTAACCCATTCTCCTGTATAAGTTACTAAACGTAAGATAAACACGACATTACTATATATATATATATATATATATATATATATATATATATATATGTGTGTGTGTGTGTGTGGTGTGTGTGTCTTGTGTGTACTCACCTAATTGTGGTTGCAGGGGTCGAGACTCAGCTCCTGGCCCCGCCTCTTCGCTGTCCGCTACTGGGTCTCTGATGTCCCTGCTCCATGAGCTTTATCATACCTCGTCTTAAAACTGTGTATGGTTCCTGCCTCCACTATATCTTTCTCAAGACTTCCACTTCCTGACTACTCTGTGGCTGAAGAAATGCTTCCTAACATCCCTTTGACTCATCTGAGTCTTCAGCTTCCAGTTGTGTCCCCTTGTTTCTGTGTTCCCTCTCTGGAACATCCTGTCACTGTCTACCTTGTCGATTCCCCGCAGTATTTTGTATGTCGTTATCATGTCTCCTCTGACCCTTCTTTCCTCCAGTGTTGTTAGTCCTATTTCCCTCAACCTTTCTTCATAGGACAGACCCCTGAGTTGTGGAACTAACCTTGTCGCAAACCTTTGCACTTTCTCTAGTTTCTTTACGTGGTGTGTGTGTGTGTGTGTGTGTGTATGTGTGTGTGTGTGTGTGTGTGTGTGTGTGCGTGTGTGCGTGCGTGCTAATATAATTTCTTTCACCATCTTGTTGGATCCATTGGGGAAGGACAAGGTAGCTGGCAAGTCAGTGTGCAGGGCTCTGAGTATACCGAGTTCGCTTAATCTGACTAGAAGTGTGGCTTACCCTCACTGCGATGCATCCAAGGAAAAGCTTAGCACTTTTTTCTTGCATGGACTTTAGGAGTCATATTCTCATTTCAAAGGCCAGCATTATCTAATGTATAGCTTCCCCTTCACCCACTTTTCATTACTTGCTTGCAGATGCTACCAATAGAAGATTAGAACGGCACTGCGATCGTATCAACCTAACAACCGAGAACTCCTGAAAGTAAGCGAATACCCATATCAAATTATCATTATAATTATAGGAAACGAAAAATCTGTGTAGGTTATTCTATATATAGTGGTGGATGCTTGACCATGCAGTGCGCGAGAAATGAGCACTATTTAGCCCTCTGTCATGACTAATGGCTCTAAAGAAAGTGCACGTGCCCAGCAGAGTATCTTCAGATAAGGGGACTGCATAGTAAAACTCGGTATACAACCGGGGTTGTTTACCTGGAGACCTGGAGAGAATTCCAGGGGTCAACGCCCCTGCGGTCCGGTCTGTGACCAGATAGATCTCTGCCTTAATAACTCGTACAGTTGGCATACACTAAATCTAGCTCTCTGTAAGACAACAAAAGAGACAGATATACACTTTCTTAGTGTAGGGGCTTTCGGTTTGCTTTACTCATACTCTGATAAGCCTTAAATTTCATAGAATTTAAATTTCTTTGGCTGCGTTGATTTTTGCCATTATAATGAACACTACATGTGTCCTGGCGCGCGCGGAGTCAGAATTTAATCTAAGAACAAACACCACTTTTTTTATCACAGCTCTTTTTGCATTGTCCAGTGAATAATATTCACAACGTTGAGCGAGTCAATTTGTTCTTTTATGGAAAATGAGAAGGTATCTGTAAATGAGTTGATATATTACCAGTTATGACCTTGCAAGATGTCATATCGACATCAAAACATGTTTCCTATTTGTATTAACATCACTCCAGCTATATACACTTCAGTCTGTATGCTGTTTTAATTTATAGATAATTTCGGTTAACCTTTGCATTATAAAAATATAATGTCAAGTTCATGCCACTCCTATCTCCGGACAAGTCTCAAATGTGCACTCAGACACGTTTGTTCTAAGCAGGTAATTGAGATGTAAATTTGCAAATTTGGAAGTGAAAAACTTGCTACTGGTCACAGAGTAAACAAGCATTATTTCACCTATCAAGATTAGTTTATGACTGTTAAATTATAAGTGTGTTATAAGTGCGCTAAACAAAATCACCCTGTGAGTCAGTATCGACCATAACTAGCTGTTATCAGCAAAATAGATCTAGAATAAATAATTAATTTTAACCTACCAACAACTTTTTTACTCTCGAGGCACTAGCTCTTATTCTTATAGCTAACCTAACAATATAAAACTGTTGGTTAACTCTCTCAGCCTACATTTACTGCCAGTACAACAATATTGTATTCTTAAAATAAAATCATACGTCTGCATTCTGTTCTCAGGCTGATTTTTTCTTCAGTTTTCTATTGATCATTTCTGCATCATTTTCTTTGTTATATACGAGGAGAAGCGATTGTTTACATTGTTTACATAACTCGTTCCATTCTTAACCTCAACATACAACTCCATTCTCTTTTACCAAATATGTCAGTTTGATTACAACGAGACAAGATGTTAGCCGCTCTAGTTACGAAACATATTCTCACAAGAAAGTTTATACCTTAAGTAAATCAGATGTACAGCTATAGATTTACTTTGAAAGTATTCAGCAAGCGCACTTAATTAAAATAATTTAATACAACCTTGAATAATGCTACTAGTGTTAACCTAGTATGGTCAAGCATCCGAAGCTATTCTGGTCGTTGATGTCGGTCCACATATCCAGTTTGTTCCTCTAAAATGTCGTCTTTTGTACTTCTTGCGACTTTATTCCAGCTGATAGCCTTTTCTTCACATTAGTGCCTCTATAGCTACTTAATTTTATGTATACCTATTATTTCTTACATTAGGCAATAATTCTTTACTCGCATAACTTGCATAGTAATATTTTTTTATACGTATATTCAAATTTCCTACAGGCTGTCATTATAACAAATTAGTTCAGATTTAATTTATTTTAGCAATTTCTTAATCATTTTTGTTTGTTTGCTCTCGGGATTATTCTATTGATTGTCAGGTGGTCAAGGTTTCCCCAGATGAAGTACTGTTCATATCTGTGAATTGTTTGTAGTAGTTAAGGCCATATTAAAACCCTGGGCACTACTGTTTAGTAGGCCCGTATATGATATTCCCTAGGACAGAATCCCGGCACAATTTAATAGGCCCTTTGATGGATGTGCTATTCTCTGTTAAGAATGAGATTATTCGAAAAAAATAATAATTTAAATATGCGGATTTTGCAATGAAAAGCTCTCTAAAAGTTATTTATTTATTTATTGCACTTTATAGAGAAAATGATTCAAGGAGAGATTTTCATTACAGTTTTTATCATATAAATATAAACAATAATAAAAAAATTTCATAGGCCATTTAGCTATGGTAGGCTCTAGGCCCAGTGCATATTGGATAATAAGGCCTTGATAGGAGTGCAGTTACTCAGTCAACTACACAATACAAAACCAACATAATTAATAACGAAAATATTGAAGATTACTTCGTCACTTAATTTACTTCAATAAATTTCTTCGTTGTGTGGAAAATTTTTGAATACTGAAAGTAAAATAATAAAAAAACGGAACTTAGCCTTAATAGTCCAATTTTACTAAATTAAAAAAAATAATTCATAGCGAAATAATCTTGCAAACATCGCAAACCACACACACGCTCTTCTAACCAATGGTTTGATACATTAATTTTACTAGATGCGTTTCGATCTGTGGGCGTTTCGAGAAGGGTATCCCCGTATCCCTGCACTCAAAAGCGTGTATACCTGGCGATCATAAAATTCTAAAGCAGCAAAATAAAAAGTATCTGTCTTTGTATGTACATGGGTGTGTCTGTTTGTTTATATATGCATGTGGATATGTATGTAAGTGCATATGTCAGAGTCTTTGAGACTGATTTACACTCTTGTTATAATATTGGTTAGAAGTTAGGACAAAACTAGTTTTCACTGAGTTATTATTCTCCCATTTATATCACGGAAACTAATAGATTAGTGAAACTTAATGTTATTCTTCTATGAAAGGATACATAGCAAAATAATAATAATAATAATAATAATAATAATAATAAATATTTGAGGTATATTTTAATACAAATTAATGTCTCTTCAAAGGTTACCCCTCAAGGGAGGTTCCTTGACGCTGGTGAGGAGGCTCTTAATCTAGGGAATTGGATCTGTGCTCCAGTTCCCTGAATTGAGCTTGAATACCTTCCATCTCCCCCCCCCATGCGCCGTATAATCCTACGGGTTTAGCGCTTTCCCATGATTATAATAATAATAATAATAATAATAATCTTCAAAGGTTAACGGATGAAATGTATGTACTAATGGTTTTAAGCATAACCATGATTTTTAAAGAGGTGGACCGGTAAGCCAGCGGAAGTCCTCGATCAGATGACCAAAACCTCTGGCTTTGGGTCATCATATGGCTAAGACCCGGGTCAGGAAACACTTGTCCTGTTTCCTGACAAACATATACCTATCAAAGGCTAACAGATAGTGTAAAAATTTTCATGGCTTAGCATCGAAACATTTTAAAAGTCCGCTTAATTTTTCACCGTGATAGCCAGATTTTTTAATGACTTAAAAGAATAAGAATCATACGGCAAAAAAACTGTATTAATAAAATTTGCAAATTAGAGACTGTGAAACCCACTTAAAATATGACTCTTTATTATGTACAGCACAGCTTTGAAATCCAACTTTTCCAAGAATATTAACTATATTAGTAAATTGGCAAATTTACACCTGCCTAACTATATGTAAGACACCAATATTAAAGATTTGAAACCGATTAGAAAAGTCATTCTGAAGTAATTAGCAGAAACTTATTTTTTTTTTCAACAAGTCGGCCGTCTCCCACCGAGGCAGGGTGACCCAAAAAGAGAGAAAATCCCCAAAAATAAAATACTTTCATCATCATTCAACACTTTCACCTCACTCATACATAATCACTGTCTTTGCAGAGGCGCTCAGATACGACAGCTGAGAATAAGTCCCTCCCAGCTGTCACTATCCCAGACCCCTCCTTTAAAGTGCAGGCATTGTACTTCCCATTTCCAGGACTCAAGTCCAACTAAATCAATTAACTGGTTTCCCTGAATCCCTTCACAAAATGTTACCCTGCTCACACTCCAACAGCTCGTCAGGTCCCACAAACCATTCGTCTCCATTCACTCCTATCTAACACGCTCACACATGCTTGCTGGAAGTCCAAGCCCCTCGCCCACAAACCCTCCTTAACCCCTTCCCTCCAACCTTTTCGAGGACGACCCCTACCCCGCCTTCCTTCCCCTACAGATTTATACGCTCTCCAAGTCATTCTACTTTGATCCATTCTCTCTAAATGACCAAACCACCTCAACAACCTCTCTTCAGCCCTCTGACTAATACTTTTAGTAACTCTAAATCTCCTCCTAATTTCCACACTCCGAATTTTCTGTATAATATTTACACCACACATTGCCCTTAGACAGGACATCTCCACTGCCTCCAGCCGCCTCCTCGCTACAGCATTTACAACCCATGCTTCACACCCATATAAGATTGTCGGTACCACTGTTCTTTCATATATTCCCTTCTTTGCCTCCATGGATAACGTAAAAAAAGGGAAGGCAGAGGCTGCGACCTCACTACAGAAACTAATATCTCAATTTATTTAATAAAATTAGTTCTTACATAAAAAAAATCAACTTGAACCTTCTGTTCAGTAAAAGAGGCATTGTCCAGTTATCGCACGCAATCCAGAGATTCCAATTTTTTAAACTGTTAATATATTGGGAGATTTGCACCTACAGGGTCTAAACCTAAAGAGTATCATCTTGATCATAAAATGAATCAGAGTTAATTACTTGAAGCCGATCAGAAGAGGCATTCTCTGGTTATTGATGGAAATTAATATCAACGAATAAACAGAAGAACGGATTGTGACTACAACTGAGGTCTTCTGGCATTCAGCAGGTCCGAAGCTCATTAATTGGCATTATGCATATTGAATACAAATTGAACCTTCTGTTGAGCAAAACAACAAACATTAAAAGTTTGAAGCCAACCGGAAGAGGCATTCCCCACTTATTGCACGGAATTCAATAAGGGGCGATGATGTCTTACAAATTTTCAACAAATTACTTAAAGTGGTAAACCAAGATAAAGAATATGATATTATGTATATGGAATTCAGGAAGGCTTTTATAATTCTAAACAGGAGACTGGTGAAGAATGTAACAGCACATGGTATAAACAACACAGTGGTGTGTCACAAGGGTCAGTATTGTGACCCTTGTTATTCACAACATACTTAAGAAACAGATGAGGAAATAAATTGCAATACAAGCCAGTTTGCCGTTGACATTAAAATAGGTCAACAAATAATTTCTGATGGCGACACTAGTAAGGTACAGAATGACCTCGCTAAATTAATGGTGTGATCAGAGAAGTGGCAGATGCGGTTTAATGCAGATAAGTACAAGGTTATAATTCTAAGAAAACAAAATAACTGTGGCACTTACAAGCTAAATAATGTAGATCTTGGTAAAACTAAATGCGATAAAGATTGAAGTTCTGGTTAGCAGAAATTTACAGCCAAGACAACAGGGCATAAGTGTTCGCAATAAATCTAATAGAGTTCTTGACTTTATATCAAGAAGTATAGATAGTAAAAGTCCTAAGGTTATACATCAACTTAATATATTTTTTGATAAAGCCTCATTTAGATTACGCTGCTCAGTTCTAGTCTCCACATTACAGAATGAACAGGAAAGGATGACGGGAGTTTAATTTAATTAAACTCCCTGGAAAGATGTAAAATCAGAGGGATGACTGAAGTGCACAAATAGAAAATATAAATAAATAAAAGCAATATACGGTAGCTAACGTGCTGACAATATCTAAAACAGGACTCGCAGCAATAGATTCATGCATGACATATTTATATTAAGAAAAGATATAGGGAGGTACTGGGTTATCAGTAGAGTTGTTAATAAGTAGAACAAATTCCCAAGTAGCATCATTAAAGTGAAAATTTTGAGTAGCTGTAAATATAGGCAGGATGCGTACATGAACGGGCGTAGTTCAGTGTGAACTAGATCTGTCGCACTGTTATGTTCTTATGATTCCAATTTTTACATGTTCATCAATATGGTAACATGCTTCTTATAAGGTGCATTAGTCATTACACACTGCTATAATAATATAATAATTCCAACCTTCTTCTAAGCAAGATACCAAGTACTGAAAATTTTAAGCTGATGAGAAGAGGCTTTCTTAAGGTATTGCTTGGAAGCCAAAACATATTGCACCTGCACATGCCAATCTTGAATGAATATTTCCGTAGTTACAGTGCCCCTTCATTGAAATTTTAAAGTTCATCAGATGAAGTGTTCTCAGGTAATAAACGAAACCCTTGCAACCAGTTAACGGTACCTCTTCGCGGATGCCGAAATATATAAAGCTTTTTCAACTGCCCAGAAGGATAACATTAATCCCTCTAAAAAAATCAGCTTATAAAAAATAACTAAGTTATTTAATTTTAATATAAATTTATTAAAAACAGATATTTAAATTTTACACTATGAAGTTTCAATACACTGTTCAAGCAAACACTCAGTCTTTGTTGATTTCAAAAAGTATATATTTTTGTGGTATGCACTTAGCCAAAGATGTTGTACCATTTTACAGTTTTCTGTATTATAAATTCAATTTAAGTTATTACATATTATGTCTTATAAAACGACACGGGACTCGAACCCGTGTCGTTTTAGCCCGCCTCATGGTGAATGAAAATTCACGACGCTCTAACCCACGGGACCACATGTGCTACTGAATCGTAAACGGGTCATCTATATGATTTTGAGCTGTGTCAGGTGACACAGGACAATTTTTTCTGTTTGCTGACTAATGTTATAACAATAATAGGGCACATGTGAGCCCGACCAGTCATGTATTGCATAACACCTATGCTGCTGGGGCCAGCCCTGGCTCATTTTGTTCTATTGATGTCTATTCTCTCCCTCCACTATTCTTTACCTATTCTCACTTCTTCACCCTTTGTGTCCTTAATTCGTTCGATCTGACTCCTATGCGGTTTGTCGAAGTGTGTAGACTCTCCTAACTGGAGAGTTAAGGAGTGATCATATTTACTAACACAAGAAATGTTATCTGACCGGTAAGCCAGCGGAAGGCTTCGGTCATGCGCCCAAAAGCTCCAGTGACGGGTCATCATATCATTAAAACTCGCGTTTTTTTTTTCCTGAAAAATCTTACCTAACCCAACCTAATGAATAATCCAGAATCCACTGAAGTGTCATTTTAGGTGAAATATACTTAATAAAACTATCTGGTATTTAAGACATGCAGTGTGATGGAAACCTTGGTATCCTGTGTAAGAATGTGAGGCAGAAAATTACTTTTACTTGCTTGGATATAAGGCAGTAAATTTTGTCAAAGTTTATGTTTGTCAGATGGCTTGACAACGATGTTTGTAACGATGCAATCGTTCTTGATGCAGGCTCCTCAAATTACTTTTCTATTAATTTCTTTGTTATGCAAATCACTAATCAGCTTCGTGGACACCAATACTCTCCAGTCTTCTCCATCATATAAATTAATCTTAGGTATATACATGTGTCAGATGCCCACAGCACAATATCAAGAAATATGATGGTGGAGTAGTTTTTTTATTCGTCAGAAGTGTCTCCTGACAAGTCTTAATCATATAGGTGACCCGTTGAACCTTCATCCAACATGATGTCAACAAAGTTTTTGGGTATAACATCATTCACTGAAAGCTTAGCAGTAATCCTGCGTCAAGCTTCCTTCCCGTGTTGAAATTTTGGAGAGGTGCTCCTCGAAATTGCTGCGCGCCTTCTAGCTTTGTCTTTCCTGGGTATTTCAAAACAACGTTGTCATCTCCTTCAGTTAAAAAAAATACAGTAATCATACCTATGCCTCAAATGTGTAAGTAAATAATACATCGATTAGTAGTTTTATTCAATCACGAAAATTCTTGGGTTCTTTGTGCTTAAATTTCCTTATGTGTTAGTTAATAACTTCTAGCCGACAAGGGTATTTACACCGAGAGAAATACTTTATTTCATATTTTAGGGACGAAAGTATTCTTGACTCGTCGCGAACAGGTTATATGTAACCTTAAAACTGTTTACAAATAGTCGATTTTTTTTTTATAGCAGTAATGGTACATACACCGACATGCTTCTGACATTCTGTTACGTTTAATCCGTTTAAGCACTTAAATATTCTAATAAGCACAAATTACATTTTAATTAATAATAATTTTATTAATATATGTGCGATTATATATGAACATATTAAACCCCCCTCAAGAAAAGTGATATATAGGATACTCGTGAGTATATCATCATCTTTGGATACACTACTAATTAGTGATCCTTTGTTTTGTTAAATAGTAGGCCAGCTGATGCTTAACTTTAGGCTAACAGGTCTTCGTCTGGTTAATTATTATTATAATCAAAAGAAGCGCTAAATCACCTTGGTCTGGTTAAGACCTCCTATCATGACACTGACCTTGTTTCCTGACGAATGAGTCTGAACAGCCACCACCTCCTATAGTACGTTCAAGTACTGCGTTTGGTGTTAAGAGTTACATAAAAAAAAGTGCATTTTCCAGCGTATTATAATGCTACGATGTTTAATGATATATGCAGTGAAGACAGGTTGCATATTTCCTTTGCTTACGTATATGATTTTTATAGCATACTTTTTTCATTATCTCTTTTCTCTTCAGTTTTGGCTTGATTTTTTAGTCCTTTAATTCTTATTCGAAACTAAATTACCATGACGTATCACATTTACTTTGACAAAATAGTAATGACAATGATTATCGCGAGCATAAAATTGTTTGTTGCATGGCAGGGAACAAACGATACAGGCTTGAGCCAAATCGTTAGTTCAGTCACATGCAGTCTAATGTTTGTCTCATAGTCAACATGCAGGCTGCAGCCTAGTGCTCGTGCCAGACATAAAACATGGGTGTGTTTGCTCAGTGAGGTAGTGACGTCAACTGACTGACATCGACAGTGACGTTTACTTCCAATGTTCCTTGACCACTTTTCATTCAACTGCAAATGATTCTGCGAGTATGAAGCCTCTACACTCATACTCCCATTGTTCTTTGGCCACTTTTCATTCCACCCAAAATTATTCTTTTAAGTATGAGGCCTCTAGGCCTCTACATTCATACGGTTGGCTCGCAAATGATATCTCCCTCTCACTAAGAATAAGTGGGATGGGATTGCCTGTTGTTTTCCTATAGTTGCTTCAGAGTGTGTGCACCGCCCCCGCTGCCCGATCCTAGACCAAGCCTCCTGATCTGCTGGCCTAGTTTGTTAATTTAGTTTATAATTTGTGACATATCAACTTCACATAGATTACAGTCATTTGTGATCATAGTCGTGTCTTTTGTTCTGTCATCATTTGACTCATTAAAGCTACTCAGAATAAAAGAGCCTTCACGGGTACTTTTTTTCTGAAACTTTAACTGAAGTATTGTGATCCTAGTAGATAACACTGTACAGGAAGAATATAGTAAAATAGTGGTACTTAAATGTGATTTGTAAGTATGCTTAGTTAGGTCCTGCTTAGCTGCTCTTGGAACCAATGTAGGGTTCTCACTGACCAGGTGACAGAGATAATAATAATATTGTAGGTATCGACAGTGACAAGGTGAGGCACATTGGGCGGGGACAGTGACCAGGTGAGAACACAGTGGGCGAGCGTAGTGACCAGGTGAGACACAGTGGGTGGGCACGTTGATCAGATGGGTGTGGAAGGTGGTGGTGGGTGGGGTAGCTGGAGGCAAGTTCCTCTCATGAATACACAACATTCTGTCTCCCTATACGATCTTTTTGACCTACACTACCGTCTCATTTACCTCTTATGCTACTAAGACCTAATCTATTTTATCACACTTTTTGCAGTATACCAGCCGCTTGTAAGTTAACTTTTCAGTATCATATTAAGCAGAGCTAGTTATTTTAAAATAAAAATAAAGCCAATAACGATGATATATAATATTTCAGATGTGCAAACGTATGTTCGTTCCTATATATATATATATATATATATATATATATATATATATATATATATATATATATATATATATATATATATATATATATATATATATATATATATATTCCTAGAAATCATTCGAATATTTTGCTTCTCTCTTTTCAAATCGGCCCTTTCAAGGCAGGTGAAATTGCAGACCTGGAAAATATACGGAGAACTTTCACTTTACTGGGAACGGTTGAAGTTCCTTGACCTGTACTCCTTGGAACGCAGGCGAGAAAGATACATCATAAAATATACTTGGAAAATCCTAAAGGGACTAGTCTAAAATCTGCACACGGAAATGACTCCCTATGAAAGCAAAAGACTCGGCAGGCGGTGCAACATCCCTCCCCCCCAATGAAAAGCAGGGGCACCACGAGTACGTTAAGAGACAACACAAAAAGTGTCAGGTGTCTAAGACTGTTCAACTGCCTCCCAGCATACATAAGGGGGATTACCAATATACCCCTGGCTGTCTTCGAGAGAGAGAGCTGGACAGGCACCTAAAGTAAGTACCTGACCAGCCGGGCTGTAGTTCGTACATCGGTTTGTGTGCGGCCGGCAGCAACAGCGTGGTTGTTCAGGCCCTGATCCACCGCGAGGCCTGGTCATGGAACGGTCCGTGGGGGCGTTGACCCCCGGAACACCCTCCAGGTATACCTCATATGTTTATTTTTTTTTCAGATGTTTTATTGGCCTAATCATTAATACATTAGAACAGCATTTAAAATAGATTATGAATATCCTTCGGCTCTTTAAAAGCCGGACAGAAACCGAGAACGGGAACCTGAGTCGCTGGATCAAGGTGCCATCATTAGCTCAGTGGTATAATACCAGCAAGTTGATGAATAAAACACTTGTGCAGTGACAAAGTCTGCTACGCAGGCAAAACGTTTCTCAATAAAGACATCTCGGTGTTGCACATCCTCGGTTTAGTCGTTCTGACACTAAGGTGTTGTTATAATATTCGTCGGGAGACAGGACAAGTGTCTCCTGACACGGCTCTTATTTATAGAGATGACCCTTTTAAGCCCAGCTGGCTATCTGCTAAGTTACAGATGGTCATAAAGAAACCCAAACCAGGAAATCATTATCATCCTATCGATCTATGTATCCGTCTATCTCTGTTAATAAATTTATCATCTGTCATCCAGTCTTTACTGATCCCCGCTTTATACTATTTAACATAATCCTCCACAAATTGACCTTATTATTTATTGAAAATTAACATGGACTTGCATAGAGAAATGTGAAGGATTATGTCATTCCGTTATATTATCATGGCAAAAGATGAAAAAAGAACATATTAGCCTATATACAAAGTCTGTACGCATCTTGACAGTTGCTCCGTGCCTAATTTTGCACTATATATACCATCTAGAGAATTCTAGACGGTAAATCAGTTTTATGGCAGAATGCCTTGCAAATATGAAGGAGTAATGAACTAGGTGGTGAGGATTTGGGTATGCTTGGCCCACCCATGGATGCTGCCACTACAGCTTGATAATCCAGCCTGGTTATTTATCCCTCTCCATATTAGCCTTGCACGCTAGTCAACCCACCTCTCTCACTACTTCTTCATGTTGCTTTCCCTGCTTAATGCTGCCATTATATATATATATATATATATATATATATATATATAACATGATAAAGACGAATAAAGTCTCAAGAGATTTCAAGAGAGGAGACAGGAAAACTGAAAAGGGAAGCACCGATACAAGAGGCCAATGTTGAATTCTACAAATAGCACTGATTAGAAACGGTTATTGAAAAATACTTTATCTATCTGTCCTTCCCTATTCTTCCTTCCCCTTCTCCTTAGCATATTCTATGTTCACTAATCCTTGCATCCTTCAAACCACGTTGGCGTGGTTTGAATCATATATTGCAGTGAGCGATGGAAGCGTGTTCATCTACTGTAGTATGATCATGTAGAAAGACGGGAAAGTTCACTGTCGATGAAGAGAGTAATGGATTATGGTACATGGAAGGTGGTGTGAAGGACATCTGGGGAATCTTATTCCACTTGTTAACTATCCTAAAACTGGAGAAGTATCTCTTTCAAGGATGCAAGGATTAGTGACCATAGAATATGCTAAGGTGGCAGCTCATGGTATAGGAGGTAAAGTTCTAGCATGGATAGAGGCATGGCTTACCAATAGAAAGCAGAGAGTTTCCATTAATGGGTCAAATCTGAATGGGGATTAGTCACTAGTGGCGTTCCACAAGGATCAGTTTTAGGCCCATTGTTGTTCATAATTTACATAAATGACCTTGATGAAGGAATTGCAAGTGACATGAGTAAATTTGCTGATGATACAAAAATAGGCCGTATGATTCATTCTGAGGAGGATACCAGTGAACTCCAGGAGGATTTGGACAAATTAATGTCTTGGTCTGAAAAGTGGCAGATGAAGTTCAATGTGGACAAGTGTAAGGTACTAGTCCTTGGTAATGAAAATATCCCTCGAATTTATAAACTAGGTGAAGTAGAGCTTGATCATACAGAATGTGAAAAGACTTGGGAGTCATGGTAAGCAGGAATCTAAAGCCAAGACAACAGTGCCTAAGTGTGCAATAAGGCTAACAGATTACTAGGATTTATTTCAAGAAGTATAAGCAACAGAAGTCCAAAAGTTATTTTACAGCTCTATACATCACTAGTGAGACCTCATTTGGATTATGCAGCTCAGTTTTGGTCTCCTTACTACAGGATGGATATAGATTCATTGGAGAACATACAAAGAAGAATGACTAAAATGATTTACAGTATAAGAAATCTCCCGTATGAAGATAGACTTAGAGCGTTGAATCTCCACTCTTTGGAGAGACGTAGAATGAGGGGAGATATCATCGAGGTGTACAAGTGGATGATGGGGATAAACAAAGGAGATATTAATAAAATACTGAGGATATCGAACCAAGTAAGAACCAGAAATAACGGATTTAAATTTGATAAATTTAGATTTAGAAAGGACATAGGCAAGTACTGGTTTTCGAACAGAGTTGTGGATGCGTGGAACAATCTTCCGAGTACTGTGATAGAGGCTAGGACCTTGGGTGGCTTTAAAAAGAGATTGGACAAATATATGAGTGGGAGGGGATGGGTTTGATTGGTGTCGTGAGTACGGGAATAAATTCTTAGGTAGTGGTGGTTTTGATATGGACCTGCCTTGTATGGGCCAGTAGGCCTTCTGCAGCGTTCCTCCATTCTTATGTTCTTATGTTCTAAAGTATTTTTCAATAACCGTTTCTAATCAGTGCTATTTGTAGAATTTAACATTGGCCTCTTGTATCGGTGCTTCCCTTTTCAATCTTTCTGTCTCCTCTGTTGAAATCTCTTGAGACTTTATTCGTCTTTATCATGTTTTTTCCTGGTTCTCTTCTAAGGATGCTAGATTAAATTCTATAAGCCTGTCTTCGTAGTACAGCCTAGTTTCTAACCTCTTAAGCTTTCTCCAGTTTCTTTCCGTGCTTTCTCAGGTGTGGTCTCCATGCTGGTGCTGCTTCTTCTGAGATATGCCTGACATGCGTCGTGTTCTATGTCCTGAAAGTTTTTTAATGAAGCCTCTGAAGGCATTTCTATCGTTTGCAAGCCTCTCAAGAGATCATATTACACTGGTTGCAAGGGCCTCTGCTGGTGTGTTTACTTTAATAATTATTCCCAGGTCATTTCTTTACTTTCAGTATATTCTTCACTCTCGATTTATACGCTTTATCTGGTCTTCCTTCTTCCTCTCCGATTTTCATTACCTTGCACTTGTCTGGATTAAAATCCAGTAGCCACTTGTCTGACCACTCCTTCAGTCTGTCCAAGTCTTGTAGCCTGTCTCCGTCCTCAGCCTCGCGCGCGTGAGCCTGTGCGTACTCGCATTCATGTATTTACATATAGTATATGGTTGTAGGGGTCGAGACAGCTCCTCGCCCTGCCCCTTCGCCGGTTGCTGCTAGATTCACTCTCTCCTGGCTTAGGGAGCCATATCGTACCTCGTCTTAAAGCTATGTATGGATGCTGCATCAACCAGTTAACGCTTCAGGTCGTTCCACTTCCTGACTACTCTAAGACTGAAGAAATGCTTCCTAACATCCTGTGACTCATATATGTTTTCAGCATCCAGTTGTGCCCTCGTGTTCCTGCTTCCCATCTTTCAAACTATCTATCCTTATTCACCCTGTCAATTCGTAACAGTATTTTGTACGTTATCATATCACCCCTAGTCCTGTCTTCCAGTGTCATCAGGCTGAGTTCCCTGAAACTCTCCTAGGACATAACACTTAGCTCTGGGACTAGTCTTGTTGCAAACCTCTGCACTATCTCCAATATCTTGGCATGTTTGACCAAATGTGGGTTCAATACTGGTGTTGCATACTCTAATATGGACCTGACATACACGGTGTATAGTGTGGTGAATGACTTATTACTTAGATGCCGAAAAGCTATTCTTAAATTTGCCAGACGCGCCTATGCTGTAGTAGTTATTTGGTTGATGTGCGCATCAGGTGATTTGCTCGGTATAATACTCACCCCAAGGTTTTTCTCGACTGGCCGCTACTGAGTTCACACATGGCTTCGAGAGCCCCTGTCTTACCTAGTCATAAAACTATGTATGAATCCTGCTTCTACCACTACTCTGTATGTCGTCCCACTTCTTGATCACTTTATGACTGAAGAAATATTTAACATACCTTCGACTCGTCTGTTTTAATGTGAAGATATACTCACTATCAAGGGATAAGGAAATCAATGGTTTTTGCAATGGGATGACATTATAGTTCTGCAGACATCAGAGTTTAAGCCTTCACTAGGAGACAGGTATGTTGGGTCGACAAACAGGTTTGTGCACCATTCCTCTTTCCTCATATTGTCACTTTCACGAAAGTATAAAATTTTAAATTTCTTTAGGGTAAATGTGTTTTAATTCATGTTAAGTTAGGTTAAGTTGGTTTAGTGTATAAACTGTACTGATTCACACATTCACTTAGATAAAGAAAAATCTTACCATATTTTATTCGGTGAAGTGTGTAGTGTATCAAAAATGGTTATAATCATAACCATAATTTTTAAAGGGTTTGACGGGTAAGCCAGCGGAAGGCCTCGATCAGATGACCGAAAGCTCCATCGGCGGGTCATCAAATGACTAAAACCCGTGTCAGGAAACACATTTCCTGTTTCTTGATAAATCTCACCTAGCCTAAGGTGAGATGTGATTACATTGAGAGTTTTTTTTTATTCCCTATTTTAGAAACTAATTATCCTTTACCAGTGGTGATCAGGTTAAATGCAGCCTTAATGACACTGTAGTTGCTAAGTTTTAATCCCAATTAACCGATCATCCAACGTGTTCTGCATACTAAGTAGGTTGCTACTGCGTGGCGATCCCTCGTTCTTATATTGGGCGGAAAACTTACCATCACATCTTTTAATGTGATGTTGAATTTTTTAAAGGGTCGGCTTCTGTTAAATGGTATAAGTTCTATGGGTAAAACCTGCGTCTTGACGAACAAAATATTACCATTAACTCTGCCTGTAATAGCAATTTCCAAGACTGTGACTGAGTTCACTCTGAAATACTACCAAGTTAATAACAGGCTAATATTTTTTTTTATCTCTAAGGTGACGCATAAGGAAATCTCCTAAGACCTACTGTTCTTGTTGAGTAGCAATAAGTAGATACCTGGGAATCTATGGGCTGTCGTCAGTGGCATTCTGAAGTAGAACACACAAAAGAACCCTCAATGAAAATAGCCACCTTCCATATTTTGTTTTGTTATCCTGGCTCTCTAACTCACCGAGGTTAATAATCGCCTAACGCTTTCTTCTTCTTCAATCTAGTGATTAAACTTTCGGTGTAACTGATTTTTGTATTATATTACTGCTGAATAAAGTTATGAGAAATCAAGAATTTATTGACACATCATTCTGGAAATCGGAGACTAGCAGGTTATTGATACGACTAATTAATTTTGGCATTTCGATATTACTGTTAAAAAATATTGTATGGAGACTTCCCTCTTGGTTTCAAAAGGCAATATAAATAATGTATATTAATGGATAATTTACACAAACTATGGACGAAACAAAAGACGTTTCTGTTTTGAACCACTTTTAACTCAGGATTCTAATATGGACTGAAACGTCGTCTAGTTTCATCTCTATATTGTACGTTAGTTTGGAATTGTTAAAGAGCATAAGAACATGAGAATGAAGCAACACTGCGGTAGGCCTACTGGCTGATGCTAGGCAGGTCCAATTCACACCCACTCTTGTAACCGTTCAACCTATATTTAAAGCTGTCCGAAGTTCTTGATTCACTAATGCTACTAGGGACTTCGTTTCAATCATCTACAACTCAATTGCCGAAGCAATACTTCCTAATATCCTTCCAAATCTAATTTTCTTCAGCCCACACCAGGTAGGATTCATGCTACCAGGAGTAGAAACTAAAGAGACCCAGATTCAAGGAAATCTGATGTTTTGCAGCGGCCCGCTAGATGGTAGTGCGGGCGATGATACACTAACGGTTCCTAGGGGTCTGAACAACCATTTCAATGACTTTTCCCTCACAGGTTGCTCGAAAACATTGATTTCTACACTGGATGACTTAGCTAACTGGTAGCTCGTTCGACTCACCTAAAAGCACTCGGGTTCAATTCCGAGGCGAGACGTGTGGGCAAGTCTCCTTACAACTGCTGCCCCTGTTTGGCATATAGTAAATAGATATTTAAGTATTAGTCGACTGTTGAGGGTTTCATCCTTAGGAAGAATACCTAACGGAGCCCCAGTAGAAATAAGCCACAATGCTTGACTTGGGTTAGCCTGGTTTATTAACCATCCGCGGTTAATAACCCAACAACAAGCATTCTACTGACTACTTGGGAAAATTTCTACCACAGATAAACACTTGAGAGTATAACAATGTCTGAGGAGACGAACTTTGTCTTGGTATTATACATAAAGAGAAAACATCATGTAATATTAAGAACAATAAGAAAAATTTAGTTCCTAGTTGTTTTTCCTTATGTAGGTTATCTTAAGCTTCTAAAGTGAATAGGAAGTGTATTAATTATGCAACTTTTTTTTTTAACAACTGCAGAAGTCGTTATTTTTAGATGAATTTACAGGCTAAGATTTGTTAACTTATTTCAGCTTATTTCAAAGCTCAGAAATATCTATCAGATACTACAACCCTCCAAGACGTGACACACAACCCACTAACACAGAGGTACCTATTTACTGCTACTTGAAAAAGGGTAGCAGGAGTAAGGTGACTCTCCCATTAGTGTCGACCCTTCCTCTCCTCTTCCCCGGAATTAACCAGGCTCCTTTGGCTGTGATTAGATAACGTTACCTCTGAACTACTAGTGTTGAGAGGCTCTGACTAAATTATTCGATTTGATTTGACTAATTTGATAAACAATACAATTATGAATATGTATATAAACAGAATTATAGAATTGTTTATGTTAATCAGTTTTACAACGACAATTAAAATCATATTAGGTAAAAATACAAAGTAAACAAAAGGAGAATGAGTGCTTCTCACACGCTCGTATTTACCTTTACCTTTTATTTACCTTTACATCTTGGAGGAGCTAAAAGTTTCCCCTAAAGCTGTGTTTCTTTCGATGAGTCTATTTCCAAATTCACCAAACCCTCTGCTATATTTAATGTTTATTGACCTTATCCCACATCGCTTCATCTTAGAGCTTTCCACTGCCACATACAACAGACTAAATTTTGCTCCTGAGTTATGATACTTCTATGTAACGTCCCTTACCCTGCGTACCTCAGCATCTCCCACACGCACATACTATGACACCGTTCCCATGCACGCACTTTGTTTTCTTGTACTGGTGTGCTAAAAGGTAATTACTACACAAGTATATTATCTGCCCTTAAAAATTGTAAAACATTACACCTCTTTAATGTTGTATTACTAAAAAAGATACATGTTCCTTGACTATGTTTGGCAACACAGCCGACTGTTACTTGTTTCTGGGATTAGCAGGAGGCAGCCAGACATTCTTGAGGGCAACTCCTCCTCGGTGCTGTGAGCTCCACCCTCTTCTCCAGTGCCCCTCCCCGTATAAATTCACCACCACGCCTCCCTTACGTCACCCGGATGCCCACACCCACCTAGACCACAAACCTTAATTACCCCTTCGTAAAACCTCATTCGGGAACCTGCCAGCTGTCGCCTTATCTAGTTATCTCCTACCATGTGCGATTGGGACAGCAACGTCTTTCATGAAGAGGGATTGTATTCCTTAACCGGATTCGTGGGTACCCAAATGAATGGTTTAAAAATAGATCAAGACTAGGAGGCATTTGTTCCGTCGTATCAGGTGCGCGTGTAAACCTCGACCCCTTTGTTGATAACTTTCAGTATTTTAAGAGCAAAGTTGAAAATATTAGATAGTCAGTGGTATTGTCACTAGTCTGGCAAGAATTACTGACGCGACGTTATTAAGACAATTCCCAGTGTGTTGTTACCTCCCTTATTAAAACTAGTTTACCTTAATATCGATGTCTTCAATGTCACAACTATTTAATGTTATATATCACGTTCCTTATGCTTAGCATTGGATATTTAATTTTAGAGTGTTTATCTCTAGGGTTCACAAGAAATGGTAATATACGCACATTGCATACTTGTGCACTCACGCTCGCTCGCTTGCGCACACACACACGTACGTACGTACGTTCACAATTTCTCCAGGTGATCCACCGCCATCTGATTATCATCTCCTTCACCTTACATAGTATGCATGTCAATGATGCTGACCTCGAGCTTGACGCTCCTCGCTGTCTACATATCTAACAACTTCTGCGTATCCGTCGACATGCTGTAGATCAGTGGTTTTCATTCTCAAGTCTTATTCTCTGGCACTCCTAGTCAAGTTTCTATTCGAATCGTTTCCCAAGAGTACGTAATAATAATCATAATATTATTAATAATAATTAAAACATACAAGCGCATTAAATATAAAACATACAAGCATATTAGTGTAATACCCAAGCATTATACATCACAATAAAATAAACAAGACAAACAGAAACTAACTTGTCTAGTGTAATTTTTTTAGTAAGATATTCGTGCTTGGTGTGATTGGCAGATCCTTTTGATATTAGCTGGAATATTGGACAGACATTCCCTCACTTATGTTTTCCCTCTTGTTCGTTTTCATGCTTGTGAACACAGACTGTAAAAGAATGAGACACTTGTACAACATTTGGGGAATCTTTATTGTAGAAACGTTTCGCCAGCCAGTGGTTTCTTCAGTCCAATAACAGAGAAGAACGGTGGAAGAGGAGCCTAGTGTCGATGTGTTCAGCTCATCAGTCTTAAGAAAGGTACTTCATATGAGTGGGGAAGTGCCTTGTATACTGTAGATTGGTGAGTTGAAGCAACAGAAGGCGGAGTCACCACTGGAAAAATCCACTGATGTTAGTAGTTATGCCTACAGGTTAGGCAGGAGTTGAAGAATTCTTTGTATCAGGATCCACAAAACTGTAAACTTGTAAACAAAGAAAATGATTTTCGTAAACCAGATTCAAACGGTGACTATTATATACCTTACTTTCCCATCATAATATTAATCATGCCTTTACTCTTATGCCATAATAGTTTATCATTTAATGACATTTGTTCGAAAAAAATATAACACTTTTGTAGTAGTTTATTATGCAACAAATACTAGTCAAAAAATTGTTGTGTTTGAATTAAGACAATGAAGCCAGGGCAGAATTACTAACAAACTTGCGGCACGCCTGGGCACTATCAGTGGCACACCAGGGTACTGCGGCCCCCTAGCTGAAAAACACTGCAGTATATTTTAACTAACTATTTACAAAGTCCTTATATTTCTCTCTCTCTCTCTGACACATTATCGTTTTTCATTGCCTTTGAGGTATCCATAGTTTTAAAAATATGCATGATAGGGCTCACGAGGTTTGAAGGGAGTGACCCGGAGTACGGCCAGTTAACAAGCATGTTTAAGAACCGAGGCTCGAACCTTGCATTTACTAACAAGTGAGTACGTACACACATAAATAATTAACTATTTCAAAACGAAATATGATATATCCAGATAAATTAAGCCAACATAAGGTTAAGAAAGTGTTCTCAAGACTTTGAGCTCTGTAACCTGTTAGGTTAGGTAAGATTTGTAAGGAAACAGGACAAGTGTTTCTTGACGCTGGTCTTAGTCATATGATGACCCGCCACTGAGGCTTTTGGTCATCTGACAGGTCAACCCATTTAAAACTTAAAATATATTGACAAAAACATGTAAATACAACTCTCAGTTTTTTGTTATTATTATTATTATTATTTATTTATTTATTTTACTTTTAGTATGTTTTATTATTGTTATTATTTTATTATTATAATTATTATTATTATTATTATAATTATTATTATTATTATAATAATAATAATAATTATTATTATTATTATTATTATTATAACTACTACTACCTCTGGTTGTATTTCATAACTTCGGAGTCTTCACTCGGATGTGTTCTGATTTTGGTTGGTAACATGTGTATCTATTGTATGAGGTTAAGTTGAAATGCGAAACGTAAAAAAATGCATAAAAATATGCATAAACAATTATTGCTTAATTTATTATAGAAACCTAGATGTGTATTGGTACACAGCTAGGTTACTGAAAAATGTTTTAAACGCCTTATGTCATTTTTGTACGATTTAAGAACCAAAATCTATACTGTATCAGTTTAAGTTAAAATTATTTTGCAGAACTGAATGAGGCCTGGTCACAGACCGGGCCGCGGGGGCGTTGACCCCTGGAATTCTCTCCAGGTAAACTTCTCTCCAGGTAGTTTTGAAGGAAAGTGTTACTGCACTTAGTGGATTTAGAATGATTGAGTGAGTATGGCTTTCTCTTGCTGGCAGTGGAGAGACAACGAATGAAAAGATCTTTAAAACACTCACTACAAGAATTATAAATAATATCGTAGAATAAAAAAACTAAGGAGTGAATCAAACTACCCACACTTCTCCCTTACGGTCAGAATGTGTTCAGGATAGACTCATTTAGTCTGGTATAGGTAGTGGGTTGGTAGACAACAGCCACCCAGGGAGGTGCTACCGACCTGCTAAATGAGAGTGAAACGGAGGTTGGCGATATTTTCAGTTTCGAGGGGCATCTGAACTGCAGTATCGGTGCGCCTCTGGGAAGACAGTGGTGGAGTGAGTGATGGTGAAAGTGTTTCTTCTTTTTCGGGTCACCCTACCTCGGTGGGAGACGGCCGGCGTGTTAAAAAAGCAAAACTAAAAATTTCGAGTCTTATGACGAATTCTCTGAAATTTTCATCGTAGTTATAATATTTTGTTAATGTATTAACAAGAATATATCATATTACTGTTACCTTAGGGCAGCAACCATTCAATGCATACATTTTCAGTCTTCTGTCAAAGCTTGTAGGTTGGTTAATGGGGTTTAATTAAAGCCTATCGACTACACTAGTCATTTAGACTGCACGACAAACTGTGAAAGCTTTTATAAATGATAGTTAATAATGTGAAAAAATAATGGGCTACAAAGTTGTATAGGCTTTCACAGCTTATGTACTAACACAGTATAAGTTGGTGATAAAAAAATAACACGTATCAACTTTTGTTCTTAAGTTTATCGATAAAGCAAAAAGTGTGTCCAGTGGAAGACGTCGGTCAGCTGACTCAAAAACTCCAGTGACGGGTCATCTTATGACTAAAACCCGTGTCAAGTCAGAGTCAAAAGTCCAATATTTATTTCCGCATGATACAATGTTTGAATGTTTGTACAGAGATGGGTGACATGGTTATGCAGAGCATTTCGGGCTGACGAATCTTTCTTAACCTAAGCTAAAAAAAATAGTGTTTAAAAAACAGGGTCATCTAAATGATTAAGACCCGTGTCAAGAAGCACTTGTTCAGTTTCCTGACGAATAAACTAACAAGGGAAAAAGGGTTTTATAAATATTAAAGAAAACGATCTATGAAAACATTGTGATGTATTAAATTATTATTTAAACATCTGGAGTGTATAGTAATGCTGCTACTACAAAGTGTTGCACTAAGATTATCTAAATTAATACTGGATCATTTTAATGGCACCTTGATTCATGTGCTCAAAGTCTAATGAAAATACTGGACCAAGTAATAGCGGCAGTCCTTTAATTTGGCGAAAACTGCTGATAATATGTAGTATTTAAATCCGACCAAGAAATTATATAAATAAACGGAAAATAGTTGAAGCAAGTAATTGTGAATGATGGAAAATATATTATTTTTTAGGTAATTATGTTAAATATAGAAACGTCAACGAAAATAAATATTAGTTAATAATAAAAAAATAATCTTAGGATATTACTGTGTAACGTTGTTTTGATTTTTATATAGAGTGGAGATCCTACAGTTACATTTTATGATGTGACCATTAACTTTTAACGGGGTGGATAGATAATCCAGTGGAAGGTCTATGTCAAAGGACCGGTAAGCCATTGGACAGTCACTGTCGAAGGATCGGTAAACCAGTGGAAAGTCTCTATCTAAGGACAGTTAAGCCAGTGGAATATCTGTCGAAGGACCGGTAAGCCAGTGGAAAATCTATGATGAAAGATCGTAAATTCCATTGAATGGGTCATCCTGTGCAATACTACCATCACTTAACAAAAGTCAAATTAAATTTGAAGAGTATACGTGAGTGAAAATTAAAGAAAAAAAATGACTTGAGTTTTGACGTACAGCTAGGAATATTAACTAGCTAACAATGACATAAAAGTAAGTAATGGCACAATCACTAATACTAAAGACTTAGACCTAGAGGCCACGTTATATGACGCAATGATACTCTTGTTTTGGGGGGATCCTGGTTTTACTATTATGAATAAAAAACACATGTAAAGAAATGAAAGACCTCTAAAACGATTCATAAATAAATATACTTATTTTGTGACTTTGTAAATGGTCCAAGTCTGACCGAAGCGTCGTCATGGGCTCCTCTCTTCTATGTGCGGGTTGTTTGTGTGTTGTTCCAGTCACGGTATCGTGCCTTTTTTTGTTATTTATAGTTACACAGAAAACTTCTCGCAAGGGATAATTGAAGAATTTCTGATCTATCTGTAAAACACTAACAACGTAGTATCTTGCAAAAATAAGGTTTTTATTATTCAGTTTCATTATCTATTGAGTGTGAAATATTTTTGACATTTAATTCACAACAGTTAATATACATTGACCTCCCGTTGGCTCATTCGTCATGGTAGTCGCATTTATGGTTGGCTCTGTAACTTTGTCAGCGTCCTCCATAAGTTCAAGTGTACAGAAAGTCATGCAGGTTAAGTAGCCACATATTTCATCTGCTAAATGCCGTTGCGTGTGGAATGTTTACTTGTTTGTTGATGGAGTAACTTTTTATTCTCGTCACCGAGTGATGCAAAAGTATCAGAAATAGCCTATAAATGGGGACGGTGCCCTTACCTGGCAAAGAGGCGAGCCACGTCTAAACTTCTCTTATCCATATATATATATATATATATATATATATATATATATATATATATATATATATATATATATATATAGTTATAGTATATGGTTATAGGTAGTAGGTTGGTAGACAGCAACCATTCAGGGAGGTACTACCGTCCTACCAAGAGAGTGTAAAAAGGAAGCCTGGATTTGTTTTACATGATGGTAGGATTGCTGGTGTCTTTTTTTTCTGTCTCATAAACATGCAAGATTTCAGGTACGTCTTGCTACTTCTACTTACACTTAGGTCACACTACACACATGTACACGTTTATGTTTATACACTCATCTGATTTTTTTCTTTGATTTTATCTTAATAGTTTTTGTTCTTATTACTTTTCCTTTTATATCCATGGGGAAGTGGAATAAGAATCTTTCCTCCGTAAGCCATGCGTGTTGTAAAAGTCAACTAAAATGCCGGGAACAATGGGCTAGTAACCCCTTTTCCTGTAGTATAACTTACTAAAAAGAAAAAGAAGAAAACCGTCAAAGTGGGATGTTTGAATGTGCATGGTTGTTGTGCGAATGATAAGAAAGAGATGATTGTGGATTTTATGAATGAGAAGAAGCTGGATGTCCTGGCCTTAAGTGAAACAAAGCTGAAGGGGGTAGGAGAGTTTCAGTGGGGAGAAATAAATGGGATTAGGTCAGGAGTTTCAAACAGAGTTAGAGGTAAAGAAGGAGTGGCAATAATGTTGAAGGATAAGTTATGGCAGGAAAAGAGGGAATATAAATGTATCAATTCAAGGATTATGTGGAGTAAAATAAGGGTTGGATGTGAAAAGTGGGTTATAGTAAGTGTTTATGCACCCGGAGGAGAGATAAGTGTAGAGGAGAGAGAGAAATTCTGGGAAATGTTGAGTGAGTGCGTGGGGAGTTTTGATCCATGTGAGAGAGTACTTGTGGTTGGGGATCTCAATGTTAAAGTGGGTAAAAATGTTGTGGAGGGAGTAGTAGGTAAATTTGGGGTGTCAGGGGTAAATGAAAATGGGGAGCCTTTAATTGAGCTATATGTAGAAAGAGGTTTGGTAATAAGTAATACATATTTTATGAAAAAGAAGATAAATAAGCATACAAGGTATGATATAGCACGTATTGAAAGTAGTTTGT
Source organism: Cherax destructor (assembly GCA_009830355.1). Lineage (NCBI taxonomy): Eukaryota > Metazoa > Arthropoda > Malacostraca > Decapoda > Parastacidae > Cherax > Cherax destructor. The sequence goes on from WNWK01000701.1 coordinate 330,077, forward strand.
TAGATTATGTATTGGTGGATAAAAGGTTGATGGGTAGGCTTCAGGATGTACATGTTTATAGAGGGGCAACGGATATATCGGATCATTATTTAGTTGTAGCTACAGTTAGAGTAAGAGGTAGATGGGACATAAGGAAAATAGCAACAGCAAGTAAGAGAGAGGTGAAAGTGTATAAACTAAGGAAGGAGAAAATTAGGGTGAGATATAAGCAACTTTTGGCAGAAAGGTGGGCTAGTGCAAGTATGATTGTTGTAAGAAGAGCAGAGTATATGGAAAGTAAAAGAAAGGTGAAGAGAGTGGTGAGAGAGTGCAAAAAGAGAGCAGATGAAAGAGTGGGAGAGGCACTGTCAAGAAATTTTGCGGAAAATAAGAAAAAGTTTTGGTTGAGATAAACAAGGTAAGAAAGCCTAGGGAACAAATGAATTTGTCAGTTAAAAACAGAGTAGGGGAGTTAGTAGATGGGGAGCTGGAGGTATTGAGTAGATGGCGGGAATATTTTGAGGAACTTTTAAATGTCGATAAAGAAAGGGAGGCGGTAATTTCATGCACTGGTCAGGGAGGTATAACATCTTTTAGGAGTGAGGAAGAGCAGGATGTGAGTGTGGGGGAGGTGCGTGAGGCATTACGTAGAATGAAAGGTGGTAAAGCAGCAGGAACTGACGGGATCATGACAGAAATGTTAAAAGCAGAGGGGAATATTGTGTTGGAGTGGTTGGTATTTTTGTTTAATAAATGTATGAAAGAGGGGAAGGTACCTAAGGATTGGCAGAGAGCATGTATAGTTCCTTTATATAAAAGGAAGGGTGACAAAAGAGATTGTAGAAATTATAGGGGAATAAGTTTACTGAGTATACCAGGTAAAATGTACGGTTAGGGTTATTATTGAAAGAATTAGAAGTAAGACAGAGAGTATGATTGCAGATGAGCAAGGAGGCTTTAGAGTGGGTAGGGGATGTGTAGATCAAGTGTTTACATTGAAGCATATATGTGAACAGTATTTAGATAAAGGAAGGGAAGTTTTCATTGCATTTATGGATTTAGAAAAGGCATATGATAGAGTGGATAGGGGAGCAATGTGGCAAATGTTGCAAGTGTATGGGATAGGTAGTAAGTTTCTGAATGATGTAAAGAGTTTTTATGAGGATAGTGAGGCTCAGGTTAGGGTGTGTAGGAGAGAGGGAGATTACTTCCTGGTAAAAGTAGGTCTTAGACAGGGATGTGTAATGTCACCATGGTTGTTTAATATATTTATAGATGGGGTTGTAAAATAAGTAAATGCTAGGGTGTTGGGGAGAGGGGTGGGATTAAATTATGGGGAATCAAGTACAAAATGGGAGTTGACACAGTTACTTTTTGCTGATGATACTGTGCTTATAGGAGATTCTAAAGAAAAGTTGCAGAGGTTAGTGGACGAGTTTGGGAGGGTGTGTAAAGGTAGAAAGTTGAAAGTGAACAAAGATAAGAGTAAGGTGATGGGGGTATCAAACGATTTAGATAAAGAAAAATTGGATATCACATTGGAGAGAGGGATTATGGAAGAAGTAAATGTTTTCAGATATTTGGGAGTTGACGTCAGCAGATGGGTTTATGAAGGATGAGGTTAACCATAGAATTGATGAAGGAAAAAAGGTGAGTGGTGCGTTGAGGTATCTGTGGAGACAAAAAACGTTATCTATGGAGGCAAAGAGGGGAATGTATGAAAGTATAGTGGTACCAACACTCTTATATGGGTGTGAAGCATGGGTTGTAAATGCTACAGCGAGGAGGAGGCTGGAGGCAGTGGAGATGTCCTGTCTAAGGGCAATGTGTGGTGTAAATATTATGCAGAAAATTCGGAGTGTGGAAATTAGGAGGAGGTGTGGAGTTACTAAAAGTATTAGTCAGAGGGCTGAAGAGGGGTTGTTGAGGTGGTTTTGTCATTTAGAGAGAATGGATCAAAGTAGAATGACTTGGAGAGCATATAAATCTGTAGGGGAAGGAAGGAGGGGTAGGGGTCGTCCTCGAAAAGGTTGGAAGGAGGGGGTAAAGGAGGTTTTGTGGGCGAGCGGCTTGGACTTCCAGCAAGCATGAGTGAACGTGTTAGATAGGAGTGAATGGAGACGAATGGTTTTTTGGACCTGACGAGCTGTTGGAGTGTGAGCAGGGTAATATTTAGTGAAGGGATTCAGGGAAACCGGTTATTGATTTAGCCGGACTTGAGTCCTGGAAATGGGAAGCACAATGCCTGCACTTTAAAGGAGGGGTCTAGGATAGTATCTGAGCGCCTCTGCAAAGACAGTGATTATGTATGAGTGTGGTGAAAGTGTTGAATGATGATGAAAGTACTTTATTTTTGGGGATTTTCTTTCTTTTTGGGTCACCCTGCCTTGGTGGGAGACGGCCGACTTGTTGAATATATATATATATATATATATATATATATATATATATATATATATATATATATATATATATATATATATATATATATACATACATACAAACAATGAAATATATTTTTTTCGTTAGGTTCAGATTCTGAACCTAATGAAAAAAATATATTTCATTGTGTTTGTTTATTATTAAATAAACAAACACAATATATATTTGAACAGAGTTTAAGTTGTAACAGAAATTCTGTTAATGAGCTGACAGCAGGTACCATTTTCTCTTTTCATAAATGAACTGTATTTGTTACTTCACTGTACAAATTTAAAGTTTATCCTCCTATAGTTCCTTTTTTTCTCTGAATATATTTGGGGTTGTATTTCAACTATCTTCTGTGAATTCACTTATATCGATGTGTATTCCAGCATCGAGATTATTAATGTATATTATAAAAAATAATGTTGCCAAGAAATAACATGTCAGTTTGAGGCCGTGAACTGCATCAGGTAAGTGGGCAACGACACAAGTATGAAGAACAAGCTTTTAACTAGACGAAATTTTGCTCTAACCTGAACTTTTTCAGGTCACTAGGAAACTCTACACACAGCAAAACGTCGTCGAAACAAAGGCTTGTTGTTCACATGTGTGCCTTTGTCCGATACAGTTTAGAATTTCGCCGAATGTGCAGTGTGCTATAACGTCTTCGGCCTCTCCCGTGAGAAAGGGCTAAATCACTGCTAAGGACAAGATAAACACTATCATAATTTTGATCACTTCCCAGTACTTCAAAAAACATTTCAATGGCGCGAGAGTAAATTTATAAGGCAAGCTTCCCCTCTTTTAAGAATGTTGTTAATTATGCTTTATAATGTAATATGACTAAATCTGCCTTATCATGGTCAAACCAATTTTCAATAAGATTATTATTAGCTCATTGGTAGAGCGTTCTGCTCATGTCTAAGGGACCCCTCGTGCAATCTAGAGCTAGTCAAGGCGTATAAGCTAGAGTCCGGGTTCACCTAGCAGTAAATAGGTATCTGTGAGTTAGCCAACTTTTGTAGGTTGCATCCTGAGAAAGAGGAGGAAGGAATCCAGTGGAAAGTTCCATTGCTTGGCTTCCGCAGGATATTCTGGGATAACAACCCTCTGCGGTTAACTTTCCGAAAAAATCTTTTGATATAATCAACCCTTAACATGTATTAACTTAGTAATAATATGCTTAGTCTTCACTATTCAGGACTTAATATAGAAGACATGTGTCCTGCTTGTTTCTTCTCTGACTTGTTGTAAGAACTATGTATCATACAGGTTCATTGTCAGCCTTTCTATAGAAGAGATGCATCATACTCGCAGATATAAAAGATATATATATAAATCATGTCCTCATGAATATAAAAAGAAATATGTGTCCTTATTCTCTTCTTGGGTTATCTATAGATGGTATATACATTAATAAAGAAGAGTACTGTATATTCCGGCTTCACATTGAAGTACTAGTCAGTGTAATTCCGAAATGTACAGTATTCATCTTATATTATGTTACTGTCTTCATGTAAGTTTGTTGGTGCCACTGACCAGTGTTTATTACACTGGTGGTAATGTGTAAATATTGCCGTCGAGCCTCATAACATCTTTTACTGGAAGATGTGTCCGTGTTGCTGATACTGAGTTATGAGGGATGGTTTAGTTATGAGCAGCTGTTGACCGTGAACCACAGGAGTTTCTTTTAATGGCCTCGCTTTCTCTTGTGTGCTGGCCGACCTTTCTCTCACTCTCTTACTACCTACATACCGACCTTGTCATGACCCTGCTGGTGCTGCAATCTAGTCAGCTCTCTCTTTCTCTCGTTTGTCACCCGATCTTTTGGCCATCTGGTGGCCATGACCTGACCTTACTATGACCTAGTAGTTTCGATCTGATCTTGATGTCACTTGGTGGGTGTGATCTGATGTTAAGAAAAATGGATAGAATCACTGTAAACTAATTGTGTTTGGTTGGAGTTTCGGTTGTTGAGTTTTCACTGCTGACTACGAGACCACGTAGAACACCGTCTGTACAGCTGAGTCTCTACTTTGCTAGGTACTGTCACCTCACATCTGCTTCCTCAGTTCTTCATGATTTGTAACGTATACTTGTGTAAGTACATTATATGTGATTGGTTTATTTAGTATATAAATGTTAATGTTAAGTTTAAGTTTGTTATTAATTAAAGGAAATAAATTTTCATTGTCATAGAGCTAAGACAATGTTTAGAGTTTTTTAGTAATAACATTATTTGCTCTAGCATGTATATATTTAGATTTGATTGGATTTTATGTTATTTGTTTTTTATTTATGATATTGATGGAATAATGGAAGTGTTTGGTGTCCACTGCTACACTAATGACTGCATGACAAACTTTGGGTGTGGTTACGGCTTCTAGCTACACCGTTCACATCCCCTTCATTTCCTTCATTACCTCACAAACATTCATCGTAACATTACCTCACAAGCAGTCATCATAGTTACACAGTGTCAGTTTTAGGACTCTGCATTTCTGCAGTGTCTTGTGTACGTGCAGCCTCTGTCCATATTCTTTACTCGTGTCATTTCATCAACATTGTGGACAATCCGGATGCGAGGACTGTTAATCACTTTGATTTCATTCCGGGTAGTGAGGGACTGCTATCCTCTCTCACTAACACATAACTTAACATTTACCTTGCGGACTTAGTGTCAACAATGGGTCGTGTGTGAATTTATTGTATTCCGAGTTTGTAACATTGGTGCTGCGGAGTATATTGTTGGCAGCGTTTTGATACGCATGTCCTGTATGTACAGTGTGTGTACGTGGAGTACATTGTCTTGGGATTGACTTTGACTTTGCTTTGGTGTCACTGTTAGTTAAGTTTCGTGTATTGGACTATTATTTCACTGTATTGAATAAGCTCAGTATTTACCCAGTATTGTAGATTCATTCTTTTCTGCTGCAGGAGTGAATGGACGTTGTCTCTGATTTGCGTTGTTGACGTTTACACACTGTATCGTGTAGACAGCCTTGATCAGTTGGTATCTGCATACTTGTGTTTACTTGGGATTGTGTGCAAGTGAGTTGCACACTTTGACACGTGTGTCTTCAGTATTACACATTGTCGTATATATTTTCTACCATGTAACGACTACATCATGCATACTGTAAATATAATTTGTACAAGGTATCGTCACTCATTAAATATACTGGCATTTTACTCCTTGTTTTACCAAATCTTTAGGCTGTTAACCAGGAGTAAGCTTTTCAGTTTAACCATGAAATAGTTTGCCTACGACAGACACTGTAAGTAGAGGCAAGCATATCTCAGTCTCAGTAATTTTCTTTGATCATTTTCTTTCGGTGATGGCGTAAGTAAAAATTGATTCGCTTACAACTGCTACATGAAACTCATGTAAACACTTATAAAAACATAAAAATGGAGGAACACTGCAGAAGGCCTACTGGCCCATACAAGGCAGGTCCTTATCAAAACCACCTCTACCCAAAACTACCCAAGAATTTACTCCCGTGCCCACGACACCAATCAAACCCAGCCCCTCCCATTCATATATTTGTCCAATCTCTTAGGATTGTCTTGGGTTACTTTACTGAACTTTTAGTTCATGTAGTTAGAAATTAATGTGATTTCTCTATATAAGACAGCGCCAGTTTAGTTGTCCCCCGTTTTCTAATATCGTCTTGGCGGTATCTATAGATAAGTAACCTAGTGTTTTGCTTTTTTTTTCTCAGTTATTTCATTGGCTTGATCAGCCGAGAGGACGAGTATGCATGGGCATTTAAAATCTGACCTAACTTCGTGGGAGATGTACTGTCAAGGTTATTGGAGAGGAATCGTAGAATTTATATAAATGTACCTGGTTAAATGCCTCAACCAACTATGTCAGCTCTTAATCTCAGTTCCCACCAGGAAGAGACATACCTTCAGTTGGCATAAGATCTGATCTTCCCGAGTGTTTTCTTGACTGTTACATCTGTACGTCTACTTAAAAGCTAGCAGCTAGCATTTGTGGCTTATTGAGCAAAGTCTCTTTGAAGATCAGTAATAAATACTTTTCTTTCAAATTTACTGTAAGACTTTGACTCGAGAGTTGTTATTGTAACTTCCCTGGATTGACGACTATCTTGTATTTTTTTTTATTTAGCTTGGTTCGTCATTTTTGTTTGTTTTATCTTTTATTAGGATTGTCTTTTCTTTGTCATTTAATAAAGGTATTCTAATATTTTAAAAATAGGGCCCTAATTCTTTTATTTTTAATTTTGATCATTTTCAACAGGGAGAGCATACCGTCTTACCATTTTCCCAGACATCTGACCATGCTGTCACCTGGTGAAAGTTGACTGACTTTGTTGCCAATATGACGACTTTGACCTGCTGCCACCTAGTAGTTATTCGACCCTTCACATGTTTTAAATTTATGAGAGATCCAGGGACTTAATATTTTTTTTTTTTTGATGTATCGGCATTGTTTATGCGTTGCCTCAAGAACACTTCAGGATGATTGCTTCATGTTGATTATGACGTATATTTGTTGCTTTAAAATTATATATTATGATTATTTTTATAAAAAGCACTAAGGTCGTATGGGTCATTAAGCGGTGTAGTAGCAAGAAATCTCGCTTAGTTTTACAGGTTCAGATGACATTTGAAAATACACATGGAAAACTCTGGTTATGCATAGCAGAACATAATAGACATAAACATTGAACATATGTGTATACAGAGACGATAATTCTAATGAAAATAACAAACACACATATGAGCGTAGTTTAAGTGTAGCTTGATATGACAATAAAGAGTTAGTCTAGACATGGTTGGTATGTAAAATAAATATTCTCATTCATTTCAAATAGCTTTTGATATATTCTCTATATGATGGTAAATTAAGACGCATATGCAACATTTAGGTATCCTTATTCCGAAACGTTTCGTCTACACAGTAAACTTCTTGAGTTGTATGCAGTGGAACATAGTGTGGAACAATGTTGCAGACTATGTTCCCTAGGCTGAGGGACTGACCATCTCCAAACTATTTCACTGACGGTGATGGACTCATTATATCATCTCTGCATCTCTACTGCTTCTGCTGCCTCCTCTGTATTCAGCTGAAACGTTCCGGAATAAGGATACCTAACTATTGCACATGTGTCTTAGCTACTTGTCGGTACTGTATACCATTATTAAATTCGCTCTTCATATGATGCCTGACATAGTGTCATAAACGTTGATCAGTGAAAAGTGAGTAGCCCACTTGGACAAAATTTATACAGGTAAAAGAGGTATGTAGAGCGTGGCCTCAGAGATTTTCCATCAGGTCTCACGAGACCTTCATCAGCAGGTCTTAAGTCAGAAACCCTCTTCAAAAGGCCTCAGTCGGAGATTCTTACCGTCATTATATGAGTTTGAAGATGGGTCAAACACACAGCAATCATTGCACAAACTCAGATGGAGTGAATAAAACAAGATATAAAGTGTATTACATATTTGGGACTACCACTGAGGTCCCCTTCACCAGTAACCACGTTTAATATACGACCTGTGCCTGGGTATCCTTCATCATTATCATTATATTAAAGATCGTATCTTCTGAATTGTTTAAAAAAAACTCGAAGTTTATCTATTCATTTAACAATGTGTATATTGGCGATACAAAGGATGCGAGAATCAGATTTTAAAATAGTTGGCTGAGGTGTGAAGGTGGTGAGGCGTGATGTCAGGTGGCGGATCTTCACACTTCTTTATGAGAGCCTTCATTGTTTACGTCTCTCCAAATGGGCCATTCTCCTTATATATTTGACGCCTCAGCTTGTGCCGTGAATTTTTACCTGCAGTGAGATCATAATGCTTGGTGCCTTCCCCATCCCATCCCCTGCCTACCTTTATTGTCGATGATGCATTTCGGGCTTGATCTATGTCCAGTACATAATATAACCTTAATATTTAGCCTTAAATCACCAAGAACGAGGTTGATAAGGAGTAAACTGGCATATTTTTGAGCTAATATATTTAATAGACACCGTTACAACCCGTATGGATTTAGCGCTTGTTTGTAAATAAAATGATAATAATGATTTACTGATACAAGCTTAAAAAAAGAGATAATGGAGATATTGAACATTTCACAGTAAAACCTGGAGCAAATTTTGTCAAGCCCGGAATCACTAGGTGGTATTTCCTCTCACGCTGTACTCCAAAGGTTATGTTCTTATCGTGCACCGCTGTACTCCAAAGGTTATGTTCTTATCGTGCACCGCTGTACTCCAAAGGTTATGTTCTTATCGTGCACAGATTCTGATTGCCCTGTATATGTATTCCCCGGGTGCCATTGCTTTTCTGAAATGAAACGATTCAATTATAGCAAGTCTGTGTACGTCAAGTGTGTAAAACACAGGTGACGTAAGAGAAAAGAGATGTGATGAGCCAACGAGGCTCTGTAGATTTTCAACAGTGAACGGCACTATATTACAGAGCCGAGCCCCCTCGACTGTGTATCTTTCAGGACTGACTAGAGTTATGTGTCGAGTGAAGAAATTATTAGGAGGGATCACGTAAGTCCTCTTGCAGTCCCGGAACCAAGAGGCCGAGAACATATTTTAAGGTTCACTATCACTATAAAGGCATGTTATTCCACATTTTCACTTGTTATATTGGTAGAAAACTTGTTAAGTGTTTTGATATGACTGCCGTGATTGATGTTCATTTGTTGGGTATTTACTTTTGTTCAGTAGCGATCTCAACGTGTAAAATGTCTCTCAGTATTATGAATTTTGAAATTTACCGTGATTTTGAGTTCAGGAGATGAGATTTCAGTACCAGTTTGTGTGTTAAAGTTATAACTTGAAGCCTTACCAAGTGTGATGGGTACACCTTATATCATTTGAAGAAGAGCGGAACACTGTTGAAGAACTGGTCTGGGACCGGGACGCGGGGGCCTTGACCCCAAAAATATCCTTCAAACATCATTCATATGTATGCCTACTCTGGGTGACGCCTACATTCGATTTAGTGTTGGTTTAAAAAGGATGTTCCTGACTATAGGGAAGCAATGAGTGAAACAAGTACCTGGACTTAGGACACCAATACCACTTTGTCCTAGTAGGATCGAAGACCTTTGGAATTCAGGGTAAAGGTGCTATAGATTTAATCATAATTAGACTCAGGGCTGTCTTTTCGGTTCCAGCATCTGAGTGTGGCTCTCCAGAAGTGATGTAGTACCTGTTTCTTCATAGGTTGCTGTCCGGTTTCTGAGGAAATGAAGAAGATCCACATTTGTTTCAAATGTACAATACACTGGACATGTTTCACATATTTGTGTTTCTGGATTGATATAGCTCCCAGTGGGCGAAGTCTCCCAATAAAAATGCCCTAGTTGTTATCTATGTGTCTTAAGTTCCACAGTTTGTTGATATTGATATACCTAGTACTTGTTTGTACCTTTCATTCCCTTGGATCCAAATAGACAAGATGTCTTACCGCAATACATATATATATATATATATATATATATATATATATATATATATATATATATATATATATATATATATATATATATATATATATATATATGAACGGTATATTATTATTATTATTAAAGGGGTAGACTGGTAAACCAGTGTAAGTTTTTTTAAATTTTAAAATCTTTATTATGCGGCCGGTAGTCATAAGATTACAGAGATACATAATGGCTGAACAAGTTACAGTGATAATGAACTATTTACATGTTTATATCTGGTCACACTCGTAATGAGTTATTTATGAAGACATGAATTAGTTCACACACACACACGAAAAAGGTGGTAATGCTTTATTTACAGTGAACAAAATCAGGGTATTTTTCCCGGAATGGTTTATAATATACCACTGTGGATAAAATACTTTGACATTTCTTGAACATTTCAGCCAGTAGAAGGCCTCGGCCAAATGTCCAAAAGCTCCACCGGCGGGTAATCAAATGACTAAGACCCGCGTCAGGAAACCTGTTTCCTGACGACTCTTAACTAACCTATTTAAATTTAGTGACTATGGGAAAATACCTTTTATTTTATATAACCTAACCTAAGGTTACCCAGCGTTGGGTTATGTTATTAAATTTACTTATCAGAATATACATAATAAATGATATACATATTTTGCTTCATCAACATTCTGAATAAACAATTTGCACAAGTAACAAGTTTTCCCGTGGAATGTATAGTGTGGACGTTATTATAATACAACAATATAGCCGAGTAACGCATTTTTGTCCCTGAAAAAGATAACAAAGACCAAAAATTTAAGGAAAACCAAGTGAGCAAATTTGAGTGTTAAAGCGTAAGTTGGTGAGATGGTGGACGAGACAGTACTTGAGTTAGAGAAACAGACAAAGTTATTACCAGGAAAGATCGCAATGTGCACTGTAGCTCGGATGTTACTTGATGCATGTAGATATCTTACAAATATAGACTAGTCAACAAGTGGAAACCAGAAGGTATATAATTATCGAACTAAATAAAATGAAAGATTAAATGCTGCTTAAGCTTTATGTATGTGAAGTTTTTTTTTTAATCGTAAACAGCTCAGTTACTTGCATAGTAGATTTTTGGCTACCCAAAGCACTAAGATACTTGTAAAATTAATATCTTCCTATTTATTAGTACTATAATAATTATTTATATCGTAATACATACTCTTGTATCATGTTATTATTTAAAAATATATATTTTCTCGTGAACTTTATTTTGATATTTTTTTTAATTACTTTTATAATTATTAGATCTAATCTTTTTTCTAAACCAAAATAATACCTGAGGTGTGGTGGACAGTGAGTACTCGGGAAGTGAATCTTATTATTGAAAAAAATCTGTATAAAGCTGCTCAAATGTATTAGTTATTTTGGATGCTACCTTTGATTTGAAAAATTATAGGTTAATTAAGGTAGGCTTAAATATTTAAGGCAGGCAGGTTACAAAATCGTCACCATGAGTATAGGTCAACATGTACAACGTTGAACATTATCTTAAGACACTGACGGGTGTGAATCCACCACGGAGTAAGGTGAGATGATATCACGGGGAGTTTTGAGAGCGTGAGTCATGCTGGTGGTAGCAGCCCCCAGGGTGAGCCACTGACCACACCGAATTAATTAAGGTGGTCCTGATAACGAGCTGGCAGCCGACAATGACAGAGACCTTACGTCACCACCACCGTCACTACCACCACCGTCACTACCACCACCGTCACTACCACCACCGTCACTACCACCACCGTCACCACCACCACTATCTCAGCACCACCAGTTCAACATTACGCTTTTTTTTGTCATTTAGAACATAAATCAGAGCACTGCAGCAGTCCAACTGGCCTATCCAAGTATACTTGGAATATACTTGGCAGTATACTCCATTCATTTACATTTTAATTCCGCATCCAGTGCTTACCTCGTTCTTAGCTAAACCGGAAATTATCGAATTTAATCCATTTTGAGTCTGCCTTGAAATCTTGAATTATATTTAGGTGGAAGAGACTGGTTGAGGGAGAGGACGAGTGGAGGAGGTAGAGATAGTGGTCTGAGAGTTCATAGAAAGTTCCTGAGTGCAACCCTGGCCTCAATTATATACACCAGAGTTTCCGAAATGCGAGTTTGTCTGGGTTATATACTTGAAAAATTTGAAGTGCTTTGTTACCTGTATTGTTATAGGTATACATTTGTCTGTAGGGTTACCTTCAACCTGAAAAAAGGTGTCCTACATGACATCAAAGAGGTATTTGATCAAGGATGGTGGAGAGGAAGGGGGGGTGTTCATAAACCATTGTCTTCTAGGTTTCTCTGGATTCTTTAAAAGTTCCTCAGAAATGTGGTAACTACTACCTCTGTATCGTCCTTCTGGAGCTCGGAAGGAAATACTTCCTTTATATCAAAGGAAATACCTCTTGTTGTCTCTGTAGTTGTCGTAAGAAATGCAATGACCCCATGAATCTACAGCAGGTAGGTATGATATCTGCGCCTTTGAAAGCGCATAATATTCGTCCCGAAAATGAAAAAGGTAGACGGTCAGAGTTTATATATTGGCAAAAATCTCTTGATTTCTAGTAAAGCGTCTCATGACTGTATTAGACTGAATAAAGCACCGGGAGGGCAAAACGTCTCTCAAATTAAGATTATCCTGAAATAATAAAAATGCACAGGTAATTTATAAGTGTAAAATTATCACTCAATTTATCTATGAGGGCAGTAATCACTTGGTATCCAAGAAGCCCTCACAAATTTCTACAGCAGGTGCTGATAACCAGCTCTTATGATAATTCACTATGTAACAATTTTTGTTCCTGGCAAGTGTCATTTTCCAACTCCTTTATTGCAAAACAATACAAAATTCTCATTATTCCTTTTAAACTTTGGTTTAGTAGCTTACAGGTTGAATTTTTGACAAAAAAAAGGCTAAATTTCAATATTTTTTGCTAGTTTTGGATGTAAAACAAAACATATAATAAAATAAGTAAAATTTACATAAATAAAATAAAATTTACACAAATTTTATTTTAAACTTTCTGAAACATATTTACAAAGTTAAAATGACCAGTTTTTCTAGATTGGAGCATGCGACAAATCACTTTCCTGTTTAATCCCCAAATGTTGTCTCTCATCATGTTTTCATTATAAGATCCCTGATATCTGTGTTCAAAGTCCATTATATCTCGGTGGAAGCGCTCCCCTTGCTCCTCTGAGTATGCTCCCATATTCCCCTTGAAATTGTCAAGATGAGCATCAAGGATATGGACCTTAAGGGACATCCTACAGCCCATCTGACCATAGCTTTTTACCAAGGTCTCAATAAGTTCCACATAATTGTCAGCCTTGTTGTTGCCCAGAAAGCCCTCTGCTACAGCAACAAAACTCTCCCAGGCTTCCTTTACTTTTCTGTGAGCTTCTTTTGAAATTCTGAACAATCCATGATTTTCCTGACTTGTGGTCCAGTGAAGATGCCAGCCTTCACCTTTGCCTCTGATAGCTTTGGAAAGAAGTCTTGAAGATACTTAAAGGCTGCAGAATCTTCATCAAAAGCTGTAACAAACTGTTTCATTAGCCCTAGTTTGATGTGTAATGTAGGGAACAGAATCTTTTGAGGACCCACCAATAGTTTATGTTTGATATTATGTCTTCCTACTGAGAACTCAGTTCTTTGAGGCCAGTGCTTCCTCTGGTAATGTGCTGCTCTGTCTATCCCAATGACAGAGATAACAGGGAAACTTGGTAAAACCTCCTTGGAGTCCCATAAAAAATGCCACCATTTTGAAGCCACCAATAACCTCCCAGCCATACTTATCATAGTTCAAAGCTTCCAGTTGAAGTTTGACACTGTTGTAGTCCTCCTTGAGATGCACTGAATGAGCCAAGGGAAGAGATGGATACTTGTTTCCATTGTGCAGAAGTACAGCTTTTTGGCTTCTGGAGGAGTTGTCAATGAGGAGTCTCCACTCATCTGGATTGCATGCAATTCCAATTGCATCAAATAGGCCTGATACATCATTACAATAGCACAACCTGTCTTCATTAGTGAAGAAGCTTGAGAAATGTTGGTGACGTTTTCTTTGGCTTGTCACTTGCACTCTTTCATCCACCAAGTCCCACTCCTTGAGCATTGAAATCAAAAGCTCAGCATTTGACTTTGTCAAACCAAGATCTCTGATAAGGTCATTTAGGTATGGTTTGGGTAGTAAGGATTCCTCCCAACAGCTGCATCTGTGAGATCATAGTCTTGTTCACTGTGCTATTCATTTTCTGATTTGCTGCTTTTCTCTTCTGACGGTTGACTTCTTTCTGGAGGTGTAGTTACAGGAAGATCAGCACTGTGTGGTACGGGTGCAATAGAAGAGGGAAGGTCTGGATAAGAAATAGCAGGTGCATTTTTCCCAGTTCGGTGTTTTGAAGGATCCACCAGGCAGAAGTAACAGTTGATTGAGTGATCAGTGGGTTCACACCATATTCTAGGAACAGAAAACTTCATGGCTCTTTTTTCTCCTCTATACCATCCTGTATTATTATTATTATTATTATTATTATTATAAAAAAGAAGCGCTAAACCACAAGGGTCATACAGCGCATATACCATCCTGTAAAAGATCAAAAGAATTAGTTTCTGTTACATACATTTCATTTAAAAAATGTTCCTATTCAAGATTTACCCTTCATATAACTAATGACTTTTTTACCTTTCAATGTTTTCTTACAATGTTCACAAGCAACATGAGGTGCCCAGGTCTTTCTTGGTCCCCAACTGGCATGCCAAAATATGTTTTGCAAGCTTCACATTTTTAGATGCTGTTACAGAGAACTTCTTTGCTCTTGTCTTAATGAATTGACCACATATGTAGCAGAATGCATTTGGAGAATGATTGCAGCCTCTTGATGCCATTTCACTTCTTCTGATGTGTCTTCTCATGTAGCCAGAGCTGGACTGAATGCTGGTTTGTTAGTCCCTGCTTTTATATTTGCCAAGCAAAATCCTAGAACATAATAGTTTTACATCAGTTCTGACCACAAAAGCAAAGTTCTGGGATCAAAACTGTTTTTAAATTTTGTTTAGTTATAAAGAATTGGGAAATAATGTTTATTTCCCAAGAACACGACAAAAGTGAAATTTTGTTACATAGTGTAATTTATTTCAATATCTCTAATATTATATATTTAAGGATAATTTATATTTCCACACAATAACTATAATTAGACATCACTGAAGGGGGAACTTTAAGAGGTTGCCTGATATTTTTCTTCCTTTGTACTATGTAATCCCTGATGTTTTGCTGGCGCTCTCTGTTACATTGGGCGCTGGTATGTACTTCTTAAGGGCGAATTTTGAAATGACGTCTGTCCCTGTGTGATACTGAAATTGGGAGTGGTAGCTACGAGGGAAGATTCTATGGTTTTGCGCTTGTAGCTGCAGTGTGATTTGTGTTTGATGGCTACAGCTTCCCAGTGAATATTGTGATTGTTGATGCTGGCATGTTGAAAATGGCTGAATTATCCTGTGCATAACGCATTGCCCTTTGTTGTTCAATGTTCCTTGTAGACAGTGTTCGTCTTGTCTGCCCTATGTATGCTTGGTTGCAGTCTTTACATGGTATCCAATAAACTCCTGGTGTGTCTTGCGTTGCTGAAAGTTTGTATTTCTTGGAAAAGAGATTCTCTAGTTTGTTGATATAGAACGTGATTATGTTGGTCACTTTGTTGAGGCGATTGAAAGTGCCTTGGTGGTAGGGTACCATGAGTTGAGATTTGCTAAATGGGGTTGGGTTTTTGTGAACTGAAATTTTGCAATAGTTGATGTTTGCTTTCTTTTCTCCTTGCTTAATAAACCAGTCAGGGTATACTAATTAGGAGGATTGTGTTCTAAGGATTTATTTTTCTAGGTCCAAATTTGAGGGGCAGTATATCCTGAGTGCACGTAAGAACAGGCTTGAGATGGTGCTCTTCTCAGTCTGGATTGAATTGTGGCTGTAGAAATGAACATCGTTGGCATTGTGAGTGGGCTTCCTATAAACAGAATTCAACCTGATCGTTATTACTGGTGATGAGAGCATCAAGGAATAGAAGTTGATTGTTTGTTTCCCTTTCAGCTTTGAACTGTAATAGTGGGAAGAAGGCATCCAAGACTGTTTTAAGAACAACAATGATTTACCTCAGCGCTACAATGTTTCTCTACAACAACTCATTCGCATGAGAAACCAAGGATCACTCCCTGGCATGGCTGAGAGACCAGGGATCACTCCCTGGCATGCATGAGAAACCAAGGATCACTCCCTGGCATGGCTGAGAGACCAGGGATCACTCCCTGGCATGCATGAGAAACCAAGGATCACTCCCTGGCATGGCTGAGAGACCAGGGATCACTCCCTGGCATGGCTGAGAAACCAAGGATCACTCCCTGGCATGGCTGAGACCAGAAATCACTTCCTCTTTTTGTAGTGTTTTAGCAGTGTTTTTGTAATGTTTTTTTAAGTATTTTTGTAGTTTTTATTGTTTTATCACCCATCTCATCCGTCAGAATTAGGCTTCACGTGAATAGATATGACTATTGTACAATATGATGATTATGGGTTTATAATATTAAATATAATATTCGAATAGTAATTAATTCATGTCTGCCTTCATAAATGTACTTTTTATAGATACACAGAAAGTATCGGCAATTGATTTTGTTAACCAATCACCATCGTCGTTACAAGCTGCGCTAATTCATTCATGAAAATAGCCTTTACTACTCTGTTTACTACGTCTGAGTTGCCTGATATTATTTCTGCCTAGGAGAGAGAGTAGATGAACTTTTTTTTTTCCACAACTGTACGTTGAAATCTTTAAGCACAATTACTAAAATATCGTCTACATACCGCAACCATTTGATTTAATACGGGATAGTAGCTAAAACTCGGCTGGTTTTACAAGTCTTCCTTGTACAAGTTAGCTAACTTAGAGAACTGTACTACACACATGTGTCATTTTCCATAGTTTTTTTTTTTTTTTTTTTTTATATTTTATTAAACATAAACTTACATACATTATTAACATACCTTGAACCAAATATAACAAACCAAACAAAATTTACATAGTAAAATATGAACTCATTCAAAACGTAACTTTTCTTTAACAATTTTAAATAACATCATAAAACATAATATATTATCCAAACATTAAACAATAGCAAACATCAAAACGAGCCCCAGACACCAAAAGTGTATTTATTTATGACAGTGCTATACATTCTTATTATCAACTTGCAACTAAACAATTTAACTCCAATCCACAAAATAGATGAAATCTGCTCAATAAACCTAAAAAGTACAACACATCCACCACACCTGGTTATTACACCCAAAAAAAAAATTGGCTTTAACCAACAACAAAATGTGACAACATACCCCACACCCAACCCGAGCCAAAAAAACATCATAAGCTCTCACAAAATAAAGGATCAACTGATCACTATCAGTCATACACAACATAGAAGCCGTACATTAAACCCTAAACATAAAGGCTTCCAAACAACATACATCAAACCATTCACTCTAATTGCTACAAAATATTTACCCATCCATAAAAACTTCCACTTCCCACACATTCCATCCTTTCACACTTGACAATACAACAAACCAAACATCTCGTAACACTTCACCACACAGGGTAAAGTAAACAAAACCAAACCGAGGCCTATACTACCTCAAACACCGTACCAAGATCTCAACACATAAGGCTTAAAACAGAACCTTATAAAAACATACCGTGATTCCTTGCATAACACCAAACACACATTCATGTCCACAGGAACACAGCCAAAACAGAAGGAAACCAAAACCCTCCCACCCCTAAGAACTACAGCTATACCCCCTCCCTACACCTACCACATCACCAAACACCCCACCCACACTAATATAACCTCAATAACCCTCCACTGTCAAAACTCTATACTCTGACGGAAAAAACTCTCCCAACTCCCCATAAATCTCCCTATTCCTACATTTCGTTCTAAAAATTAGGGCAGCCAAAGCTTTAACCACCACCCTCACCTCCAAACCCCTCATACTCCAAAACAATAAAATATAATCCAAAACAATGTACGTCAATGCCCTGCGCACACTTTCGAGTAATCACCCAAATCTAAACTTAAAGCACGCAACACGGACACACCCTCCCACTAATCAAATTCAACACCCCCTACCCAATCCTCACCTTTCCCATGTCCCTACAAAATACACCACATGAAATGCCGTCTCCCACTCCCACATTTATCACACTCCCATTATTTGTCATACCCATCATAAAAGCTGACTCTTTGCTACCAAAATCCCATGCAAAAACTTAAAACCCACCTCCCGAACACTTGGACGAACCTTAACCTTCCTAAACCACCACCAAATACTCTTCCAGTCATAAAGGGAAAGATTCCTCTCCCCTCACTACCCCTTTCCCTACACCCACCCTATCCAACCTACTCGCACGCACCTTTACCGAATCCCGAACCACCATAAGGAACCGAAGGACCCCCTCACATCCCACCAACTCTCTACCTCCCCACCACTTCCTCGCCTCCCTCATCACCCCACCTATCGCCTACCCCTCTGTCCCCCAGTAAAACGAAATTCCTGTTTCAAAAAAACACTGCGCAGCCTCAATCTTAGAGGAACCAAACCCAAACCCCCACATTGAACTCTAGTTTCCACCACCTCCTTATTTAACCAATGCCTACCCCTTCCCCACACACAATTATAAACTCCCTTTTCCAACCTACAACATCCCTCCAACAAAGGTAAAACTGCCGCCCTAAACCATAACTTACTGTATACTAATACATTCACCACAACAACTCTTTGTAATAAAGTTACCTCCTTCACCCCCAACCCTTCATCCTATCCAAAGCTTTATCTACCACCTCCCTAGAATTCACCTCCCTTGCCCTTACTAGATTACCACAAAACACTATACCACAAACTTTCAACTCCTCTACGCAAGACCATCCCTCCCGTACCCCCAACGCTCCCCCTATCCAACTTCCTACCTCTAACAAAACCGATTTACTCCTATTAACACTCATGCCCATCACCTTACCAAACCTCACCACCAAATCACTGATCCATCGTAAACATTCACTAGATGTTACCAACAACGTGGTATCATCTACGTAACCTATTATTTCAGCCCTGCACCCCCCACCCTCCCCCCTCCCTTGCTCCCCTTTCTCAACCAACCGAAAAAAGGGTCCTGCAAAAACGCAAAAGGATCTGAGATAAAGGACATCCCTGACGAATACCTCTACCCATACTTACTGCCCAACTAATCCTGCCATTAATTTGTACCTTAAGCAATGCCTCAGCATATATAAGTCGAACCCAACCCACTATTTCCTCACCAAAACCCTGTCTCCTCATAATCTCCAACAATGCTCCCCTATGCACCCTATCATAAGCCATAGCCCAATCCAAACCTAACACACCTCCTTCACCACAATCTTCTATAAAACCCTTAATCCTCCTATGTCCCATTCTCATACTCCTCCCTGGGATCCCAAATTGCCCTCATGCAACCAACCCTTCAAACCCCTCTTAAGCCTATTTGCCAAAATCTTTGCGAAAATTTTATAATCTGTGCACATCAAAGCAATTACTCTATAATCCTTAAGTCCCTTAGGTCCCTCACGTTTAGGGACCAACACCACCACCCCGGTTCTAACTGACTCTGCAAGCACCTCCCCTCCCTCATTTCATTAAAAACCTTTACCAAAACCTCTCTCAACACATCCCAATACATTACATACACCTCACCAGGCAAACCATCAATCCCTGGTGTCTTCCCCATACGTAGTCCTTTTACCGCCACCCAAACCTCCTCCTCAGTAATTACCCCACCTAACTCCCTCATCTCCTCACCACTCACTCTCTCCTCTATGCTACTTAACACTTCCTCCCCTATACAAGCATCCCCTCCTCCCTCATAAATTTTTTCTCATACCACAATTCCGCATACCCACTCATCGCTACAGTCGTACTTAAACCCTACCCTTCTTATACCCCCCCAAATTGTCCTCAACTTCCAACGACCCTATTGTCATACCTTCTCTCCTCCTACGAAATTGCCTCAGAACCACCGCCGATGCCTTATCACCCCACAACACTTCATCCATGCCACTCCTGACTCTTAACGCTTGAAACCGATCATTCTGAATATCCCTTAAAGCTACCTTAATACCCTCCAAACTCTCTCCACTCCCTACCCCCCCTCCCCCTCCAGCATCCCTCAATAACCCCTCTAAATACCGTTGATACCCAAATCTATATCGCGCATCTTCCCTACCCACCTTTTCAAAAAATCCTTAATGGCAAGTTTCCCACATTCATTCCACCACTTAGCCACCCCAACAATACCCCGACCCCCCACAAAACCTTCCACCACCCCTCAAAATCCACCTGCCACGCTAGCCTCTTCAACATCCCTACATTGAGCTTCCAATAACTTTGAAACACCTGCACTGCCCCTCCCACCCTAATTGTGCCAAAACACCTTTATGGTCCGAAAACCAACATCTATGCATTCCACTTTCTCCACCGCCACTACTTTTGACACATATATCCTATCTAAACGGGCTGCATACTGTCCCCTACTAAACGTATACTCTACCAGGTTATTCCCACCTCCCACTACGTCCACCACCCCCACTGCACACAAAACCTCCTCAAGATCCTCACAACTTGCCCCGAACCCCGGTTCCACATCCTTGAGTCTAATAATACAATTCCAATCTCCCCTATGATAGCTACTTGAGGCAAACCCCTGAAAGCATAAATTAACTCTTCCCTCACAAAATTATCCTTCACACGCAAAATTGGTGCCGCCGCATATAAACCCCAATAAAACTAACATTAACCACTCCCCATCTACCATCCACCCTAACCACTCTACCCCTCCCTTCTTCCCATGACCCCAAAACAAAAGGACTACCCTCCCTCACCCCCACCCCCACCCCCTTTTAAGCCAGCAGACCCCCCCACAAAAACCTGAAACCCCTTCAGAAACAACTCATTACCCTTCCGAAAATTATGTTCCTGGAAAAATACTACGTCAATCTTAAACCTACATAAGGTATCCTCTACCCACCTACGCTTGACCTCATTCCTGAGGCCATTCACATTGATACTTAGACACCTGAATTTAAAGGCATTGGTTTACCCTTCTGTTTCGCTTGCTTCCTGTCATTCTTATCAGTTGATCCAACCTTAGTAACACACTTTTTATCACCTGCCACTTCCTTATTTACTCTGGTACTACCATTTCCTCTAATACCAGCCACATTACCACGTACCACCTCTGACCATACCTTTTTCCCCGGTCTCTGCCCAGGAGTGAGGATGTCATTTTCCGCCTCCTCCCCAGTTCTCTTTCTTGATTCCACCCTCTCCATTTCCTCCTCTACATCCTCCTGCTGTCTATGGACCTCCACATCCACCTGTACCACAGTCGCCGTAGCTCCACTACTTTCAATCTGGTCCAAAGAAGGCAGCAAAGTCTCCACCTCACCACCCACACCCCCCCCATTCTCCAAATCCATACTCTCACCTCCCAACATCTCATTCAAATCCTCCAATATAGCAGCCTCATTTACCACACTATGATCATCCTCCTGTTGTTCCTCAGTCTCCTGAGGCGGCCGCTGATCCTCCAAATTCCTCTCTTCTCGAGTCTGCATCACTTCCTGTTCTGCCTGCTCCACTTCCTCACTCCACTGCCTTCCTTCCGGTTGACTTTCCATGGCACCATCCTCCAGTACCACGCCCTTACGCTCCTCCACACTCTTGCCTGCAGGTTCGCCATTCCCACGTCGTCGATCCTCCCGTCTCCGCACACACTCAGCCGCCAGATGTCCAGGCTGCCCACACAATCTACATGTACGCACCTGCCCTTGATATGTCACGTATACCTGTGTACGGAAACAATCCACCATTACATAAGATGGTATGGGCTTTCGCAATGTCATTTTTACTGAATAAGTTCCCTCCAAAAGACCTGCATATAGCCCCTGCGCCCATCTGCCAATATTGACTGCATGAATGACACCAAATACCTTAAAAACGTCGCGGACGTCCTCCGGTCCCATTTCAAAGGGAATATTCTGGACCTTAATCCATTTGTAGACAGCTGACACGTCCCGTAAACATACCTCTACACCAGGATTTACCATCATTCGTTGATCCTGATATGCGTCCACCACCCTTTGATATGCTTCCGTGCTTGCAAATTTCACAAACAGCCTCTTTGCACCGTTAATCGATATACCATAAAGATCTGCAAGTGTCACATGGTATGTGTCGCGAAGAACAGCAGGTAATATCACATCCGCATTCGTCGAGTAGACCGCTCCTTGTATAAACTCAACACATACTGTGTTAACTCGCCTCCGGTAGCCGTCCACCATCTTTGCTGAAAATATAATTTCCAACTGCTACCACCAGGGGCTGACCAACACGTCCGCACACCACCAGTGCTGGACGCGGAATGTTCTCAATCATTTAGATAACCCCTACGATTACAATTTTCTTACGTGGTATATGTGTAAATTATCAAGGATAACACAATCTAACGTTGTAAAATGTCGTATAGATCAGAGTAACCGTACATTAGGGTATATAAGCAGAAAGCACATTATTTGGCTTTATTGGGTTATCTTGAAGAAAGGCGTCGTAATCAGCGGCTTGTCATATTCATTTATGTTAGTGTATCAGGGCAACATAATACGTTTTCTTTTAGACGCTCTCCAAAGAAAATCAAGGATCACTAGAATTGAACAGAGACAAAGCTAATGCTAGCATCCCTTTTTCCCAATGCTGATTATACATAGTAACCTAAGTGTACATTACATTAACATTGTGACAATTAAAAAAATACGATTAAATATGAAATAAGAGTAATATCAAGGAACACTGATATTGCTCTTATACCTATATTCACTGTTTCCATTAATAATAATATTATCGTTATTGCTACATGTACAAGGTATACAGGCCTATCTGACATCAATGACATACTACCATTTAGAAAGCCGCTTATTATGCAGAACATTTCGGGCAAATTAGGTAAGTTTTGTCCCAAGATGCGACCCATACCAGTCGACTAACACCCAGGTACCCATTTTACTGATGGGTGAACAGGAACAGCAGGTGTCTTATGGAAACACATCCAGCCGTACCGGGGAATCGAACCCCGCACCTCAGTGTGCGAGCTGAGTGTTCTGTTGATCGAGCTACACTGAATACACTGATGAAGGGCCACATTTTTTTCACTTAACCCGTATAGCGTGTGGGTAAGATAAGATCAATTTTGTTCGGATTTTTAACCCGGAGGGTTAGCCACCCAGCATAACCCAAGAAAGTCAATACATCATCAAGGACTGTCTGTCTTATTTCCATTAGGGTCCTTCAATCTTATCCCTCAGGATGCAACCCAAACCTGTCGACTGATACCCAAGTACCTACTGACTGCTAGGTGAACAGGACAACAGGTTGTATTAATGTTGGTAGAGTTACCGACAATATGTTAGGTAAAAGGACACAAGTGCAACTAATGTGACATTTTATTGTGGCAACGTTACACTCACCAGGAGCAGAAATCACTTTGTGGTGGCCCGTGGCCTAGTGGCAGTAATCACTTGTGGTGGCCCGTGGCCTAGTGGCAGTAATCACTTGTGGTGGCCCGTGGCCTAGTGGCAGTAATCACTTGTGGTGGCCCGTGGCCTAGTGGCAGTAATCACTTGTGGTGGCCCGTGGCCTAGTGGCAGTAATCACTTGTGATGGCCCGTGGCCTAGTGGCAGTAATCACTTGTGGTGGCCCGTGGCCTAGTGGCAGTAATCACTTGTGGTGGCCCGTGGCCTAGTGGCAGTAATCACTTGTGGTGGCCCGTGGCCTGGTCGCAGAAATCACTTGTGGTGGCCCGTGGCCTGGTGGTAGAAATCACTTGTTTTGACCCGTGGCCTGGTGGAAAAAGCTCTTGCTTCACACGCTGAGGGTCTGGGTTCGATTCCCGGCAAGGGCTTGTTTCCTTACACCGGTTGTCCATGTTTACCCATCAGTAAAATGGGTACCTACGTGTTAGTCGACTGGTGTGGGTCGCATCCTGGGGCAAAACTAACCTAATATGCCCGAAATGCTCTGCATAACAAGCTGCTTTTTATATGATTGATATTAGCTAGGCCTGTCTATCTTGTACATGTACTTGTAGAAATAAAGATAATATTAATTCCCTTTCTTTAGCTTCATTTATTAGGAACCTTAGCATGCATTAGGATGACGTGAATGGCTCTTGATCCAGGGAACTTGAGCTTCTCTTATTTATATTGTCTGATTACCTCGCATTCCTTAGGCGCTGTTTGACCCCTACTAATTTAGCAATTCCCCAAAATAATAATAATAATAATAAATATTTATACAAAGTGCATCATACAACTTATGCAGACCTAGTTGACATTATTAGTTTACTTTATTAAAAGCCCTAAGTTAGGCAACCTAAGTTAATTTTGTCCCCCAGGATACCACCAACAACAATCGGCTAACACTCGGGTACCTATTTATTGCTAGGTGAACAGGGGCATCAGGTGTAAGAAAACACGCCCAACGTTTCACCCGTGCCGGGGATCGGTCATGGACCCTCATTCATTTACTTTAACGTTCTGTCGCTTGTGTCTCAGAATCGTTGTCTATAATAATTTATTTTAATTTAGATTAGGTAAGGTTCATCAGAAAACAGGGCAAATGCTTCCTGCCTCGGGTCTTAATCATTTGACTGAGTCTTTCCGCTGGCTTACCACTTCTTTTCCCTAAAAAGTGACATGTGATGATTATCACTTAGGTTAGGTAAGATTTGTCAGGCAACAGGACAATTATTTCCTGACTCGAGTCTTAGTCACATGATGACCTGACACTGAAGCTTTTGGTGATCTGACCGAGGCCTTCCACTGGCTTACCGGTCCACCCCTTTAAAATTTAAGGTTATATTTATAACCTTACTTACTTGCAGTGATTTTCATTTCACATTAATACCTTTAATGTTAAATTTATTTATAATTTATTTAATAACTTAAAAATCTCTATATTAATATATTATTATAATTAATAATAATTATTAGTATTAATATTACAATATTCGAAAATAAGTGCTAACTCGTATAGGTCATACAGTCTAAATAAGGAACTCTCTACAAGTAGGAACTTGTCACCGAGAAGGTAGCACCGTTCTCCACGTCCTCTGATATTCTTCGCGCCGCCTTGCCTTGCATCCTTCATATACCTTTCCCTCAAAACTCAATGACACTCTTTGGAATTCTCCACCCGCTTCTCCCATTCTTTCTCCGGACGCCCAACAACACTCTACTTCCATCCTCCCCCTCCCCCTCCCCCTCCCCCTCCCCCTCCCCACTCCACTAGTGCCCCACCTCTCTTACACTTCTCCCCTGCTGGCACTGTGACAAAGAAACACACTGTCAGTATCCGAGCTAAATTGAAGGCAAATACTCGTGGGCTCTCTGCTCATAAAGAACGACACTGATGAAACCCTCGACACAACAATAACGTGGACAGGCAACAATTGGGGGAGTTGATGCCTTGGAAGTAATAATGAACCTCATGTTGAGCTGTTCACATTTTTCTGACGCCAGGAACAAGAGCCAGCTCACATTTCGCAACTGAAGCCTTTGCTATTTTCTTGCGTTTCGCAAACAAGTGTAGATGTCTATGTAACTGGTCAGATCCAGGTAAGTTGAGGATAAACATTGGGTTCGTGAACCAAAGGGTTGGGAATAAGTATTAGGTTCGTGAAAAGAGTCAAGGCTAACCATCTGCTTCTTGGGATTCGTTCTCCGATTGATTCTCTGAATTAAGAGAGTTCCTTCAGAAGAGAAAAACTTCCTAAATGTTTTATATGGAAACGTGTGGACTATGACAGGTATTAACAAGACTTTAAGATCGATACAGTATGTATTATTATAAGTCAGTATTGCAATCGGGATCAACACGAAATTAAATGCACTACCAGTCTCCTTATCTAATTTTGCTATTGGTAGTGTGTCGTGACGCCTCCACCAAGTACACACCAATACATTGGCCAATAAATTATAATGACGTACTTGGTGTACGGTCAGAAAAATTGTTCATGGGAAGTGATCAAGTGATGATGGGGAAATTATTGAGACGTTCACACGTGGGAGTTTGGCTGTCTACTGTGGAGAACCGTCTCAACACTATTTAGTCTCCCAGTTTCATTTAATTCACTTAGTAAATCACTGTAGGATTGTGTGCTCAATAGTGGAGGTACCAGTACACTCAATTTCCTGGCAAAAATACCTCAAAAAACACAACACAGATCAGAATGCCCTAACGTCTTGATAGCTGCTTATCAAACCCCTGTACCCACGCTACTTTGGGGAAGGCCACATTTTATGAACTTACAATTAATTTTTTCACAGTTCATAGCTGTCGTTTATATACAGTTGACTTGAATTCATAGGCCCACCCTAAATATAGTTTATAAGTTTTATAATGAAGCTATAACTCGATATTAGTAGATTTTTCAATTTCATGATGTCATTCCGTAGGAAGTCAATAGGTTCCATTCATTTCCTGTCTCCTCTGTTTAACTCAGTTTTACAGATGTGTGACTCATTATATGCAATGAATAACATTCACTTAAATAGGTGGGACTCACACAACACAATTATTCAATTACTCGCATAACCTTTTAAATAATTTAATTGCAAATATACGCTCTTATAATAATTAATTAAGGGTTTAATCAAATCATAAGTTTATTGGTGTTCGTCATATTAAACACACTTATTCATGTCATTTCAGGACAAATTACAATTTCTACTAAAATATACGGAAAATATGTCAAATTTTCCAAAGCAGTGCATGTGCACATGGAAGGGAATAAATATCAGAATCTGTATGTATTTAGAGTTTACTTTAGTCCCAAAAACCCCATATTTTTTAGTCAGTGCTGATACAAAGTTGTTTGTAATTACGAGAAAAAAATCTTTGGAATAGACTTGGCTAAATTATTATTATTATAATCATAGGGAAGCTCTAAACCCGTAAGATTTTACAGCGCACTTGGGGGTGGGGGGATGGAAGGTATTCAGGCTCAATTCAGGGAACTGGAGCACAGATCTAATTCCCTAGATCAAGAGCCCCTCACCAGCGTCAAGGAACCTCCCCTGAGGGACTTGGCTAAAACCTTTTATTTTTTTTTTTTTTCTTCCAATATTAAATCTTTTCTCGTCTGTAGGATGAATATTTTTAAATCTCAATATTTTTTGGAGGTTACTGGACCAGCAGCCTCAACGACCCTCGTGTAGTGGATAGGCCTAAACCCCGTTAACTATCCAGTAATAATGTTTTGAAACAAATGAAATCGATCTTGGCCGCACATTAGGCTCTGTGACCCCTAAGCGTTTAGTGCGCCATTTTAATTATAGTAATTATAATAATTACAAGTGATTATATTAATTATTATAATGCATGGATATTGAAGAGTTTAGGAGAGTTGTTTCTTGATAGTGAAGGGCTCTTGATCCAAGGAATGGGACCTATGCAGCCCCCTCCTCAGCTCAAACCTGATATCGCCCATTCCTCAGGTCCTGTTTGACCCCGACGGGTTTAGCATTTGTCTTATATTTATATACGCTGGGAGATACTTCTCAGTGTATATACGCTGAGAGGTACAAACTTCTCGGTGTATATGCGCTGAGAGATACACACCTCTCAGTGTATATACCCTGAGAGATGCACACTTCTCAGTGTATATAATACACAGCTCTCCGCGTATGTACGTTGAAAGATACATAGGCCTCTTAGTGTTTATATAATGAGACATACATTGATAAATACACAACTCAGTATGTTTATATAATGAGACATACATTGATAAATACATAACTCATTGTATATTCACTAAGACATACACACCTCTCGGTGTATATACATTGAGAGGCGTGTATCTCAATTTATAAACAAAACATGCACACATGTCTGTATACACGCTGACATACACACCCCTCAGTGTATGTACAGTGAGACATATGTCCCTCTCAGTGTATGTACACTGAGAATACATGCAGCATGGTTACATGCACTGAGATACGCACAGTTTTCGGTGTATATCGAAGTGTGTATCTCGGTGTATTTACGCAGGGACATTCACACCTCGCAGTATATATACGCTAAGGCATATAGAACTTCAGTGTATATTTACCGAGACATACATAGCTCTCGGTGTATACACACTTGAGATACGTACCTCGCGATGTATATGCTCCTGTCAGTGTATAAACCCTGGGAACATCCAGAGTGTCCTACTAGTACACGAATCTAAATTGTAGTTACATTGTGGACATGCAAACAGTGTACTGCAACACATTCATTGTTATCGTCACTGTATGGGAACGCCCACAGTTTGCTGCTACGCCATGGAAAATATTACCTAAGATTGACTGAATTTTTTAAAGTTTACTGAGAAAACAATTTTATTGTTGATGTTCTCTCTGGAATGAGTTGAAGTTTACGTGAACTGGAGTCATCACCAGGAGTCGTCATAACATTTAAGACTTCTGTTTAAATAAGAAAAAACTGTGGTATGTGAGGTAAATTTATCAGACATCTACACTTCTGAGAGATCTATATCAGAACCAAGCAAGGAGTGAATGAATGACCAGCAATGTGAAGGTAGCAGACATTCACCCGTTCTCAGGAAGGTGGCAGTGAGACATGTTTGCCCACATCATCAACAAGTGGTCGCCAGAACCCCAGAGTAACGCTTTTACACAGACCTTCAAGAGAATGCAGCACTCCTCATATTTTCTTGCTTTTGTGGCAGTTATTGACACGGCTGGAGTCCAAGATGTTATTAATACTGCCTAAGACCAAGTTGTTATTGACGTGGCTAAAGTCAAACATGCTTCAGGGAGAAAGGGAAAACTGAATGTCTTTCAGTGATTGTGTTGGCGGCTCTTATGAAGAATTGAAAGGTAAGAGTAGCGTGAGCATTTGTGCGTGCGTGCGTGTGTGTGTGTGTGTGTGTGTCTGTCTGTCTGTCTGTGTCTGTGTCTGTGCGTCTGTGTCTGTGTCTGTGTAATGTCATTTTCAAATTGCCGTTCAGCCTCTTCTCTTACCCAGGCATATTCATGTCTAGCTTTTCTGTTTGCTTCAATATTCTCTGGCATTCTTTGTTTTTTTATGTCTTCCATGCTCTTGCATTTCTAGCTTTTGCCTCGTTGCACTTCTGGAATCAACCATTGATTCATTCTGTTCTTGCCTTTTCTTCTGCTTCTGGGTATGAATTTCTTCTCCTATACCACACTTTCCATCTACATACTCCCTCATTTTGTTCGTTGCCTTTCCCTCTAGCTCTCTTTTCCCATGAAACTCTTGCTTAGGAATTGCCTCATACCGTCATAATCTCCTCTTTTGAAGTCAAGTTTGTCCTTTCCTTCATACTCTATATTTCTTACCACCTTCTCTTCCACAAAGTAATCGAACCTCAGCACTACGTAGTCGCCAGCACTAAGGGGCCTCTCATATTCGATGTTCCTTGCAACAGTCACTTAGAGTGAACACCAGGTCCAGCCTCGCTGGTTCGTTACCTCCTCTCTCTCCCCCTAGTTGTATCCCTGATATTTTGACACATAAAGTTTTCCATCACCACCTCCAACAGCCTAGCTTTCCTCTTTTCCAGCCCTCCATGTGGCTCCAGACTTTTCCAGTCTCTTTATGGTTGAAGTCTCCCATGATCAGCCGTTTTGCATTGCCATTTGGGCTCTTCTAGAAGCCTCTGCTACTGTGGCCACCATTTCCCTGACCTCATATTCCTGTCTTGGTCTCCTGCTGTGTGTGTGTGTGTGTGAATGTGTGTGCATAAAGGGGTATTAACGTTCCCATTCTCCGTTCCTCTCTGTACACTTAATATTTGCCTTTGCTCAACCCCTTCTCCTCTCTGTGAAACATTGGCACCTTAATCAGTTTATGTTATTTAAACTTCGTTTTTCTTATTTCCTGGTTTGGAAAAAATAATTACCTAGGCAATCTATAAATTTGTCTTTGAAACTCATCACATTCATTATTGCGAAAAGTACCACCCAAAAAAATTGCAGTTTTTCAGACTCAACTCAAGGAGCGGGAAGGATTCGAACCTATGGAAAGTCAGTGCTAGTGCTCTAACCATAGGCATAATATCGTTTATCCTTATATTTATATAAACTAGAGAGGTTAAAATAGGGTCCATTGTGACTAGAAATACAAGTTTTAATGAACTAAATTCGGAACCACACAGAAGCGATGAGATGTAGCAAAAGTATCTACAAAGTCGTTGTCAGTGACTTAAACCGATGGCAAGCCAGTCTTAACTAGCAAGCAGTGCTCTAACCCATAGAGCACTGGTCTGCTTTTTTTAAGCTTGACATGGGTTCGTGTCCTGTTCTTTTCTTTTGTTTACATTCGTGTTGTTTCGAATTTCGCGATTCATTTTCGGGCTCAGATTGTCTATCACGTCGCACTTTCTTTATCTGTATGTAAATCTGACGCGTCCATGTCTTGAGTACTGGTGTCCCACGTCGTCCCTTCAGCGGGTGGGAATCTGCCTTGATGCTGCTGAAGGCTTCTTGTTTTAAAGGAATTGGAGCTACCGTTTCCATCACTGGTTTAACGCTTCCTCGTGAAAAATACTACCACCATTACTACGCTTGCTATTACTGCTACTACTGCTACTCCTCTAGGAAAGTTCGCTTTCCGATGTTATCGTTGTAGTTTCTGGGGAACACATTTGTTTTGTAAAATTCCCCTGACTTTATTTCTTATTTTGAGCCATTAGTCTCCCAAGTTGTATGGAGATATCGTTTAGATAATTTATGTTGTTATTGTTTTTTTATTTCGAACTTACAATTTGTGTAAAAAATCTTGCATTTACGGCAACCTAAATATAAAAAATAGCATCCTCGAAGTATTTTCACTTTATGGTAATACTTTTAGAAACAGAGTCGGGAAATAAGCGGTGCCGTGAAGTGGATAGTATAATGAAGTTCATACACACCAAGTGTTGAGAGTGGGCGTGGAAGATTAAGGAAGGCATATGTGCGGGTTGTGTGTGTATTGTTACACAGAGGCTTTTCACACACGTGTCAACATCGGCCACACTAAACATCGCCCCTCTCCTTATAAAACCTTTCTTTGTACTGCTGCGACAAATGCTATGTGTCGTGTTTCCTTAAGGGGCAGCTTCACTTAGGCATCAAAACTCATTCACAAAGTCTTGCTCTAACAAGAGAAAAATTCAGGCGCAACTGTCAGGAGAAGTCAAATATTAAACCAACACGGTGGCCTCTTCATGTTGGGGTGACGCGTGCCCGCTCTCAGTGTACCTTTGTCGCATTTCCCAGTGGGGACCTGCCATGCTGGCCCCGGAGAACACGCTAAATGAGCAGCTGGTAATGTATTCGCTTGTATTGTGTTGCTTAGTGTGGAGCTGCTTGCATCATGTTTAGTTTTCATTAGAAAAAAAAAGAGTATATGTTCATTTAACGCCAATCACGTACATTATTCGTATTACATTAGTTTGTACGTTTATGATTAGAAACCTCACTTGGGTAGGATTTTAAAAAAGTGATGTTATTTATTAAGGTAGAAATACCTAGGTTTTGAAACGGTTATGAATGAAGTTGATTTCTACAATGACGTGTCAATTTCGGGGAATGAAATGTATTGCCCTTATGTCAGTATTTTCGCTCACATGATGAGAAGCAACACTAAATAATCTCACCCCTTCCACCGGCGCAAAATCTAAAAACGATTAATCACGGATTTAAAAGTAAGTTATTCCTATGCTTACAAATGAAAGTGCTCAATAAGTGTTCTTCCTGTTTTGACTTATGGATGTAAAGCAGAGTGGTGCTCATATTGAAGACTAATGAAAAATAGAATTCTTTCGACATGTAGACCAGTGGTATATTTGGCACAAAAACTAAAACGATGTGCTTATGTCGATAAGAACTTCATCCATCCCCCATTTTGCAAAATAAAGGCGAATCTCTTTGAGTTTAGGACATTTTTTTTTATTATCCTGCGGTTCTCGGACCCTTATTAGAATAATGTGGTGGGTAGATTGATAAGCATTACAGGTTAATTTATCCAGTAACCTCTCACTCTGTTTTAAGAAGTTCATACTTCAAAATTTCAAGAACGTTAACAACTTAGAGTATACTTCCTAGTTAACAACCAGATGGTTAGGGAAGTCCACTAATAATGTTCTTGATCGACCATCACAATAAACCTGTAACCGGTTTCGATCAATTTTCTACCCTCAGTTGCCAGAAGAGCCTAGCCTCAAGCCTAGGCTCTTTTCTCAATTACTTGTTAAACCAGGATGTTCCAGTTAATGACCCGCTCGTCCACAAGGCCACCACAGCCTGGTTGATCTAGCCCTTGGTAACCAGTGATACAGTTAAGTCTGGAAATTTTCCACACCAGCTCCAGCAAAATTTCTGATATCTGCTGGTACAAGGTTTAATAGTCTTGAACCACTATTGTGAGTACCCACGACCACCTACTCTGCACTTGGAATACTTTACACGTGTCCCACATCTTTCCAGTATGTTATGATGTTAGATAAATGGACACGTGCAACTTATGTCACATTTTACCTATCATACTTTCGGTAATTCTTCCAACATTATCAAATGTTGCTATGGTAGTTTGTAGATATGTCAATAACACTCAACTATCTTTCGTGTATATATTATCAGGTATCTCTCACGTCTATCCAAAGATTACATTCCAAGTACCTTGAAGCATTCCCAGTAGTTAAATGATATACTGAGTCAGTGCAGTTAATAAATCTTTGATATATAGTCCATCTTCAACGGAGCCGTCAACACCAAAACTTTCATTTCTCTGGCCTTCACGGCATAATTTCCTTAGTTCTACGAGATGGTCATCCTGTATTTTGTATTCAGGGCTGCTTTTGACTTCTCCATTCTTTCTGTATCTGAACAGTTGAAATTTGTCACTACCGAACATCATGTTATTTTCTGTTGCCCACTGGAAAACTTTGTTGATATCTGTTTGCAATTTTTTCGCGTCTTTTACCGAAATGACTTTAAACGTTTGTCGGTATCGTCCGCAAGGGATGATACGAAGTGTGACAAGTTTTATTTTCTTCATGTCTGCTATGAGGATGAGAAAGAATATAGATGACAGAACTTTTTATTCTTCATATATATTTTTATTTTACCATTCCTCTTTGTTTTCTTTTCGTTAGAACCTTGAGCACAATTATTTTCCTTTTCCTCTTATACATGTTAATCTTGCTTTACCGGCTGTCACTTTATGGTCGTATTTGTCAAATACATTAGCGTAGTTTGTGTAGGCAATAGCATTTAGACGATACAGATTTAAAGGTTCAACTCATCTTTCTCGAATCAAACTTGATTACCACCTACTTCCCAGGTGTTGTCTGACTTACGGAATTAGCGCTTCCCCATAAACATACTATTAGTGGTAATATTACTACTACTATTACTAATAATAATAATAATAATCATCATCATCATCATTGCTGAGCAAAACTAGGTGTGTGCGGCTATACTATTTTATGTGATAGTTATATTGTGGGAGTCAAATCTAGCTGTGTTTCCTTGTCGTAGTCAGCCACATAGGATGAGTTCCATACAAGAGGTAATGAGCTCTGTCACCTGAGCTGGGAAACGTCAGTAGGGCGACGACAATACCCTTAAGTATTTCTTCATGAGTCTGTAGGTTCAGGATCTTAAGAGAGCTTAAAAGGCTTCATGATTCTAGCAGATCTTGATACAGTGCTAACGAAGGTGGTTTATATAATAAACTTAAGCATTATTAGCAACACATTCAATATCAGTCCTTAATTTTTCAGAAATTCGATATCATGACAATTATCCACTAACAATACGTTCAACGGATAGTTAACGTTGCACGCTTCATGATCTCGTATGGGTATTCGTAATTTTTCTTCTGAAACATGTATTGTCCATTGCCAAACTTTTTCCTGCGCCGTGGAGTTACAACGTCAGTGACCTTAAAGCAGCCACAGCGACTTCATGGACCCCCCACCACACACACACACACACACAATATATATATATATATATATATATATATATATATATATATATATATATATATATATATATATATATATATTATCAACAGCTGGATGCCCAGCAGTAAGGAAGCCACCCCAACTATGCAGATCTGATGGCAGCCAAAAGCGTCCAGATGGTATCACCCTTCAAGCCTGGACAGACGGCAAGCAGGTGGTGTGGGACTACACATGTGCATCTACCTTGGCTGATACCTATCTCCAATACACCAGGGAGGAAGGAGGGGCAGCTGCCACCTTCAGGGAGTCCCAGAAGTCGAGAAAATATGGAGAACTTGCCCATCATTATATGTTTGTTCCCATAGGCTCAGAGACCCTTGGCTCATGGGGAAAGAGTGCATCTAAGTTCCTCAAGGAGCTGGGCAAAAGACTCAACAGGGTAACTAGGGATCCCAGGGCAGCTAGTTTTCTGTTCAGAGGGGTAATGCATGCTGTATTCTGGGCACGCGCCCCATCTCGGAGGAGCTGGATGAGATTTTCGCATTATAATCAGTGACAAACATGTAACAATATGTACTAGACATGTATCTCTCACACCTCGTGTACTGTATATGCCATCTTTATATCAACAATGTATCTCTTAAATCTTTTGTACCATATATATATATATATATATCATTTACCAAACTGCGGCAGGCCAGGATTCGACCCTACGACACATTGTCCCTCTTCAAGAGACAACACAATGTACCATATCAACTTACCACTGAGCCTGCGATCCTGCAAAGATCACGCATCCAGCAGAGCTAGATATTTTTCTCATGATCCGAGGACACTCGTGGCATTGGTATCTCAAGGATTAATTTCAGCCTCCTCCTGTTTGAATACCACTGCCACGAGTGTCCTCGGGTCACGAGAAAAACATGTAGCTCTGCTGGATGCGTGATCATTGTAGGATCGCTGGCTCAGTGGTAAGGTGATATGGTACGTTGTCCTCTTGAGGCGGGACAATGTGTCGTAGGGTCGAATCCTGGCCTGCCGCAGTTTGGTAAATGATTCAAAATCACTTGTTTCGTGATTTCATTGCTATATATATATATATATTGTGTGTGTGTCGTGCCGAATAGGTAAAACTTGCTATCTTGGCTTAAATAGCAACGCTCTTCTTGCCGAATAAGGCAAGCGAAAATTTATGTATGCAATAATTTCGCAAAAATCATTCTGAACATAACGAAAAAAATATATTTCATATTGTGTGTTTACTATTAAATTATTGTAAAGTTATCTAAAATATATTTAATTGGATTAGGCTAAATTAAATTGCGCTTGTTATAATAAGGTTAGGTAAGTTTTCTAAGGTTCTTTTGGTACAAAAATATTATTTTTTACATTAACATAAATGAAAAAAAATATCTTTAAACATATAAGAGAAAATTTTAGAAAGGACTTAATTTTAAATGAGTTTTTGCTAATTGACCAGTTTTACCTATTCGGCACGACACACACACATATATATATGAGAGTGTGTGTTTATATTAATGTTAAGTTTAACATAATTAGGCAAATCATTCCAATCATTTATAGCTTCATAGAAGGTACCTTTTGCCTGGGGGAGTAGATTTCACCAGCCTCTCAACAGGGCCATGAACATCACAAGGAATATTCTACTACCACTCGTAGAATATCTTTGATTCCTCCTAATTAACTGACTTTTGCCTATGGTTTGCCCTTTGCAGTTCATAACCCACATTTTCTATTAGACTACGGTCTGAAGATCGTGATGGAAAATCGGTTAATGATATGATAGTTTTAATATGCACATCATACCCATCCTGTCGCCGGTAGTCTCTCTATATCCATCAAGTAAGCAGTAGTCACTATATATATCATGTGGGTGGTAGTTATAACATTCTTATCCTGTGGATGGTAGGCACCCAAACCCATCCTATTGGAGGTAGTCACCCCATACCCATCCTATTGGCGGTAGTCACCTCGCACCCTTTATGTATGCAGCAATAACTGAATACCCATCCTGTGGGCGGAAGTTACACCATTCAAGTCCTGTGGGCGGTAGTTACACCATACCCATACTTTGGTCATGGTGTAACTGTCCACTATGTGGGTGGTAATTACACCATACCATCCTATGAACGGCAGACGGATACAGAGGCACATAATGGGTCGATGGACTGGGCCCGAAAGTTCTATTGATTGAGAAAGTTGCAGAAGTAATGAGTTGTTTACACAGTTAATTGATTCAGTCACATAATCTGCAAGGAAAACAATGACAGCATTAGCAGTAGTTTCAACAATGAACGTTGTGTTCCCTTAACTATGCGTACTTGAAGTTGTTATCATGCTGAATATTCCATTTGCAGCAGAGCTTGAGCTTCCTGACAGAGTGCACCACGAGTTTATAATCCTCACTGCTACGAGTGAGGTCAGACATGTTGCAATATGGCAGGATGTTTTGTTTCGTACTGTGAATATAGACACTTTATATCGAGGTTTCTTTCATGTACATCGTAGTAGCGATTCTTATACCTGGCTGATGGTTCATTGATACACTTGCAGGCTTAGGAACTCTTCAAAACCCAGATCGAATATCACATGTATTTTCAAATTTCATGTCTCAATTTCACGTTATTAACAGATGGTTCTTTTTTTTTATCACATCGACTGTGTCCTACCAAAGAACGGTTTCCCATAGAATGAAACACAAGCTCCATCATTCATGCAATGGCTGCCTTACTAGAAGCCGAACAGACATCAAAATTAAAATGACACTCAAACTGCAACAGCATCCCGACTCATCCTTCAGAAAGCCGGCACTATACTTCACACCTCCAGAGCTCAAGCTCGACTAACAAATTTTCTCTACTCCTTCCATAAACGTTACCTAGCTAATTCTGCGAACACCATGTCTAATCCCCAAAACTACTCATCTCCAATCACTCCAATCAAAAACGCTCGCACACCCCTGCTGGATTTTCAAAACCACATACACCTCCAATGAAAATTTCTTATAACAGTTGTGAATGTACCTGGTACAAGTCGTGCGTCCAGGTCTCCCAAGTATTAGCTTCACGCTCTCACCCAATATGTGAACGGCCCTTTTTCTTTCCTCTCTTGAATACGGACCTAATTTCCATATCTGCGGAGGGTCAGTATATTGGCGAGAAAAATGCTGTCCTGACATGTCTCGGGACATGGGAATTGCATCTGTATATTCTCAAAAGGAATCATTTGCATTAGGTCCTCAAGTTGCAGTGGCTCCGGAGGGCGTTCCTACACGGCTCCGCTATAGGCATTGACGATGACATTGCTCAGAGGGAAACATAATGTAACTTACTTTCAAATAGTTTCTTGAGCTATAACGCTATTATGCTTGCAAAATTAGTAATATATCAGTGAAGCTGCTGAGAGTTAGGGTAAAAACCGTGTGTAGGTATCTTGGTTAATGAATATGTCTGAAGTTCTAGAAGAAAGATGTAATTAAACTAACAGCAGTACCTCTGCCGCAATCACCATCAAACGTGAAAGTAATTCACGAGAAGAGTGCACCGATGTTGAGGGAACTAGTCATTACAGGTGCACCATAATTCGCGGAGGTTGTCAACGAGGATCTTGAGAGCTTTGTGCCGCTGCTGTCGGTGGCAGCGGCGGCTGCCAGAGCAGCGACTTTTATTCTTCTTTATCACTAAAAATCTCCAATGTTTACGGTAATCATATATGAGTCATCGTAGCAAAAAGCATAATAGGCCCTGCCCGATAGGAAGAGTAGTACAAAAATTAATTTTAGATTAGGAAAAGAATGTTTATCGTAGTGATGGTCGGCGGCGGTGGCGCGCGCGGGGGGCTGGCCATGCGCATTGTGAAGTGATAGTTATTTATGGCGGAAGGTTCAGTGCGCGTCAAGCCGCCGGCCGAGCCACACGACCCTCGCTGCCAGGTCAGTCCGGCACGTTTTCTCGCATGTTTCCCCTCCCCCCTCCCCTATCCCCTCGCTGCGTTATATCATGGAACGATGTTTTTATATGAGAAATTCTACTCAACTCTTTCTTGTCATCTCTGTTACAGTTTGAATGTATTTTCGGACATGACTACTGTGTTGAATTAATTGTTTTTGCAACATTGTTTCTGCACTTTTTAATACATGTATTGTGTATGGGTGTGCGTGGGTGGTGGTGGGTCTCAGTGACAGTGTAGTGACACTTCGCACGCTTTCTCCGTGTTTTTCATTCTTCTTGTCGTCATTATTTCCTGTATCTTTATCTGCTATTGCTAAGCATATTAACTTTTTTTTCTACTAACTCTTAATTATTAAGATATGGCAATAAAAGTACAATAAACCTGAAAAAAAAATGAAATACCTAGAGTAATTACATTACAAATCTGCATCCTATTATTTTTTGAAACATTAAAAAAAAGGAAGAAAGATATAATTAAAAGTTTTGATATCTACACAAATGTTATTCACAGCTTGACACTAAATCCCAGGAGCTTTGAGCAACATCAGAAGAAGTCGCGGCCAACACTAGTACTGGGAGGAGGTCCTCCAGCTTACTGGGTCAGTCCGGTGCAACAGAGGCTGCCGAGTACTTACTCAATTACACTGGACCACGCGAAGTCTGGAATACACAAAGTCCACTCTTACATATCGCTGAGTTATCGTAATTGACGGCGTGTATATGCATGATACACACACACACATTATATATATATATATATATATATATATATATATATATATATATATATATATATATATATATATATATATATATATATATATATAATCACTACTAAATAAAATAGAGAAATAGTATCATTACGCTATGTCACAGCTTCTTAAGCTGAAATGAGCAAGGGATAACTTAACCATCTCAACGAAGAGTTATCACCTGATCCTCATAGGTTTGACCACCAAAAGTTATCGCCTGGCCTCCTTTGATCTACGAAGTGGTGTCGCCTGACCTTCACTGACAACCACGTAAAGTACTTTATATAAAAATCACGATTGTACTTTATGCGTGGCTACACGAGTTGTATAGGAATGATAGTAATGCTTTGGCTCTTTGTAGAAACGTTGGTCATCCGAAGCTGGAAAAAATAGACTTGTATACGAGTAATTTTCATGGCTCATTTTACAGCAAGATTAACAGACAAATTGTTCTGGAGATACTTGTGTTGAAGACCAGTTTTAAACGACTGTGTCTTTAAGTACTTTACTTATAAAGCTAATGTTATAGAACGCAATGACATGGATTACTGTCGCCAATTCTTCTAGAAAATATCAGATAAACTTATATATAAATTACTATACAAATAGGACGAAATCGATATATAATTCATAAGATAAGCCGGCATATGCATGAATTATTTCTAAAAGGATTATATATATATATATATATATATATGTAAGTGTGTATGTGTGTTTATTTTTTATGTGAAGCGCTAAACCCACCTTGCTCATTCGGCACAAGGAGTGGCGATGACTTGATCTTCTGTCCGACGATCACAAGACATATATGCCACCTCATTGTATTCACCGATGAAGCCTATAAGGACATTTTTTTTAACATTTTAGTACAAATTATAAGAGGTTGAGGTGAATTAGCGGCGGTGGACGCGGGGCGCAGCGATTATTGGCCGCCCACACCGCCTGCCGCCCACACCACCTGCCACCCACACCACATACCATCACCCGATTAGAGGGTTTATCGGTCCGAATCTCCCCGGAAAATTACGCATGCACTTGCTGTAGTTTATAAACATGATGAAGTGGTTTATTTTGTGTTTTGTTCGTCCGAATAGTGTCTCCTTGTGAGTGTACTTTGAAGATCCTCTCAGTGATCCAGTAACAACTGAAGCACTGGTACTGGTCTCAGTGATCCAGTGGCTGAAGCACTGGTACCTGCCTCAGTGATCCAGTGGCTGAAGCACTGGTACCGGCCTCAGTGATCCAGTAACAACTGAAACACTGGTACCGGCCTCAGTGATCCAGTAACAACTGAAGCACTGGTACCGGCCTCAGTGATCCAGTAACATCTGAAGCACTGGTACCGGCCTCAGTGATCCAGTAACAACTGAAGCACTGGTACCGGCCTCAGTGATCCAGTAACATCTGAAGCACTGGTACCGGCCTCAGTGATCAAGTAACAACTGAAACACTGGTACCTGCCTCAGTGATCCAGTGGCTGAAGCACTGGTACCGACCTCAGTGATCCAGTAACAACTGAAGCACTGGTACCTGCCTCAGTGATCCAGTAACATCTGAAGCACTGGTACCGGCCTCAGTGATCAAGTAACAACTGAAGCACTGGTACCGGCCTCAGTGATCCAGTAACAACTGAAGCACTGGTACCTGCCTCAGTGATCCAGTAACATCTGAAGCACTGGTACCGGCTTCAGTGATCAAGTAACATCTGAAGCACTGGTACCGGCCTCAGTGATCAAGTAACATCTGAAGCACTGGTACCGGCCTCAGTGATCAAGTAACATCTGAAG
The DNA here is from genome assembly GCA_009830355.1 of Cherax destructor. Lineage (NCBI taxonomy): Eukaryota > Metazoa > Arthropoda > Malacostraca > Decapoda > Parastacidae > Cherax > Cherax destructor. The sequence goes on from WNWK01000701.1 coordinate 370,615, forward strand.
CACTGGTACCGGCCTCAGTGATCAAGTAACATCTGAAGCACTGGTACCGGCCTCAGTGATCAAGTAACATCTGAAGCACTGGTACCGGCCTCAGTGATCAAGTGGCTGAAGCACTGGTACTGAGTCTCAGTGATCAAGTAACATCTGAAGCACTGGTACCGGCCTCAGTGATCAAGTAACAACTGAAACACTGGTACCGGCCTCAGTGATCAAGTAACAACTGAAGTACTGGTACCGGCATCAGTGATCAAGTAACAACTGAAACACTGGTACCGGCCTCAGTGATCAAGTGGCTGAAGCACTGGTAACCGGCCTCAGTGATCAAGTGGCTGAAGCACTGGTACCGGCCTCAGTGATCAAGTAACAACTGAAGCACTGGTACCGGCCTCAGTGATCAAGTAACAACTGAAGCACTGGTACCGGCCTCAGTGATCAAGTAACAACTGAAACACTGGTACCGGCCTCAGTGATCAAGTAACAACTGAAACACTGGTACCGGCCTCAGTGATCAAGTAACAACTGAAGTACTGGTACCGGCCTCAGTGATCAAGTAACAACTGAAGTACTGGTACCGGCCTCAGTGATCAAGTAACAACTGAAGTACTGGTACCGGCCTCAGTGATCAAGTAACAACTGAAGTACTGGTACCGGCCTCAGTGATCAAGTAACAACTGAAGTACTGGTGCCTGTATCATTTTTGTAACTTTTCGACTTGTTAACAATATGTAGATGGCGGCTGGACGGTAAAGTCAGATTTTAATATTCTGATGTGTTTACTGAAGCAGCTTAGTCCTCTTCGTGATGACTATACCAGAGAAGTGTAGTCTTCGTGATGACTGGAGAAGTGTAGTCCTCGTGATGACTGGAGAAGTGTAGTCTTCATATTGTAACATATAAAAAGTATTTAATACAATTTAGTTACACAACGTCAAGAAATAACACATTCCAAATTTCATTATACCGTGAGCATACAAGTACTGACTGGTATTCCAGAAGTTAAGTTTCTTGCGTAGAACTGTAAAGTTCCCTAATTAACAATTACCACTGCTCGGTTAAGATCAAATTCACCCATCCTAAATTAATCTTTAAGATTTTGGTTTTTTTCCTTTGTGAATTTTTTTTTTGTGGACCGCAAAACAATATCAGTTTTCACCCGTCATTATTTTTTTTTATTTACATCCAGTTCATTACCTGATTATTAACACGATTTGCCAGTGTGATAAATTGTGTTACATTATTCTGTATAATGTAGGAGGATGACGCACCGGCATTTTATCTCATTATTTGCATTCACTTGTTAGAGAGTGCGATTTTATTGAACTAATTACAGTACTTTAGCGTGATGGGGTTTGGAGCAACCCTTGAAAAGTTGATCACCCGTGGATAGCTTAATCTCTCTTTGTTGTCTACTAAATCCTACAGCTTGGTGACCTTTAAACACTCTGACTTTAAAATTGCTTAACTCTTGAACTTTGGAAATGCTAAGCACGTCAACTTTACAACAGCTAAACACTTCCTCGTCTGACACGCCACATTTTTCCGTTATGGAACCTTAAACTCTTCTGCTTGTTGAACCTTAAGCTCTTCAGGGTTTTGAACCTTAAACCGTTCTGTTTATAGGACCTTTCTACTGAAGGACCGCTAAATCCTTTTGCTTGTGAAATATTACACCCCGCTAGTGGATCGTTTAATGTTTACTTGTGGATTCTTAAACTTCCGGAGGGAAAAGAACACGAATGTTTATTGAAGACGTTTCGGTTCTTGGAACTTGATCGCTGCAAATACATGTATATGAAGTGATGAAGATCCAAGGACCGATACGTCTTCAGTTAAGGTGTTCAAGGTGCATACATTCATGTCCTTTTCCTTCGAGTAGTTGGCAGTCATTTCCTTTACTTGACCTTTGTTTGTGGATCCTTGAACCCCTCTTACCGGTGAACACTTAAAACCTTTTTCTATTTAACCGTTAAATCCTGATGGTGGATTGTAAGAGTTATCCTGTTTGTGTGTTATTAGCCTCAACGTCTCTGGAAATGTTCAACTACTAATTATGAACGGGCAAATTCTCCTCTTTGGTTGTTCACTTCTAAACATTCGTTATGGCCTGAATCTTATTGTGTATCTCAAGATATTTTTTTGCTAATGTTTTTTTTTTTTGTGGATCGGAAAACGTTTCTTGTGAACGACAAGACTTTTTTTTTATATGGACCGTAAGACGTTTCTTGTGGACCGCAAGACGATATTTAGGAACAGTAAGTCGTTTCTTATGAACCACAAAACGTTTTTTGGCGATTGAAATGTGTTGCTTTCGGACTACAAGACGTTCCTTATGGTCTGCAATACGTTTCTCGTGGATCGAAAGACGTTCCTTATGAACATCGAGACTTTTCTTGTGAATCTCAAGACATGCTTTGTGGCCTGAACGTAATTTCTTGTGGAGCGAAAGACAAACCCTGTTAACCGCAAAACATTTCTTGACGACCGCAAGACGTTTCGTGTGTCCTTCTTTAAAGCTTGCTTATGTTTAACACTAAGGTTTTGAACGTATGAATGGCTAAATTCAAATTTGTTCAAGCAGTGAACCACTACACTTTTACCTATGTTGACCGCTGAATTTTCTTGCTCTTATGCGATATTCTTTCTCGTTCTCAGACCGCTAAACTCTCCTGTTTCTGCTTTCGCTGATGTTGCTTGTGTATCAGAATATTGTAATGCTTCTGAACCGTTGAACTTTCTTGACTGTTGAAACCTATGCAGTGTTCGTGAACTGTTAAACAATTTGCTTGTGAAATAGTAAATAATGTTTGTGGACTACTGTAATTATGATATCGAGTGCTATATATTTCTACTCTTGGGCTGCTAACATTTCAGGTTTTGGACTATTAAACATATAGTCTCGGAGACTGCTAAATAGTGTTTTCTTGTCGAAGACAAATTCTTGAAAGAAAGTGATAAATTCCGGCAAGTGGAACATCGCTAAAGTCTGTATCTCAATACGTTTATAAACTTTAAATTTAGTGTTCATTAGATACACTATTATGAAGACCCGAAACTTTGTCACTGTGGTTCACTAAGTTCTGAAAACACAAAACTTGTGAAGTAATAAGCTTTTGAAGCCGTGAACATTTGAAAACAAATTTACTTCGTATATATACGAAATGCATTAAGAGAGGATAAGGGCTAAAATTTTTTACTCATTTTCTGATTTTGTTTTCAATTTCATTTTCGCTTGTGTTTGTATACAGATACAGAATACGAGAAAGGCATTTGAAACATATAAGTTATTCATCTCCCGGCCTGTTGTATACTAAATTTGTGAAACTATATATATATATATAATATATACACGAACCTTGTCACAAGGTACGCAGTGCTTTACCAACCGTACCACACTGGTCCAATACCTTGGCGTCCAGCTCTCGCTGGATATATAATCACATCAACAGTCTTCCACTAAGGTATGGGGGTAACCTGGAAAGAGAAGAATCACTTTCATCGTCATTCATTCAATCACTGTCGTCCCAGAAGCGTGCCGACCTCACAGTTCAGATAACCTACCGGACTGCAACATCCCCACCCCTTCTTCAGAGTGCAGGCACTGTACCGGTTTCCCTAAATCCCTTCATAAATGTTACCTTGTTCACACTTCATCAGCACCTCCAGCCATCAATACCTCTTACCTCCACTGTTATCTAACACGCTCACATAAGAGGATGCCCCAGCCCTTAGCACTCAAAACCTCTTTTACCCCTTCCATCCCGCTCTTCCTGGGAAGACCCCCTACCCCACCCTCTCTCCACCCCAGAATTGTATGTCCTAGGCATTCTATTTTTTCTCCTCCTCTATATTTCCAAGCTACTTCAACAACCCATTGGTCTGAGCAAGTGTCCTTGTTGACACCATTATATGTCTGAGTTAAAGTCGTGTCAGAATTTGCTTATTTCTTGATTATCTCTATTACCAATTTCATGTCTTCAGAATACTTGCTGATACAATTTTAGAGCTGGCTTGTGTACCTCATTGAGCGCAGTAGTTATCTTCCTCGGCTTACACCCGAGAAGACACAGGGTCGAACTCCACTAAGAGGCAATCGGGACGTATTGGCAAGTCTCTTGACATCTGCTGCCGCTGTTACTTAAAAGTCAATAGGTAACTGCTAGTTGGTCGACTGTTGTGGATCGCATCCTGAGGAAGAGGTGCTGAAGTGGACCTAAGTGGGGAAAAAAAAGTCACAATGATTGGCTTTATTGGATTATCTTGGGTTATGAAAACTACTTTATTTGGGATAATAATCCGAATAATCTCCCTCTTTATAACTAATTATAAAGAAATTATAAAAATAATAGGGATCAAATTGCTTATTTTTACCGTTGTTAGCAGAAAACTAACACGTGAGATTAGTAGTGCCCAGTGAGCCCAATTTTCACTCGTTAAAGTGCAGCATTCTTCTGTATTTTCCAGTCCAAGCTTTGACTGCGGGTTCTGCGATGAGCTGGAATGCCGATAAAATAAATGCGCATATGCAACGCCACATTTAATGACCTACGCGGTGGCACATACGGTGATATGAGGTGTAACATGCAGTGGCACTGCATTACTAGTGCCTCTTAACACTGTGATTATCAGGGCTACACAGTGTTACCACCACCAGCGCCACACACTGTTACCAACGTCAGTGCCACACAGTGTCACCACCACCACCAGCGCCACAGTGTTACAACTACCAGGGCCATACAGCATTACCACCATCAGCGCCACACAATGTTACCACCATAAGGGCCACACAGTGTTACCACCACCAGCGCCACACACTGTTACCAACGTCAGTGCCACACAGTGTCACCACCACCAGCGCCACAGTGTTACAACCACCAGGGCCATACAGCATTACCACCATCAGCGGCACACAATGTTACCACCATCAGGGCCACACAGTGTTACCACCACCAGCGCCACACAATGTTACTACCACCAGGGCCACACAGTGTTACAACCACCAGCGCAACACAGTGTTACAACCACGAGGGCCACACAGCGTTACCACCACAAGGACCACACAGTGTTACCACCACCAGGACCACACAGTGTTTCAAACACCAAGGCCACAGTGTTACCACCACCAGCGTCACTCAGTGTTTCGATAAATAGGGCCACACGGTGTTACTACTACCAGCGCCACACTGTATTACCACCACCAGCGCCACACAGTGTTACCACCACCAGGGCTACACTTTCAGTCACCAAGGCCACAGTGTTACCAACACCAAGGCCACACTTTCAGTCACCAAGGCCACAGTGTTACCACCACCAGTGTCACAGTGTTTCAATAACCAGGGCCACACAGTGTTGCGACCACCAGAACCACACAGTGTTACCACCACCAGTACCACACTGTTTCAATCACTAGGGCCACACAGTGTTACCACCACCAGCGCCACACTGTTACCACCACCAGCGCCACACAGTGTTGCGACCACCAGGACCACACAGTGTTACCATCGCCATGGCAACACAGTGTTGTGACCAGGGCCACACAGTGTTACAACCGCCAGGGCCACACAGTGTTTCAAGCACCAGGGCCACACAGTATTACCACCACCAGCGCCACACAGTGTTACCACCACCAGCGCCACACAGTATTACCACCACCAGGGACACACAGTGTTACCACCACCAGCGCCACATAGTATTACCACCACCAGCGCCACACACTGTTACCACCACCAGCGCCACACAGTGTTACCACCACCAGTGCCACAGTGTTACCACCACCAGCGCCACACAGTGTTACCACCACCAGCGCCACACAGTGTTACCACCACCAGTGCCACACAGTGTTACCACCACCAGCGCCACACAGTGTTACCTCCACCAGGGGCACACAGTGTTACCACCACCAGCGCCACACAGTGTTACCACCACCAGCGCCACACAGTGTTACCTCCACCAGGGGCACACAGTGTTACCACCACCAGCGCCACACAGTGTTACCACCACCAGCTCCTCGCAGTGTTGCGGCCACCAGGACCACTCAGTGTTACCACCGCCAGAGCCACAATGTTTCAATCACCAGGGCCACACAGTGTTACCACCACCAGTGCCACATAGTGTTGCGACCACCAGAACCACACAGTATTACCACCACCAGCTCCACACAGTGTTACCACCATCAGCGCCCCACAGTATTACCACCACCAGCGCCACACAATGTAACCACCACCAGGGCCAAACAGTATTACCACCACAAGGGCCACACTGTTACCACCACAAGCGCCACACAGTGTTACCACCACCAGGGCCACACAGTGTTACCACCACCAGGGCCACACAGTGTTACCACCACCAGGGCCACACTGTGTTACCACAACCAGCGCCACACAGTATTACCACTACCAGCTCCACACAGTATTACCACTACCAGCTCCACACAGTATTACCACCACCAGGGCCACACTGTTACCACCACAAGCGCCACACAGTGTTACCACCACCAGGGCCACACAGTGTTACCACCACCAGGGCCACACAGTGTTACCACCACCAGGGCCACACTGTGTTACCACAACCAGCGACACACAGTATTACCACTACCAGCTCCACACAGTATTACCACTACCAGCTCCACACAGTGTTACCACCACCAGTGCCACACAGTGTTACCACCACCAGCGCCACACAGTGTTACCACCACCAGCGCCACACAGTGTTACCTCCACCAGGGGCACACAGTGTTACCACCACCAGCGCCACACAGTGTAACCACCACCAGCGCCACACAGTGTTACCTCCACCAGGGGCACACAGTGTTACCACCACCAGCGCCACACAGTGTTACCACCACCAGCTCCTCGCAGTGTTGCGGCCACCAGGACCACTCAGTGTTACCACCGCCAGAGCCACAATGTTTCAATCACCAGGGCCACACAGTGTTACCACCACCAGTGCCACATAGTGTTGCGACCACCAGAACCACACAGTATTACCACCACCAGCTCCACACAGTGTTACCACCATCAGCGTCCCACAGTATTACCACCACCAGCGCCACACAATGTAACCACCACCAGGGCCACACAGTATTACCACCACAAGGGCCACACTGTTACCACCACAAGCGCCACACACTGTTACCACCACCAGGGCCACACAGTGTTACCACCACCAGGGCCACACAGTGTTACCACCACCAGGGCCACACTGTGTTACCACTACCAGCTCCACACAGTATTACCACTACCAGCTCCACACAGTATTACCACCACCAGGGCCACACAGTGTTACCACCACCAGGGCCACACAGTGTTACCACCACCAGCGCCACACAGTATGACCACCACCAGTAGTTTATCTTACCGTGGTAACCTTGCTGTAGTTGATCTTACCGTGGTACCTTGTGTAGTGATCTACTGGTAACTGTAGTTGATCTACCAGTGGTAACTCTGTAGTATCTTACAGTGGTACCTTGTTGTAGTTGATCTTACCGTGGTAACCTTGTTGTAGTTGATCTTACCGTGGTAACCTTGCTGTAGTTGATCTTACAGTGGTAACCTTGCTGTAGTTGATCTTACCGTGGTAACCTTGTTGTAGTTGATTTACGTGGTAACCTTGCTGTAGTTGATCTTACAGTGGTAACCTTGCTGTAGTTGATCTTACAGTGGTAACCTTGTTGTAGTTGATCTTACAGTGGTAACCTTGTTGTAGTTGATCTTACAGTGGTAACCTTGTTGTAGTTGATCTTACAGTGGTAACCTTGCTGTAGTTGATCTTACAGTGGTAACCTTGTTGTAGTTGATCTTACAGTGGTAACCTTGCTGTAGTTGATCTTACAGTGGTAACCTTGCTGTAGTTGATCTTACAGTGGTAACCTTGTTGTAGTTGATCTTACAGTGGTAACCTTGTTGTAGTTGATCTTACAGTGATCTCTGTTTACATTTGCCAGCTAAGAAGCTCTTTGCACATGTTCTTGAATTGTATGTATTACCAAAAACAAAGAACAAGATTTGATACACAAAAGCTGATCTCTGTTTCACAATGCACAACCCTTTAAATATCATAAAAAATAATCTGCGCTGCACAATGTGTTCCGTACCTACTCAGTATTGATTACTATAGTTACTGTTTTGATTACTACGGTTACTCAAAATTGATTACTGTAGTTACTGTGTTGATTACTGTAAATACTCAGTATTGATTACTGCAGTTTCACAAAACTGATTGCGGTAGTTACTGTGTAGATTATTTTAGTTACTTATTAATTACCAGATTACTCAGCATTTATTATCATAGTTACTGCGCTAATTAACCGTAGTTACAGTCTTAATTAGATGCAGGTGGGCAGTGTAAATTACTATAGTAAGGGTTGAATAACGTAGTTTGTGATGCCTAACCATTGTTACTAAGTATTGATTACCATATTAACACAATGCCGATTAACCGTAGCTTCACAGTTTTTGCGTCAGTATAACTAGGCAGGGCACCTGGGTAGAAGTAAAACATCAATTAAATGGGTAAGCCAGTGGAAGGCCTCGGTCAGATGACCAAAAGCTCCAATGGCGGGTCATCATATGATAAAGACCCGCCTCAGGAAACACTTGTCCTGTTTCCTGGCGAATCTTACCTAACCTGGGCAGAGGTGCTGCTTAATTAACGTTATATACGGCGGCACACAACGAGATAATTCCATTTAACTAAAGACGTGGCCAAGTATGTTGACAGATACACCCGTTACCTTCTTCAGGAGTGCATTGAAACTGGCGAAGCGCTCCTGGTCCAAGGAATTGAAGCTGCCCTTGCCCTTCCTCGCATCATGCCTGATTGCTTCTTATTTTTCCCAGGGAGAGTATGACCCCTAATGGTCCACCACTTCCACAGTAATAATAATGTGTCAGTAGCTAGTTACCGTAGCCACACAGTGTGTCAGTAGCTAGTTACCGTAGCCACACAGTGTCAGTAGCTAGTTACCGTAGCCACACAGTGTGTCAGTAGCTAGTTACCGTAGCCACACAGTGTCAGTAGCGAGTTACGGTAGCCACACAGTGTGTCAGTAGCTAGTTACCGTAGCCACACAGTGTGTCAGTAGCTAGTTACCGTAGCCACACAGTGTGTCAGTAGCTAGTTACCGTAGCCACACAGTGTCGTGCAGTTCTAGCCTACAGTGTAAGTAGCTGTTCGTAGCCACACAGTGTAAAGTAGCTAGTTACCGTAGCCACACAGTGTGTCAGTAGCTAGTTACCGTAGCCACACAGTGTGTCAGTAGCTAGTTACCGTAGCCACACAGTGTGTCAGTAGCTAGTTACGGTAGCCACACAGTGTCAGTAGCTAGTTACCGTAGCCACACACTGTAGTAGCTAGTTACCGTAGCCACACTTTGTAGTAGCTAGTTACCGTAGCCACACAGTGTCAGTAGCTAGTTACCGTAGCCACACAGTGTGTCAGTAGCTAGTTACCGTAGCCACACAGTGTGTCAGTAGCTAGTTACCGTAGCCATACAGTGTATCAGTAGTAGTCGTAGTGGAACAATGTGAAGCTAATTGCGTTACCCACAGTATATCAGTAGCAGTTATAGCACAATACGTAACTAGTTTCGTGCCTTCTGGAGTGACGATCGCCGCGCTCCTAGCAAGAGAGCGCTCATCCGGCAGCACCAGAACAGCAGCAGCAGCAGCAGCATCCATGTGCCTTATCTATGAGTAAGCAACGGATGATACTCTCTCCTCTCACCTGCTCTTCACTGCTTCCTGTCATTGATAAGTAGACAGTACACACATACACACGCACGCACACACGCACGCACACACACACACACACACACACATACACACACACACACACACACACACACACACACACGACTAATCCCGGAGCTAAGGGGTATGTTCAATGAGGAGAGGTTAAGGGAACTCAACCTGATGACACTGGAGGACTAGGGAAATGCAACGTACAAAATATTAGGAGGAATTGGCAAGGTGAAGAGGGACAGAATGTTTGAGAGTTGGGAAACAGAAACACGAGGACACAGCTGGAAGCTGAAAACTCAGATGAGTCATAGGGATGTTAGGAAGTATTTCTTAAGCCTTAGAGAGTGAAGTAGTAGAGGTACTGTAAGCTCTTGAAGGCTGGAAAAATGAACCTAGTGACAACCAGCGAAGAGTCAGGGCCAGGAGCTGTGAATCTGCAACTACATATAGGTGAGTACACAAACACACACACACACACGAGTTGATCTCTTACCACAGGTGTTGATACTGGTGTTCTCGTGGCTCTAGTGCTCTGTTATTTTTATTCTTCTGTTGTAATTGCTGTCTCTGTTATTCTCTTGTTCTTATTATTAGTGTTCTGACTGTTTTTTATATATATGTCTGTTGTGTTATTATGACTGCTGTTGTGTTCTTTTATTATGACTTATTCTGTTATTATGACTTGTTCTGTTATCATGACTTGTTCTGTTATCATGACTTGTTCTGTTATCATGACTTGTTCTGTTATCATGACTTGTTCTGTTATCATGACTTGTTCTGTTATCATGACTTGTTCTGTTATCATGACTTGTTCTGTTATCATGACTTGTTCTGTTATCATGACTTGTTCTGTTATCAGGACTTGTTCTGTTATCAGGACTTGTTCTGTTATCAGGACTTGTTCTGTTATCAGGACTTGTTCTGTTATCAGGACTTGTTCTGTTATCAGGACTTGTTCTGTTATCAGGACTTGTTCTGTTATCAGGACTTGTTCTGTTATCAGGACTTGTTCTGTTATCAGGACTTGTTCTGTTATCAGGACTTGTTCTGTTATCAGGACTTGTTCTGTTATCAGGACTTGTTCTGTTATCAGGACTTGTTCTGTTATCAGGACTTGTTCTGTTATCAGGACTTGTTCTGTTATCAGGACTTGTTCTGTTATCAGGACTTGTTCTGTTATCAGGACTTGTTCTGTTATCAGGACTTGTTCTGTTATCAGGACTTGTTCTGTTATCAGGACTTGTTCTGTTATCAGGACTTGTTCTGTTATCAGGACTTGTTCTGTTATCAGGACTTGTTCTGTTATCAGGACTTGTTCTGTTATCAGGACTTGTTCTGTTATCAGGACTTGTTCTGTTATCAGGACTTGTTCTGTTATCAGACTTGTTCTGTTATCAGGACTTGTTCTGTTATCAGGACTTGTTCTGTTATCAGGACTTGTTCTGTTATCAGGACTTGTTCTGTTATCAGGACTTGTTCTGTTATCATGACTTGTTCTGTTATCATGACTTGTTCTGTTTTCATGACTTGTTCTGTTTTCATGACTTGTTCTGTTTTCATGACTTGTTCTGTTTTCATGACTTGTTCTGTTATTATGACATGTTCTGTTATCAGGACTTGTTCTGTTATCAGGACTTGTTCTGTTATCAGGACTTGTTCTGTTATCAGGACTTGTTCTGTTATCAGGACTTGTTCTGTTATCAGGACTTGTTCTGTTATCAGGACTTGTTCTGTTATCAGGACTTGTTCTGTTTTCATGACTTGTTCTGTTTTCATGACTTGTTCTGTTATTATGACATGTTCTGTTTGATATATGTTCTTTTGATTACTGTTTTATTATGATGACTTGCTCTGTTACGATAACTTGTTCTGCTATGATGACCTATCTCTTAAGATAAATTTTGTAATTATGGTTTGTTCAGTTATTATTATGAGTGTTCTTGTATTATGATTGTTGCTGTTATGATCAGTGTTGCTCTGTTATAAGCATTGCTTTTCTCTTTTCATCACTGTTGTTCTCTGATCACTGGTGTTGTGAATAGTGTATATATATATATATATATATATATATATATATATATATATATATATATAGTCGTGCCGATTAGGTAAAACTGGTCAATTAGCAAGAACTCATTCAAAAATAAGTCCTTTCTAAAATTTTCTCTTATACGTTTAGAGATATATTTTTTTTCATTTATGTTAATGTAAATATTTATGATTTTGTACCAAAAGGAACTTAGAAAACCTACCTAACCTTATTATAACAAGCGCAATTTAATTTAGGCTAATCCAACTAAATATATTTTAGATACGTTAACATTAATTTAATAATAAAGAAACACAATGAAATATATTTTTTCGTTATGTTCAGAATGATTTTGGCGAAATTATTGCATACACAAATTTTCACTTGTCTTATATGGCAAGGTGAGCGTTGCTATTTAAGCCAAAATCGCAAGTTTTACCTAATCATTCTGAACCTAACGAAAAAAATATATTTCATTGTGTTTGTTTGTTATTAAATTAATGTTAACGTATCTAAAATATATTTAGTTGGGTTAGGCTAAATTAAATTGCGCTTTTTATAATAAGGTTAGGTAGGTTTTCAAAGTTTCTCTTGGTATAAAATTATAAATTTTTACATTAACATAAATGAAAAAAATATATCTTTAAACGTATAAGAGAAAATTTTAGAAAAGACTTAATTTTAAATGAGTTCTTGCTAATTGACCAGTTTTACCTAATCGGCACGACATATATATATAAATATATATATATATATATATATATATATATATATATATATATATATATATATATATAACAAAGATCACAGTAAACAGGTGATATCAAAATATGCAAGAAAACCACTATGAAAAAATAGAAGAATTCCAAGCGCTTGCGTGACTACTCACATTATCAAGGAACTATAACAGGAAACATGAAAAGAAGGGCTTATATATGGGGCGAGACTACACCTCACAGTCACATCACACTAACAAAGACTACACCTCACAGTAGCGTAACATCTCACGACTCTGTGAAGAGGAACATAAGAAAGGACCTGAAACTCTTCCCAAGAATTAAGATTAGTCCAATTTATCATTAAATTCTTCCCAAATTTTATTAATTATAAATGAATCCAATTTATATAAACCAAAAGAAATATTCATATTATTTTCAAAACTGCTTTTAATGAAACATGATTCTATTATATTTCTCTCAACCATGGACTTGCTTGATACAACCTTCTCAGCATTTTGAAAATCAATTGGATGGTTAAAATTAAAATCTCTCACATGAATAAATAGAGCATTAGAATCTTGTCCAGTTCTAATGCTATATTTATGTTGTTTTAATCTTAGTTCAAGACATTTACCAGTTTGACCATAATAAACTTTATCGCATATTTTACAGGAATCTTATAGACACATCCGTCAGCATTTTGGGGAATTTTTTATCAAAAGTCTTTTACTGTATCAAGATTTTTAAATACAACTTTGATATTAAAATTCTTAAGAAAGGAAGGCATATCAACCAAGTTTTCATGGTAAGGGAGAACCAACATATTTTTGGTTGAATAAGGTTGGTTGTCCCTTTTGGATTGTAAAAGTATTCCTAGCTATTTTAAAAGATTTATCAATTATGTTTCTTGGGTATTTTAAATCATTAGCTATTTCATAAATTTTAGAGATTTCTTCATCTATGAACTCTGGACTACAAATACGTAAAGCTCTCAAAAACATTGAAGAAAAAACCGACACTTTAACTCTATCTTGATGTGAAGAGTAATAGTGTACATAGGAACAATTATTTGTAGGTTTTCTGTAAATTTAAATTTAAAATCAATGTTACCCTTAATAATAAAAACATCTAGGAAGGGCAATGAGTTATTTACTTCGAATTCAACAGTAAAATTTATAGAATGAGCTAAGCTATTTAATTTAACAAGGAAATGGTTTATATCTACATTCTTAGGCATAAGGCACAAAATATCATCAACATATCTATACCACTTAGCTCTATTGGGAAGGATAGTGTTAAGCAATCTTGTTTCGAAAAATTCCATATATAAGTTACTAAGAACAGGTGAAAGAGGATTTCCCATTGCCATACCAAACTTCTGAGTGTAAAACTCATCATTAAAAACAAATTTTGCATCAACAATACAAAGTTTAATAAGTTTAATGATAGTAGGAACTGGCAATGGTAAATCATAATTAACCAGTTCTTCAGATAAGAAACTTAGTAAATCATCAACGATTTTTTAAGTCTTATGATTCACTTTTGAATAATAAAAATTTGCGTATTACTAAAGCAGATAAAATTAATGCAATTGTAATTATGAAAGAAACCGATTACCAAGATAAAATGAATAACCTCCTAGATAATTTTGAAACCTATTCTAAACTTAGAAAGAATCCCTTAGAAACTGTCAACAGCAATTTCAATAAAACAATAAAACATCTATTGAAGGGCAAAGATGAATTAATTAAAAAATTTACTTCCACTAATCCATCTTTACCTTATATGTATGGATTAATAAAAACACACAAACCTGGTAATCCTGTTAGACCAATTATTAGCTCTATAGGTTCAGTTTCTTATAAACTTTCTAAATGGCTTGTTGATATTTTGAGCCCAATTGTTGGAAAAATTTCTAATTTTAATGTTAAAAACAACTTAGATTTAGTTGATAAATTAAGCACCTTGACTGATTTAAATGATTTCAATATGGTTAGTTTTTATGTTACCTCCTTGTTTACAAAAGTTCCAGTTGATGATTTACTAAGTTTCTTATCTGAAGAACTGGTTAATTATGATTTACCATTGCCAGTTCCTACTATCATTAAACTTATTAAACTTTGTATTGTTGATGCAAAATTTGTATTTAATGATGAGTTTTACACTCAGAAGTTTGGTATGGCAATGGGAAATCCTCTTTCACCTGTTCTTAGTAACTTATATATGGAATTTTTCGAAACAAGATTGCTTAACACTATCCTTCCCAATAGAGCTAAGTTGTATAGATATGTTGATGATATTTTGTGCCTTATGCCTAAGAATGTAGATATAAACCATTTCCTTGTTAAATTAAATAGCTTAGCTCATTCTATAAATTTTACTGTTGAATTCGAAGTAAATAACTCATTGCCCTTCCTAGATGTTTTTATTATTAAGGGTAACATTGATTTTAAATTTAAAATTTACAGAAAACCTACAAATAATTGTTCCTATGTACACTATTACTCTTCACATCAAGATAGAGTTAAAGTGTCGGTTTTTTCTTCAATGTTTTTGAGAGCTTTACGTATTTGTAGTCCAGAGTTCATAGATGAAGAAATCTCTAAAATTTATGAAATAGCTAATGATTTAAAATACCCAAGAAACATAATTGATAAATCTTTTAAAATAGCTAGGAATACTTTTACAATCCAAAAAGGGACAACCAACCTTATTCAACCAAAAATATGTTGGTTCCCCCTTACCATGAAAACTTGGTTGATATGCCTTCCTTTCTTAAGAATTTTAATATCAAAGTTGTATTTAAAAATCTTGATACAGTAAAAAGACTTTTGATAAAAAATTCCCCCCAAAATGCTGACGGATGTGTCTATAAGATTCCCTGTAAAATATGCGATAAAGTTTATTATGGTCAAACTGGTAAAAGTCTTGAACTAAGATTAAAACAACATAAATATAGCATTAGAACTGGACAAGATTCTAATGCTCTATTTATTCATGTGAAGATTTTAACCATCCAATTGATTTTCAAAATGCTGAGAAGGTTGTATCAAGCAAGTCCATGGTTGAGAGAAATATAATAGAATCATGTTTCATTAAAAGCAGTTTTGAAAATAATATGAATATTTCTTTTGGTTTATATAAATTGGATACATTTATAATTAATAAAATTTGGGAAGAATTTAATGATAAATTGGACTAATCTTAATTCTTGGGAAGAGTTTCAGGTCCTTTCTTATGTTCCTCTTCACAGAGTCGTGAGATGTTACGCTACTGTGAGGTGTAGTCTTTGTTAGTGTGATGTGACTGTGAGGTGTAGTCTCGCCCCATATATAAGCCCTTCTTGTCATGTTTCCTGTTATAGTTCCTTGATAATGTGAGTAGTCACGAAAGCGCTTGGAATTCTTCTATTTTTTCATAGTGGTTTTCTTGCATATATATATATATATATATATATATATATATATATATATATATCATTTACCAAACTGCGGCAGGCCAGGATTCGACCCCATGACACATTGTCCCGCCTCAAGAGGCCACACAATGTACATGTCACCTTATCAACTGAGCCATCGATCCTACAAACAATATGAGCCTAGCGAACTAGCCTTGTTTCATGTTGCGAGGACACTCGTGGCAGTGATATGCTCAAGGATTAATTTCAGCCTCCTCCTGTTTGAATACCCACCTCCACAAGCAATCTATATAGCAATGAAACCACGAAACAAGTGTTTTTTTAATTATTTACCAAACTGAGCATACCACTGACACGAGTGTCCTCGCAACATGAAACAAGCCTAGTTCGCTAGGCTCATGTTGCCTGCTCCTCTAGCTTTTGTGTGGAACTATGTCAAAAGCCTTCTTGCAGTCCAAGAAAATCCAATCTACCCACCCCTCTATTGTCTTACTTCTGTCACCCTGTCGTAAAACTCCAGTAGATTTGTGACATAGGAATTCCCTTCTCTGAAACCGTGCTGGTTATCGTTTATAAGCCCATTCCTTTCTAGGTGCTCAACCACTCTTCTTCTGATAAACTTCAACGTAACTATACATGTCACTGACACTTTTCTGAAGTTTAATTCTGCCTGTCTTTCTCCTTTCCTAAATATTGGGACTGCATTTGCTGTCTTCCATACTTCATATAGTCGCCCTGTTTCGATAGATGTGTTGAAGTTTGATGTTAGTTGCACACACAGCGCCTCTGCTCCCTCTCTCAGGACCCACGGAGATATGTTGTCCGGTCCCACGGCCTTTGAGGTATCTAGTTCACATAGCAGTCTCTTCACCTCCTCCTCGGTTGTATGTATCGTGTCCAGCACTTGTTGGTGTACCCACCATTCCGGATTTCTGGAGTCCTTTCTCCACTGAAAATACTTCCTTAAATCTCGTTTCTGGCTCTTCAACTAATCTCCCCTTTTTTTCCCGGGGCTTTTGCCTTCTATACATTTTCCATTCTCTGGCATACCAAGAGCTCGTTCGGTAACGGGCGAACTTTTATCAAACATTATATCTCTCAGTCCACAGCATATATATCTTTTATGCATTGGCAAATAGAAAAATGACATCTTTTCTACAAATCTGTAATATACATCATGCATTTTTCCGCCTGAAATCTATCCATTAAATCTTGTTTGAACCCAAGCGACTGTTGCTCTTTGTTTCATTTTTTTTAATTTGTGTACCATTGTGCTGTTACTATGATGGCACACTATCCCTCCACAGCTGCTACCACGAAACCACTGATACATACTGCCTCGGCCACACTATCTAATACATGTAAGCAACAACAAAATCTCCACTAATTGTACAATACCATATGTGCACTACTGATATTTGAACCCCTCAACTAGTCAAACATAAAAATGTTCGAGAAAGTTGAGAGGTTCACCACCAGGAAATAACTACGAGGAAAGACTGTGAATTACACATAACAATACAGGAGGAATGCACAACAAAAGACACGATCACATGATCACGAAACAGGTTAGAAATTTTTTTGACCATGTATGACTGACTACATACATAGATTAAAAGTAGCTACGACAGAATTAAACTACGTCCGACACGCGCGCGCGCACACATACACAAAAAAAAACCGTCCATGATTGCTATTGCCATTGAGAACTGTGTCTGCACTCTGAATTATGAGTGGAGTTGTTTCTCTTCGTAACGTCAGTTGAACTGTGATATCCGTGCACTTCTTGCAAGACAGCTAACTACTGAATGATTGATGGCGAATGTATTTCTGTCTTTGGGGCCATCTCTAAATTAGTAATAAATGGCTGATGTTATAAAGAAATCAGAATCAAACCTCCAGTCTTCTAGATCATTGTTACTTAGCCTTTGAGAGAGTGACGGCTCCTTGCTTAACCTCAAAAAATTTCACGGAACCCCAAAGTTACAAGAGTTGTAATTTAGAGCTCCGTTAATTGAGAAAATAAAAAGGTGGCCGGAGGAGCAATATTTGCTGCCAAGCATCGTCGCCCTCTTGGATTAACTCAGCAGCCTCGACCCACTGTTTTGGGAATCATTCCTCTAAAGATATTTTTTTTCATTTTTCAATGTCTAGTTATAAGGTTGGTAAAGAACTCTTGATCCAAGGAATTGGAGCAGCCCTTCCATTACTTGGATCAAACTTAAAATTATCTCCCATTCCCCAGGCACTGTCTGACCCCTTTGGGCTTAGCGTTTCCCCTGAATGTGAGAGAAATTCCTCGATTCACTGACAAGAGATGTGTTAAGTGGTGTACTGCCGACATGCTATTAACTGTGAAAATAAACAGTAAACAACAATGTTCTGAAGTGTAGTGATAAAGAAAGTGAATAATGTAAGTGAGAAGAAAACAGTGTTGACAACAAAAGTTGATGTTCAACTTGAACAACAGATCTATCAGATAAATACTCTAGACAATTACCCTTGAAAGTGAACCGTATAATTGAGTTTATAAGCGGCGAAGAAAAGCTAAACGTTGTAATTATGTGAGAGATCAGTTTAAAAATATGTGAAAGACCAATAAATAATTATGCGAGAGATCAATAAATATTCGAAGAAAACTAGAGGAAAGTAAAGTCGTTGTTACAGTGGTGGCACCCGGCACCTCAACCATCTGGGAACACCAGCTGCCGATCAAGAGGAAAGTGGAGCTGCCAACACTTGCCATCAAAGTGGAGCTGCCAACACTTACCAGCAAAGAGGAGCTGCCAACACTTACCAGCAAAGAGGAGCTGCCAACATTTATCAACAAAGAGGAGCTGCCAACACTTACCTATTTTGATAAAGCAGGTATGGATATGTGAGTGGTGTCTAGCACTTCCAAAAATATAATTAAGTAAAAACACTTATACAGAAGGAAATTTCTAATAATTAAAAAAAAAACACGGCAATTTCGATCCTTTATTATAATCATGGGGGAGCGCTAAACCCGGAGCGATTAAACAGCGCCTGTGGGAAGGGGGGGGGTGATGGAAGGTATTGAGGCTCAACGCAGGGAACTAGAGCACAGATCCAATTTCCTAGATCAAGGGCCCCTCACCAGCGTCAAGGAACCTTCGTTGAGGGGTTCGATCTTTTAAACTGTTATTAAGACAAGAATAAACAAAGAAGTAAACGTGCCATATATTGTATGGATTTTCATTATAATGAGAAAAATAACAGATCTGAAATAACTCAAATTTAACTCTGTCATGGGCTTCCATTGATACTTCTTGCCTTGCCTCAGAGAATTTCCTCTCCTATCTGTTGCTGTCTTGCAGCATTTCAAGTTGCTGTCTTGCAGCATTTCAAGTTGCTGTCTTGCAGCATTTCAAGTTGCTGTCTTGCAGCATTTCAAGTTGCTGTCTTGCAGCATTTCAAGTTGCTGTCTTGCAGCATTTCAAGTTGCTGTCTTGCAGAACTGCAAGTTGCTGTCTTGCAGCATTTCAAGTTGCTGTCTTGCAGAACTGCAAGTTGCTGTCTTGCAGCATTTCAAGTTGCTGTCTTGCAGAACTGCAAGTTGCTGTCTTGCAGCATTTCAAGTTGCTGTCTTGCAGCATTTCAAGCTGCTGTCTTGCAGCATTGCAAGTTGCTGTCTTGCAGCATTTCAAGTTGCTGTCTTGCAGCATTGCAAGTTGCTGTCTTGCAGCATTTCAAGTTGCTGTCTTGCAGCATTGCAAGATCCTGACGACGCACGAGACTGCGAAATCTCTAAAGCTAAAGATTTCCTATCCCATGTGGCTTGTTCTGCATTGCTAAAAATCGCCTGTAAGTCGCCCCTCTTCTCGTTTAGTGTACCTGTAAATCATCTCTTTCTCACGATAAATGTTTTAGTCTCATATTTATCCATTTTTTTTTATAAAATTTATCTGTGGAATAAATGTAATTTGAGTAGTTTGTGCATTTAGAAAATGTCATATTTACACTTATCTTTGTTACTGTTAGGAATATCTTTGTCGATAGAATCACCATTCAGATAACTCCAGGTTCTCGCTAAGTCCCTTTAGTTATAATGCACAGTAAAGTTATGGGACCTTTACTTCTTTATCCGTATTATTATGCTTTTCCATGATCTCTAGTTCTTATACACTGTGCTCATTGGTGGTTTGTATCTCCCTTGTACTGTACTGTATTTAAACTTTCTTTTTGATAAGTTAATTTCATACAACTGAATAGTTTGTGAAATATACAGAGATACAGAACTGGAACGCCTTCGTTGATGGCACTCATGTTATCGATCCGATAATCTACTTAAGAAAATATACACTTTGTTCTGCAAAGTGTCTTTTTTTCCCACCATTGTGGACGGCACGTCATTAAGATTCAATAACTGGTTCATTGCATCCAGAGGTGTGTACTACTATCAGGCTGACCAAGTGTTTTTACGCTCGTCCTAATTTTGCTGTCAATGTCCTCCCCTTCCTTGCCTCTCAGTGTCCTCCCTTTCCTTGCCTCTCAGTGTCCTCCCCTTCCTTGCCTCTCAGTGTCCTCCCCTTCCTTGCCTCTCAATTGAACTGAAGAACAAGCGGGTCATTTGCAACTTAGGTTAAATTTTAATAAAACAGTTTCTATCCATTACAAAATTGGAAGTTCCTGCTCATTACAAACTTTAAAAACTTTTATCGTGAGCATCAGTCTCCTACAAATATCTTAGGAACCAGTCGCTTGCAACTTGTCCTAAAAAAAATCAATATTTCTGCAATTGCCAAAAGAGCCCTGAAAAGTTTGGAATTCTCTTCACATTCAGAAGTGTTTCACTTCCCAATTTCTTCACCTCTTAAAAAATGAGTTCCTTGCCTTTGTACATTGTTATTACATCTAAGGAAGCTCCTCTCTAGTTAAATATCTTCCATGTATTTCAGAGAGACGACTATTCCTCTCGAAAAATTTCCTGATTTTCTCATCAAGTCATCAGGTCTCTTTCCCAGTAAAGCTGAGTCTTTCATTTACTGTTATTTCCACGTATTTTCTCTCAGGAACTTGATTTTCGCACCTATGTCCGTATATGACTCTTAGACCATTATATTTTCACACACACACACACACACAACATAGAGTTGTCAGGAAGTGGAATAGCCTAGAAAGTGACGTAGTGGAGGCAGGAACCATACATAGTTTTAAGACGAGGTTTGATAAAGCTCATGGAGCTGGGAGAGAGAGGACCTACTAGCAATCAGTGAAGAGGCGGGGCCAGGAGCTGTGAATCGACCCTTGCAACCACAAATAGGTGAGTATATACACACACACACATACACACACACACACACACACACTGGACTAACTGGTTCAGGAATGGAGGATAGTGAGAAATAAAATGGGATGCAAGCCTCTATTCCAGCAATGAAAGGCTTCGTAATTTGTACAGTACATAAACATATATCATGTAAATAGAATCAGTAACCATCCTATGGAAAAATCGATATAAAAAAATCACGTCTCTAGCTTAATAAACATAATGAAAGCGGCAAAGGAAAGGTGAGATGAGAAAGAGAAGAAACACTTTCATCGTCATTTATTCAGTAACTGTCTTACCAGAAGAGTGCTGACATAACAGTCCAGATGTCCTCCGAGCTGCAATATCCCCACCCCTCCGTCAAAGTGAAGGCACTGTACTTGCCACCTCCGGGGCTCTACTCAGGCTAACCGGTTTCAGGAAAATGGGTTAGCCGGTTAGATGCCTCAATACGCCTCATCCTTTTTTCCTCGCCAATTCTATGTTCACCTCGTCTTTCATTGACCCCTCTGCCGACAAGTCTACTCCCAAATATCTGACTACATATTTCATCAATACTTCCCCACTCCACTCTAATATCCAGTCTTTCATTGCATAGGTTGTGTAATACTCTCATCAGTTTGGTCTTTCCTAAGTTCACTCTTAATTTCTTAAGTTTATATACCCTTTCAAATTTCTTTGCTATCATTTGCAACTTGAGAATCTTCAGAATCTCCCACCAAAATAACGTGTCATCAGCAATAAGTAATTGTGATAACTCCCATTTAGTATCAAATTCATTATCCTTTAATCTCGCACCTCGCCCAAAAACCTTAGCATTCTTCACTTCTTTTACAACCCATCTATAAATATGCTAAACATCAATGACTCACACATCCCTGTATAAGGCTACTTTTACTCCAGATAATCTCCAACTCTCCTTATACTCTAATCTGAGCCTCGCAATCCACATAAACACTGCTGTTTTTAGTCACTCACCGCCTATTCCATACATTTACAACATTGCCACATTGCTCCCCTATATACTCTATCATATGTCTTTTTATATTCACAAATGCAACAAAAAGTTCCTTAGCTTCATCAAAGTATTGTTCATATATATTTTTCAATGTAAACACTTGGTCTACACATCCCTTACCCTTCCTAAAACTTCCTTGCTCCTCTGCGATCCTGTTTTGTCTCTTTTCCTTATTTTTTCATTGATAAATCTACCATACACTTTACCTGATATACTGAAGAGACTTATTCAAAATAATTTTTTGCACTCTTATCTGCCAATCCCTAGGTATCCTGTCTCTTATTATGCATATTTTAAATAAATCCACCAGCCACTCCAAAACTATATCCCCACCTGCTTTTCATTTATTTCTTGATCCCGTCCATCTCTAGTACATGAAATCACTGCCTCCCTCTGATAATTAACATTTTAAAAACTCTTTAATATTCTCTTCATCTTCCCAGTACTTCCACCGTTCCATTAAATATTTCCCCTCTGTTTATTTTTTTTAACTGCCAATTCCAGTTGTTCCCCGGGCTTTCTTATTAATCTCACTCAGAAACTTTTTCTTATTCTCAGTAAAATTTGTCGATAAAACCTCACCCACTGTCTCCTTTTATACTCCTTCACCATTCTTTTAACCTATCTTCTGCTCTCCATATGCTCCACCCTCCGTATTTCACTTCTGCATTGTAAAAAAAATATATCAGGTGCTAACTTTTTTCTCTCTTACCACATTCCTTACCTAATCATTCCATCATTCGCTCCTCTTCCCTCCATCACCCACCCTCCTATACCCACAAACTTCTGTTTCACATTCTGACACAGCATACCTTTTCAATCCCCTCCTCATTACCTGTATTCTTTCTAGTCCACCTTTCTCTCAGGGGACACAACTGGAAGCTGAAGACTCAGATGAGTCAAAGGGATGTCAGGAAACATTTCTTCAGCCACAGAGTAGTCAGGAAGTGGAATGGACTAGAGAAAGATATAGTGGAGGCAGGAACCATACATAGTTTTAAGACAAGGTATGATAAAGCTCATGGAGCGGGGAGAGCAGAGACCCAGTAGCAGACAGCGAAGAGGCGGGGCCAGGAGCTGAGTCTCGACCCCTGCAACCAAAATTTGGTGAGGCATTGGGTGGAGTACAGTTTGGACGGGCATCTGAGTTGTAATGTCTGCACGCATCTGGCAGTGCAGTGATGGAGTGAGTGATGTTAAAAAAATTTCTTCTTTTTCGGGTCACCCTGCTTCGTGAGAGACGGCCTATGTGGTAAATAAAGTCTTACCCTAATTATCTCCTCTTTTAATTTATTAACTTTCATTTCATTCTTATGCACTAATGACATTCTCCTTGTAGCCATCTGCCTCTTTCTCTCAATATAGCTAATACTCTCTCTCTCTCTCATATATATATATATATATATATATATATATTTTATTATATTATAGTCGTGCCGATTAGGTAAAACTGGTCAATTAGCAAGAACTCATTTAAAATTAAGTTCTTTCTAAAAATTTCTCTTATACGTTTAAAGATATATTTTTTTCATTTATGTTAATGCAAAAATTTATAATTTTGATCCAAGAGAAACTTTGAAAACCTACCTAACCTTATTACAACAAGCGCAATTTAATTTAGCCTAACCCAACTAAATATATTTTAGATACGTTAACATTAATTTAATAATAAACAAACACAATGAAATATATTTTTTTTTCGTTAGGTTCAGAATGATTTTGGCGAAATTATTGCATACACAAATTTTCGCTTGTCTTATATGGCAAGATGAGCGTTGCTTTTGGCCAAAATCGCCAGTTTTACCTAATCGGCACGACAAAATATATATATATATATATATATATATATATATATATATATATATATATATATATATATATATATATATATATATATATTTACCAAACTGCGGCAGGCCAGGATTCGACCCCACGACACATTGTCCCGCCTTAAGAGGCCACACAATGTACATGTCACCTTACCAACTGAGCCATCGATCCTACAAACAACATGAGCTTAGCGAACTAGGCTTGTTTCATGTTGCGAGGACACTCGTGGCAGTTGTATGCTCAAGGATTAATTTCAGCCTCCTGTTTGAATACCCACCTCCACAAGCAGTCTATATAGTCCTCGCAACATGAAACAAGCCTAGTTCGCTAGGCTCATGTTATTTGTAGGATCGATGACTCAGTTTAATTTAGCCTAACTCAACTAAATATATTTTAGATAAATTTACAATAATTTAAAAATAAGCAAACAATGAAATATTTTTTTTTCGTAAGGTTCAGAATGATTTTTGCGAAATTATTGCATACACAAATTTTCACTTGCCTTATTCGGCAAGAAGAGCGTTGCTGTTTAAGGCAAAATCGCAAGTTTTACATATTCGCATCTGGAAGTTTTACATACTCGTCGTGGCGAATATGTAAAACTTGCGATTTGCCTTAAACAGCAACGTCTGCCGAATAAGGCAAGTGAAAATTTGTGATGCATAATTCGCAAAATCATTCTGAACCTTACGAAAAATATTTCATTGTGTTTGTTTATTATTAAATTGTGTAAATTTATCTAAAATATATTTAGTTGAGTTAGCAAATTAAATGCGCTTGTTATAATAAGGTTAGATAAGTTTTCTAAGGGTCTTTTGGTACAAGATTATTAATTTTTACATTAACATAAATGAAAAATACATATCTTTAAATGTATAAGGGAAAATTTTAGAAATGACTTAATTTTAAATGAGTTCTTGCTATTGACATATATATATATACTGATATAATTATATATATATATATATATATATATATATATATATATATATATATATGGCAATGAAACCCGAAGCAAGTGGTTTGAATCATTTACCAAACTGCGGCAGGCCAGGATTCGACCCTACGACACATTGTCCCGCCTCAAAAGGCCACACAATGTACATTGTAAAGTAAAATTATATATACATTCTGAGAAACTGTTAAAATCAATTTTGTTTTCGTTTTTATCTTCATTATAAACTATTTAAAAGAAAACTGCGACGGAATTATGTATACCCTCAAAACTATACACAAATCTGAAAAGATTAGGGGCAATTTTAACGTAGTTGCTACAGTGTGCGTGTGAATAGAATATTTCTGCATAGTAAGTACCTTCTCTTTAATAGCTGGAATCATTTTCATCCCTCATTTTGCGAGTTGGTTTGGTTATGATATTCGATTCAATCACTCCATTCATGTCAGCGGCATTAAATTTGGCTAATGGAACTTTAAAAAGTCTCACGATGCTAGAGGAATTTTGTTCAGAGTGCGAGTTATTTCAATATCTGTTTTAACGCGTGTGTGTGTGTCAGTCTCTCTCTCTCTCTCTCTCTCTCTCTCTCTCTCTCTCTCTCTCTTCTCTCTCTCTATCTATCTATCTATCTGTCTATCTATCTATCTATCTAACTAGTATTAGCGTTAACATTATTCCTTCATCAGGCATAATAAAATCTAAGAAAATTAAATATATTTTTTAACACATACGAAAACATCAAATCAATATGAGTAAAAAAATAAAGTAACTCTACTAACTGTTCATTATTAAACAGGGAAGACTTGTCTCGAAATGTTGAGTGTAGAGAGACCACACTGTGGCCAGCTCCATAACTTTGGATCGACTGAACATCACAGTGAGCACTTCTGGCATGAGGAGTGCAGCTTCACAGTGTTTTCGTATGTTGATAATTGGTAGTTTACCAAATGGCAACTTTTGTCCTAATAGACCTGGCCAAGTGTTTGAAGAGGTGGACCAACTACTGACGCCTACTTTTATCAACATACTGTCCATAGCTTTTCAACTATAACAATTATAGTATTTGTGTACGACGGAGGATTGCAGATCCTCAGGTATAACATCTTTGAACTTAGAGGCGTTAGACAAATGGTTATAATTATACCCTTAATTTTTGAAGGGGTGGACCGGTAAGCCAGCGGAAGGCCTCGGTCAGATGACCAAAAGCTCCAGCTGTGGGTCATCATATAAGTAAGACTCGCATCAGGAAACACTTTCTGGAGGGAATTTTTATCTTAATAGTTCTTGTTCTTATTGCTTTTACCTTTCATATCCATGGGGAAGTGGAATAAGAATCTTTCCTCCGTAAGCCATGCGTGTTGTAAAAGTCAACTAAAATGCCGGGAACAATGGGCTAGTAACCCCTTTTCCTGTATAGCTTACTAAAAAGAAGAAGAAGAAAATCGTCAAAGTGGGATGTTTGAATGTGCGTGGATGTTGTGCGAATGATAAGAAAGAGATGATTGTAGATGTTATGAATGAAAAGAAGCTGGATGTCCTGGCTTTAAGTGAGACAAAGCTGAAGGGGGTAGGAGAGTTTCAGTGGGGAGAAATAAATGGGATTAGATCAGGGGTTTCAAATAGAGTTAGAGCTAAAGAAGGAGTGGCAATAATGTTGAATAATCAGTTATGGCAGGTAAAGAAGGAATATAAATGTATAAATTCAAGGATTATGTGGAGTAAAATAAAGGTTGGATGTGAAAAGTGGGTTATAGTAAGTGTTTATGCACCTGGGGAGAGAAGTGTAGAGGAGAGAGAGATTTTGGGAAATGTTGAGCGAGTGTGTGGGAGTTTTGAACCAAGTGAGAGAGTAATTGTGGTTGGGGATCTTAATGCTAAAGTGGGTAAAAATGTTGTGGATGGAGTAGTAGGTAAATTTGGGGTGCCAGGGGTAAATGTAAATGGGAGCTATTAATTGAGCTATGTGTAGAAAGAGGTTTGGTAATAAGTAATACATATTTTATGAAAAAGAGGATAAATAAATATACAAGGTATGATATAGCACGTAAGGAAAGTAGTTTGTTGGATTATGTATTGGTGGATAAAAGGTTGATGAGTAGGCTTCAGGATGTACATGTTTATAGAGGGGCAACGGATATATCAGATCATTATTTGGTTATAGCTACAGTTAGAGTAAAAGGTAGATGGGACAAAAAGAAAATGGCAACAGCAAGTAAGAGAGAGGTAAAAGTGTATAAACTAAGGGAGGAGGAAGTTAGGGTGAGATATAAGCAACTATTGGCAGAAAGGTGGGCTAGTGCAAGTAGGAGTAGTGGGGGGGTTGAAGAGAGTTGGGATAGTTTTAAAAATGCAGTATTAGAATGTGGGGCAGAAGTTTGTGGTTATAGGAGGGTGGGTGCAGGAGGAAAGAGGAGTGAGTGGTGGAATGAAGAAGTAAAGGGTGTGATAAAAGTGAAAAAGGTAGCTTATGAGAGGTTTTTACAAAACAGAAGTGTTAGTAGAAGAGCAGAGTATATGGAGAGTAAAAGAAAGGTGAAGAGAGTGGTGAGAGGTGCAAAAGAAGAGCGGATGAAAGAATGGGAGAGGCTCTGTCAAGAAATTTTGCTGAAAACAAGAACAAATTTTGAGTGAGATAAACAAGGTAAGAAAGCCTAGGAACGAATGGATTTGTCAGTTAAAAACAGAGTAGGGGAGTTAGTAGATGGGGAGCTGGAGGTATTGGGTAGATGGGGAATATTTTGAGGAACTTTTAAATGTCGATGAAAAGAGGGAGGCGATAATTTCATGTACTGGCCAGGGAGGTACAACATCGTTTAGGAGTGAAGAAGAGCAGGATGTGAGTGTGGGGGAGGTGCGTGAGGCATTACGTAGAATGAAAGGGGGTAAAGCAGCAGGAACTGACGGAATCATGACAGAAATGTTAAAAGCAGGGGGATATAGTGCTGGAGTGGTTGGTATTTTGTTTAATAAATGTATGAAAGAGGGGAAGGTACCTAGGGATTGGCAGCGAGCATGTATAGTTCCTTTATATAAAGGAAGGGGGATAAAGAGAGTGTAAAATTATAGGGAATAAGTTTACTGAGTATACCAGGTAAAGTGTATGGGGTTATTATTGAAAGAATTAGAGGTAAGACAGAGAGTAGGATTGCAGATGAGCAAGGAGGCTTTAGAGTGGGTAGGGGATGTGTAGATCAAGTGTTTACAGTGAAGCATATATGTGAACAGTATTTAGATAAAGGTAGAGGTTTTATTGCATTTATGGATTTAGAAAAGGCATATGATAGAGTGGATAGGGAGCAATGTGGCAAATGTTGCAAGTGTATGGAATAGGTAGTAAGTTACTGAAGGCTGTAAAGAGTTTTTATGAGGATAGTGAGGCTCAGGTTAGGGTGTGTAGGAGAGAGGAGATTACTTCCCGGTAAAAGTAGGTCTTAGACAGGGTTGTGTAATGTCACCATGGTTGTTTAATATATTTATAGATGGGGTTGTAAAAGAAGTAAATGCTAGGGTGTTGGGGAGAGGGGTGGGATTAAATTATGGAGAATTAAATGCAAAATGGGAGTTGACACAGTTACTTTTTGCTGATGATACTGTGCTTATGGGAGATTCTAAAGAAAAGTTGCAAAGGTTAGTGGACGAGTTTGAGAGAGTGTGTAAAGGTAGAAAGTTAAAGTGAACATAGATAAGAGTAAGGTGATGAGGGTATCAAACGATTTAAATAAAGAAAAATTGGATATCACATTGGAGAGAGGGATTATGGAAGAAGTAAATGTTTTCAGATATTTGGGATTTGGGATGTCAGCAGATGGGTTTATGAAGGATGAGGTTAACCATAGAATTGATGAAGGAAAAAAGGTGAGTGGTGCATTGAGGTATCTGTGGAGACAAAACGTTATCCATGGAGGCAAAGAAGGAATGTACGAAAGTATAGTGGTACCAACACTCTTATATGGGTGTGAAGCATGGGTTGCAAATGCTGCAGCGAGGAGGAGGCTGGAGGCAGTGGAGATGTCCTGTCTAAGGGCAATGTGTGGTGTAAATATTATGCAGAAAATTCGAATGTGGAAATTAGGAGAAGGTGTGGAGTTACTAAAAGTATTTGTCAGAGGGCTGAAGAGGGGTTGTTGAGGTGGTTTGGTCATTTAGAGAATGGATCAAAGTAGAATGACTTGGAGAGCGTATAAATCTGTAGGGAAGGAAGGCGGGGTAGGGGTCGTCCTAGAAAAGGTTGGAGGGAAGGGGTAAAGGAGGTTTTGTGGGCGAGGGGCTTGGACTTCCAGCAAGCATGTGTGAGCGTGTTAGATAGGAGTGAATGGAGACGAATGGTTTTGGGACATGACGATCTGTTGGAGTGTGAGCAGGGTAACATTGTGTGAAGGGATTCAGGGGAAAACCCGTTAATTGATTTAGTTGGACTTGAGTCCTGGAAATGGGAAGTACAATGCCTGCACTTTAAAGGAGGGGTCTGAGATAGTGACAGCTGGGAGGGACTTTTCTCAGCTGTCGTATCTGAGCTCCTCTGCAAAGACAGTGATTATGTATGAGTGTGGTGAAAGTGTTGAATGATGATGAAAGTTTTTTCTTTTTGGGGATTTTCTTTCTTTTTGGGTCACCCTGCCTCGGTGGAGACGGCCGACTTGTTGAAAAAAAAAAAAAAAAAATATATATATATATATATATATATATATATATATTTATATATATATATATATAATAATATTATTATTATTATTATTATTATTATTATGATTATCAGAAAGTGTTTCCTGATGCGAGTCTTACATGATGACCCACAGCTGGAGCTTTTGGTCATCTGACCGAGGCCTTCCGCTGGCTTACCGGTCCACCTCTTTAAAAATCATGGTTATGATTATAACAATTAGGAGCGTAGCATCGGTTACTCAATCAACTAACATCGTTGCCTCAGATCTGTCAGTCCATAAACTAAACAATTATGAAATGATTTCATTGATGATCAATGAACATGTCAAGAAAATAAATGGCATCGTTAATTTAGTTAGTATTCAAGAGAAATTTCTGAAAATATTGAATGCAACTGCTATAGATCCCTCACTGAATCTTGTGATACAAAAGTCGTCAATAACTTCATATATAACGAGTTACATCATAATATTTATAAAAAATAAACTTTAAGCTAAATTTTAGTTCAGCCTACTTTACACCCATTATCTGCTCATTATGAGCTTAAATATATATAAAATATCCGTAATTTGCATCTATATTGGACGTGCCGTTATGAGCTCCTCCCTCTAGTTTGGCCAAAACCCTTCACTCACTCCACCGACACCTACCTACCAGATTCTTTCTCTCTCTCTCTCTCTCTCTCTCTCTCTCTCTCTCTCTCTCTCTCTCTCTCTCTCTCTCTCTCTCTCTCTCTCTCTCTCTCTCTTTACCAGGGGGTAGTTTCTTTTTTTTAATTTTCTTTGTTTACCTTGCTACAATTTTTTATGTATTTATCTTGTTCTTATGTATTTCTGGCGTATAAGACTTTTTATTGTTAATGTTTAATGGGTTCAACCATTGTTTTCATATTTAAAGCCTATTAACTGAATGTGGGTCATTTTATGGCAGCACAAAATTAAACAATAAAGCGGGACTCAATTATAATTAATGCATATACAATGAAAGACAATCTTCACTGTAGAAATACTTCTGAGGCCTTCCATGGCTTACCAAGTCCACCTCCTTTTAAAATTATATTAATTACATAATGTATAGGTATGTTGTTGTAATATTAGTCAGGACAGAGTCCAGACAAGGGTCTTATTGTTTCGACGACCCGTTGGTATAATAATACATATTGCACATAAGTAAATAGAATTATCAAAGCTTATTTCTTGGTAGCATTGAAAATTGGGTTGAGCAAATATTCTGTTGAATGGATGTATGATAGTAGGGATAATTCAGTAACAGTCCCAGACTTTCGCTTAGCAGATTATAATGGGCTTGAGAACACTTATCAACTGTGGACTGGGGTAACGAAGAGAGCTTCAATATGACAGCTTTCTTAACACTATACAGGCAGCCCAAAGAACATTTATCCCATATAAAGAAATTAGATCAAGTAGAAATGACCCAAATGGATGAATAATAGGCTCAAATATCTTTTAGGGCAGAAGAAAGGAATTTATAGCGCATAAATAGAGGTGAGGGTCATCTTATAAATCAGTATACTGACATTAAGGGACGTTAAAAAGGGTATAAGAAAACTAAACAGGACTATAAAATTAAATTTTAGGGATTCAAAAACTAACCCAAAAGTTTTTCAGGTTTATAGAACAAAAGTTAGGGATAAGATAGGTCCCCTTAAAAATAACTCTGGGCATCTTACTGACAAGGAGAATGATATGTGCTCTATTTTTAATAATTATTTTCTCTCGGTTTTCACACAGGAAGACATTAATAATATCCCAGTAATTAATTTTAAAGTGGCCCAGAAGAAGATAAATTATGTAATATCACAGTCACTAGTGAAATGGTTATGAAACAAGTAGACCGACTGAAACAAAATAAATCCCGGGTCCTGATGAGCTTTTGCAAGGGTTCTTAAGGAATGCAAAATGGAACTCTCTGAACCAATATCTAACATTTTTAATTTATCTCTTCAAACAGGTGTAGTGTCTGATATGTGGATGATGGCTAATGTAATTCCTATTTTAAAGCAGGGGACAAGTCACTACCTCAAATTACGCCCAATAAGCCTAACCTCAATTGTAGGCAAATTACTAGAGTCAATTATAGCTGATATTATTAGAAGTCATCTAGATAACCATAATTTGATTAATGATACTCGCATGGATTCACGGGTGCCGTTCCTGCCTATCTAATTTATTAACCTTTTTAGTAAAGCTTTTGAGGCTGTTGATCGATAAAAATTCAGTATTGTTTATTTAGATTTTAGTAAGGCTTTTGATAGAGTACCACACCAGAGACTGTTAAAGAAAGTGGCAGCTCATGGCATTGGGGGAAAGTGCTGTCATGGATCGAGTCATGGCTCACTAATAGGAAGCAGGAGTGTGCATAAATGGGGTTAAATCCGAGTGGGGATCTGTAACAAGTGGTGTTCCACAGGGATCAGTCTTAGGCCCGTTGTTGTTTATAATATATATCAATGACCTTGATGAGGGAATTACTAGTGATATGAGCAAATTCGCGGATGACACGAAGATAGGTAGGATAATTGATTCTAACGTAGATGTCAGGGGAACTTCAGGAGGATTTAGACAAACTCAATTCCTGTCAGAAAAGTGGCAGATGCAGTTCAATGTAGATAAATGCAAGGTTCTGAAGCTCGGGAGTGTCCATAACAAGACTTATAAGTTAAATAACGTAGAACTTAGCCATACAGATTGCGAAAAGGACTTGGGGGTGATGGTAAGCAGCAACCTTAAACCAAGACAGCAATGCCTAAGCGTACGTAATAAGGCAAACAATTACTGGGATTTATATCAAGAAGTGTAA
>WNWK01000702.1:0-190000 GCA_009830355.1 Cherax destructor
CCAGTTGGTGTGGCTGGAGTAAACTGGCAGCTTCTAGGCGAATGTTTCTTACTGCTGCTTTGGCAACTAGGCGGCGAAGGGTGTTACCAACAGCAATGGGTCTGATTCCCCCATCCTTCTTCTTCAAAGCGCATAATGAGGCTCCAAAAAGAAAGGTTTAATTTCTTCTGGGATTCGCCCAGCAAGGCAGTTGTTGACAAAAGTTGTTAATTCGGTGAGGAGAATTGATGCAGATGCTCCGAGTACTGGATTTACCATCTCTTTGAGGTGTTGTGGTCGAATTCCAGTGTAACCTCCTGCAGATCCTGCTGGAAATGACACTATCGCCTTATACACTTCTGATACTGGCAAATTAATTGTTCAGTGATGGGGTCTCCTTCAGGGTTGTTGTTGATAGCTATGGTGTCCCTTGTTGGATGCTTGTCTCTTAGTGCTTGAGCTGTGGTCTCATCTTTGGGAGCTACAGTGTCGTCCCTTGTAATTATTCTGATTGCTCCCACTGTGTTGCCTTCTTCGATTTTTTGCTAACCTGTCGCAAATTTTCTCGTTTTCAGGGGAAATTTTTTCTTTGGTCTACCTCTGTGATTCCTGCGATGGTGGGGCAGAGGGACACAATTATCTGTTCTATATATATATATATATATATATATATATATATATATATATATATATATATATATATATATATAGAGAGAGAGAAGGAACAGAAGATAGGGGACGTGGGCTGTAGGAGGAAGGGGAGGGGTAGGAGTGGGGGATGTTAGGAGTGGGCAGGGGAGAGAACATGGGAGGTACAAGGGGGATGGTTGGAGGGTTGGGGAAGGGTAGTTGGGGGTAGGGGGGAGGCGGCAGGGGATGAGGGATAGGAAGGGGACAAAATATTGCTCACTCACCACAGAAGCTGCTGACAAGATTAGGACAATCCAGTTTTTATGAGATGTAAGAAGAGTCTCTACGAATGATGGTGGTGTTGCAGTGATGCTGTGGTGGTGTGGTTGTGCTTTGACGGTGTTACGGTGCTTCAGTGGTGATTGTGGTGCTGCAATGGTGCTGTGGTGATGCTACGGTAATGTGCTGAAGCTGTAGTTGTACTTTCCTGGTGGTGCTGCTGAGATGTTGTGGTGGCGCTGAGATGTTGTGGTGGTACTGAGGTGTTGTTTGTATGCTGAGATGTTGTGGTGGTGCTGAGATGTTTTGCTGAGAAGTTGGGGTGCTGAGATGTTATGGTGGTCCTGAGATGTTGTGTGCTGAGATGTTGTGGTGGTGCTGAGATGATGTTGGGGTGCTGAAAAATTGAGACAGTATCAAGATGCTGTTGGGGTGTGAGATGTTGTGGGGATGGTGAAATGTTGTGGTGTTAAGATATGTATGTGGTGTTAAGACGTTGTGGGGGTGTTAAGATGATGTGGGGGTGTGAGATATTGCTGTTTTCGACATTTTTGGGGAGATATAAATTGGCATACTAAGAGTGCGTTACATTTTATTTGGCACACACCCATATAGGCATGCCCTACTGAACAGCGAACCAGATGCTAGGAGTATAACGGGCAGTGTCCCCTCGTTATGCTAGCACCTTGGTTCAACCACCCAATCACAAGGAAGCAACATTAGCAGATTTACCTCCAAGTCCGGTTGAAGTGTGTCTCTTTGTTGCAAATTGCATTTCTGTGCATATCCTCTGTAAATATTGTATATATAATTGCGTGATGTTTGGTGAAGAATATATATATATATATATATATATATATATATATATATATATATATATATATATATATATATATATATATATATATATATATATAAGTATTTACTCACTGCTGTCTTTTGCTCATTCCTCATTTTTACCTTGGTTATCGTGATACAACCAGTTGTGCGTAGCACAAGACTACTCTTGTGTTCGTAATATGTACCTCAATTATTCACTCTAGGTTTTCAAGACAGGGATGTACATAATGCTATGACCTATCTATTACAAGCTACGTTCTATAAGACTGAAAAGGATCTCACTGAACCTAGTAAAAACCCACGGGCCCTCACTCTGTATCCTGATTCCTGGCCAAAGGGCACGAAATACATACATATGGACTACTGCAAGACCAATACTACTTTACTGGATGGCTATCCTTTACATAGAATGTATGACATCTGTTAAAAGAATTTTGTTAGGGCATCCTATAAAAGATGGTTTGTGCACTAGTAATCTTGAGGTTATTGCATTTGGGTTGTAAAATGCGCTTGCGACATTCCACTTCTTTGTAACTTATATTACATTCACGTTACATGGTATGGAAATATACGTTGACGATCATATCATTGTTAATAAGATCTAGGACCAGCACATGTTGCGTTCGTAGGCTTTATTTTAGCAGTTTCATCAATACAAGCTGGCAAGAAGTGTGTTTTTCCAGGCGATGGTGATTTCCCTGGGTTATGTCATAGGCAAAGGAGACGTATCGTCTGTCGTTGGAAGAGAGAATCAGAATCAGAAAATGGAAGTATCTGTTATTAGTTAAGTTGTAATGTGATTTTTGGGAACGGCTCAATTTTTCCGACGGTTCTGCCTGAATTTCTCTCACGTAGTTTATCTGTTTGTTCTGTTGACAAGTCGAGAGTATAAGGTGTAGATTACCGATAATGAAGAACTCATTAAGGAACTCAATTTTACTTGTGTGTAGCCACGGATAACTTATCTTTCGAGAATGTCGCTATTACAAATATGTGAAATTTTATTTGCATTCTTTTCCGACACTCTTAAATTTAACTCTTGTTTCTAATTTATCGAGGTTCCGCCGATCAGTAGAAGCACTGAAGAACCCGTCACATCCACTCAGATAAGACAGATGGTGATAAATGTCATAAAATACCGAGACGACGGAAAAACAGACACAAATGTTATGCAATGAGATCCTTGATTGGCTACGATTCACCCACACAGTGGGCTTTATAAGGCAGATCAGTTTGTGACTTGACGAATCCCTCTGTGTGGACGAAACGTTGTCAATAAATGATTGTTTTATACTGCATTTGAGTCTCTTTTTGCACATAACACAGATCCAGACGGAGATACAGCACATTAGTTTCTTTGTGCTTACATTGTAAGATTCTACATACAAATAATTGAACAGTGTTAAAGTAAACAAAATAAATATAATTGATATGTTAAATTTAATTAACTGCTGTATGACTTTCATTTTTAGTTGCTAATTAATAAATTTTAAATACACTTTACAAACTGATTTCATTGACATTTTGAATAAGTATTTATTTTTCATTAGCTATATCCCTATTTAACGTAGACACAGGCCCTCAACACTATAGATGGTGCATTGTTGTTACTGTGGAGGTGTTGTGCAGGCGCTGCAGTGGGCCAGGGGCATGCTGTGATGGTGCTGGGTTGGTTTTGTGAAGCTTTGGAGTTCCTGTTGTGTTGTGGTTATGCTGTGGGAATCTACACAAAATATATTCAGACCCTAACTGAGTATTGCTATACCTGTGTTACAGTCATCTATCAAGAAATTTAGAATATTTATCTACGTGTTTGAACGCCTGATATTATGGAGTGCAGAAAATTAATGGTCTCAGACTGTGGAAACCCAGTTATGTATATGAATCCCCCCAAAACGTATGAGCTAGTTGCAATCTGTGCTGAGGTCTTTCTGATGTAGTGTGCTGTGGTGCTGGGTATGGTAGTGCTGCTTTGTGTTCTGGGGATAACGATGCTGTGTTGGTGTAGCGGTGCTACTTTAAGGCTTTATGTAGTGGTACTTTGGTGGTCGTATAGTAGTCCTCAAAGCTTGGTGCATTGTAATGTTATGTTGGAGGTGTATCAATGATGAGGTGTCTGGTGAAGAGGTGGTACCCTGGAACTTATAATTACTGTACCTAAATAAAGTGAGGTGTAAAAACTTATCAGAACTGTTAGGAAATGTTGAGTATTAGAGGGGCATCATCATGTGGTGGGGAAGGTAACTGGGTACCTCAGACAGGACCCAAATACCCACTTCGTGGTACCCCAGCTGAAAACCTATGCCCCTCTCTTGCAAAAAAATTATTATAATTTTCATTAATCCTAATCACTAAACCTGAATATCTTGGCTACATTAATACAATTCAAGAGGTATAGTTTATTAAATGTATTTTTATAAGTATGGGAAGTGTTTATTTAGCCCTGACACATTCATTTGTATCCCGCTGTACTATCATCCATTTCTTACAAAATAAAAGACCCCTTTTTTATTTACACCATTGTATTGTTTATTTATACTGGTATATAAATATCAAAGAAGGATAAACCATACCACGGGTGGGGTTTGAACCCGCGGTCAGAGACTCTCAGAACTCCAGACCGTTGCGTAAGCCACTGGGCCAGCCACTGTGCGACGGTCTGGAGTTCTGAGACTCTCTGACCGCGGTTTCGAACCCCACCCGTGGTATGGTTTGTTTGCAATCGTGTCATTACGATTTCGTGAGTCAAAGAAGGATACATGTAAGGATACATGCTATACCACATACAGATCAGCAGTATACTGCTGGGCATCAGACCCCTTCCACAAGACTAAGTCTTTCTTAATATATAGTGAGTCTCTGAACAGATCGGAAAAACAAAGTAATCTTACCCTTTACATATAAAAACATAAACATTACACCATATGTCCCATGGCATACAGTACGTGATTTTTTTTATTAAACTGCCGTAAATAACATTAAAAAACTCAACCATGTGTGTAATATATGGGAAAGAAAAAGAAACTCATCCAAAACATGCATTCAAAATCAATATCCTTACATAATTAATTTACACAACACTAACATTGAGTTACGCTCAGGTATGATGTTTATCATCATTTATCATTGAAGAGTGGCGGTAGTTACCCAGCTGGTCCACCGTGTGGTGACCAGCTGCTTAACAAGTGTAGATGAATTGTTCAGAGAACCGACAAGTTGATAAATTAGACACATATGCAACACTTGGGTATCTTTATTGAGGAAACGTTTCGCCACACAGTGGCTTCATCGACTCCAGGCCGAGGGACTGATTACCTCAAACTCCTCCTCTCCTTACAACTTTCTGCTTTGTATTGGACTGATGAAGCCACTGTGTGGCGAAACGTTTCCTCAATAAAGATACCCAAGTGTTGCATATGTGTCTAATTTATCTGCTTAACAAGTATTTACATCGGTCTTTATACAAGAAATTATTTCGAACATTGGCTTGCAAAAGATCACTCAAGATGCAACGAGGTATAGACAGGCGATCATTATTTAATTACAGGGATTCCTCGACACGGAAACCCTATACTGTGGTTTGTAACACATGTGTTGTATATTTTTCAAGATCTGTGTTCAATGTCATCGTGTTCGAATCTGGGTGTGAATCATGGCAATGTATGTGTGCCTCTCCTTCGTTAAATTAGATACAAGAGTTAATTTAACACGTGGCAAAATAAAGATTTCCAGTAAATTATTTTTAATAAAATAATAACATTACATTTGTGAAATACCTGGTTGACAAGTCATTTGTGCTTACACAAATGAAAAATTGAGTATTTTAAAGATTACCTGACTATCAAAAATGCAGAAAAAAGGCAGTGGGTGCCCTAAATTTAACTTATCATGAAATAATAGATGTATTTCATTCCTTACTCTAGACAAAATAGCGTTTTAGAGAGAGTGAATTATTGGACTGCTGGCGTATATTTTTTTGTGGTTATGATCCAACGAAATAACATTTAATTATAATTATTCCTTGAAATAAGGTGTTACACATAGGTGAGTGAACTGAATAACCTGTCGGTCAGCAAATTACGTTCTCCATTTATGCTGAGTGTCGCCAAATTGAAAAGTTGAATATGCAGAGTCCATCGCGTCAATAGTGGATTTTTATTTTGCATTCTGTGGATGAAAGTAAGCGGATTACGACCTGAATACAGAACTGGAAGAAGCGACACGCCCAGGTATATATTGAAGGGTTTTTGATTTAATACCTATGAATGCGCGTCTTTATTTAATGTGCTGTAATTCTTCCGATGTTTCTTCTGGAGAAAGAATACCGCCGAGAATTTTGAAGAACGTTTTTTCCAACCTCATTAGCCTCTATATGCACAACGAACTGTGCTGTAAAATCCGGTTTTTGTTGTAACAGAGTTTAGCAAAGCGATCTTTTCAGGTGTTTGAAATGATTCTGGCATCAATAATCCCAAACAACTTACGCTTTGGACTTTTTTTTAAAGTTAATGTATAAGCTGCGTGAGAGAAATTTGGTCAAAATCTCTGGAAAACACTGGTCATTCTCAAACTTTTCCAGCAGAATTTAGTTCGTTGTTCTGGAGAGATTCTACATATAAGCAAAACCTTCCTTTGGTCAATAACATGACCCATGAAAATCCTTTAGCCTCCCTATACCCAATTTTTGCAAGTAAGACTATTATGCATTTAAAACAAATTGGAAATAATGCCTCCAGACGTAACACGCACTAGTCCCGGGTGCCACTGGTAGTGTTAAAATCATCCGGCTATCTCTTCTCGCCCTCATACCATTTATGATTTGAATAGTGAAGCGCTGGAACATCGTAGGAGCACATCACATCGGTAAAGTTATTACTTTATAGGTAAGACTGTTGTTTGAACAGTTCTATCTTTACAAATGCTGTGCATGTCCTA
This sequence comes from Cherax destructor, assembly GCA_009830355.1. Taxonomy (NCBI): domain Eukaryota; kingdom Metazoa; phylum Arthropoda; class Malacostraca; order Decapoda; family Parastacidae; genus Cherax; species Cherax destructor. Next base: position 6,664 of record WNWK01000702.1, read on the forward strand.
CTAGGTCAATTATGTCTTTTCTAGATGCATCTAATTTAATGACAACACTGAGCTTATAGTAGTTCATGCACTTGTGTTTTGTGCTATCTGGTTTAGGAATGAGGATACAGGATGGATCTCATGGACTTGAACTAAGTTCTATGAGATCGTCTTCCTGGAGGTACCGTACCTCAGCTTGTAATAGGCTGGTCTAAATTAGGTTAGCACTATATTCTTGCTGATTGATGGGATCAACATTATGTACATTATCCACATCATCAATTTGAATAGTAAACATAATTGAGGAATATCCAGTAATATATTTCATAAATGTTCCATTAATGTTAATAGTTGACTGGTTTAAGCGAAAGGGACTACTAGGGAAAACTTCTAGAACAAAAAAACTGCTACAGAAGGAACTGCTATAGACAAGAAGGATGGAATTACTAGATATATATCGATAACATCCTGTGTATGATCTACTGGACTCATGATTTATATAGAAGTTATTGAGCAATATTATTTTAATTTATTAACTTTGGTAAATATTCCGAGAATATTTCCTGTCTAGAACGAGTACCTCATAATTTAGGTCACGAGACTTCTTCAACTTAAAGGGTCTCAAAAAGCTTGTCCTGGCTCCAAGTCAACCGATAAAAAAAAAAATAACGTGGCAAAGCTTCCACAGTTCTAGTAAAGACAAGTTTTCTAAGGAATTTGAAAAGGCACCTTGTGTTGCTAATCTTAATAAATATGATTTTTAAGGTTGTGGTGCAGTGGCATAGCGTTGTGGTAGCATTGTATTGGTGGAGGCAACATTGTGATAATGATGAAGTTACACTATGTTGGTGTAGTGCTGATCTCCAGAGTCGTCAAATACTATTCTGCCCTGAACCCCAGTAAATAAACACTTCTATACCCCTTCTATACACTTACACACACACACACATAGTTTTAAGACAAGGTATGATAAAGCTCATGGAGCAGGGAGAGCAGAGACCCAGTAGCGGACAGCGAAGAGGCGGGGCCAGGAGCTGAGTCTCGACCCCTGCAACCACAATTAGGTGAGTACAATTAGGTGAGTACACACTTTACCCTCTAAAACAAATCCAATTACACACCTTCATTATAAGGCAAAATGCCATCAAAAAACTTTGAACGACAGAGAAAGCCATTCTCTCTCTCTCTCTCTATGTCTCTCTCTCTCTCTGTCTCTCTCTCTCTCTCTCTCTCTCTCTGTCTCTCTCTCTCTCTCTCTCTCTCTCTCTCTCTCTCTCTCTCTCTCTCTGTCTCTCTCTCTCTCTCCAGATGGAAAATTATGCTAGGTCTGCATCACTCTGAGAATAATTTCTCTTTAACATTTTGCTCTTAGCAAGAAAATTATCCGTCAGTCTCAGGTGTCGGAACTCCCTTCAGCGAGTTTTTGAGATTTTTCAGCTAATTTTGCTGTTATGTGAAGTGGTGTCATAATGTTCATTTCTCAGCATTTTGAAGGAATGTGAGCTCTTGTCCGTGAATATTATTGTATATGGACGGTTCGTGATGGCTGGTACTCAAACGGGAGTAGAATTAAATTAGCTCTGAGCTTGCCACCTCCACGTTTGTACCAAAAGAACCTTAGAAGACTTACTTAACCTTATTATAACAAGCGCAATTTAATCTAGCCTAATCCAACTAAATATATTTTAGATAAGTTTACAATAATTTAATAATAAACAAGCACAATAAAATAAAAAAAAATTATCTTTAAGTTCAGAATGATTTTTGCGAAATTATTGCATACACAAATTTTGGCTTGCCTTATTCGACAAGAAGAGCATTGCTATTTAAGCCAAAGTCGCAAGTTTTACCTATTCGTCACGACATATATATATATATATATATATATATATATATATATATATATATATATATATAATATGGCCTGGAAATAAGATTTTCAGCAAAAATTCATTCAGAACATATTCCATTTACAAATTGGTCAGGATTTCTCATTGGGATGCAGTAGGCTTGCCTGTTGACGTCAGGGAGGCGGTGAGGGATGTACCTGTGTTATGCATCAAGGATGAGAGTGGTGAATGCATTTTCTTGGTTGTTAACAGCACCCTGGACTGTGTTGAGCAAGGCTGTGCCCCCTCTCATTCTTCATGCTCTCTCTCACTCTCTCTTTCTCTCTCTCACTCTCTCTCTGTGACTTTTGCAATAATGCGAAAATGGAGAGACACTAGAAAACATTGACTGCATCGTAAATATATTAAAAGAAAACATTGAATCTTAAAGGATAATATGATATTTGCAATTACAGAGAAGCAAACTTTTACGAAATGCGCTAAGACATAAACAACGTAAAGTGCATAGAGATACTAATGCACGCAATGTACAGGAAATGTCCGATAAATTTAAAAACAAAATCGTAAATATCGAAAGGATAGCATTCCAAAATAATATATTAAAAAATGAAACCAGGTTGGATGACCTAACAGCTATCAGAGTCACAGATCATAGTCAAAAAATATAATGTATACAGTACAAAAAAAAAAGTAAATTTGTCTGGTATGCTGGAAGATAATATTTACTAATCATACCACGGGTAGGGATAGAACCCGCGGTCAGAGTCATAAAACTGCAGACCGACGCGTTAGCCACTGGGCCAGCGACGGTCTGGAGTTTTATGACTCTGACCACGGGTTCTATCTCCGCCCGTGGTTTGGTTTGTTTGCAATTGTGTCATTGCGATTTCGTGAATCATATTTACTAAATTCGGTTACATAGATTGTGATAAAAAAAATGGTAAATAGGAAAATTAAAAATTAAATGAGCGAAACAACAAAGATCCTTAAAATACATCAGTGAAGGGGGAAGGAAATGGTGAAAGAAACGATGGTATCTTCCATAAGCTATAAAGGAAGTCTAACAAATTGCAATAACGATGGAGCTTCAATATTCACCTCTATCCTATTTACAACTAAACATAACCCTAGTATCCTAACCCACTAAATATACATTCTAGGACCAGGAGCTGTCAAACGACATGTTTACGATATTAGCGGCTTAACAATTTAAAATACTTGGAGAAGCTGAACATAACCAAATTAGGTGGACCAAACAAACTACCACTTGAGCCACACAGATTGTTCAGAGAACTGTCTGTTGATATTATACAGGAAAGTAGGCACCAATTTTCACATCCTCTAGCGATAATGCCCAACAAATCATTGGGGGAAAGCTAGGTGCTCAGCGATAGGAAACAGGCGAGTGTAAACACAATGAGAAAATTAGTAAAACGAGTGTTTTCGACCATCGTTCATTTATCCTAGAATAACTTTGAGGTAAATAAATATATACTACTATCAAGGACAAGGTAATAGATTTTTTAATGATAACTTAATCGTAAACACGGTGCATTTTGCCAGGAAAAAATCTGACACAATAGAATTGTTCAATTAAATATACAAAAAAACAGGGACGAAAAGGTCTCAACATATTTAGTAAATTTAAATATTTAAAAATTATTTGCAAGATACAGCCATAAAAATGGCTGCTAAAAGTAGTGGTGGATGTCGTGAGAACAAACGGCATTGCTGGATTAATTAATGACCGCCTCACCAAAATGAAACAATGAGTGGTATTGAACGAGGAAGTGTCTGAGTGACTTCACGTTCCTCTGGGATTGGTTCTTGGCAATTTTCCTTCAAAATTGTACATAAATTATCTTGTAATAGCAAAATAGTATTAATCTCAGATGACAGAAAAATGGAGAAAGATGCAGCATCCACGGCTGATTGAATATTCAAAAGTTATTTAGATTTGTTTGCTAAATGTTCAAAGACGTGGAAGATGAAATTAAATTTTGATAAGTGCGAAGTAATGCAGTTTTGATATAAAAATCTCAAATATAAGTGCGGCATTTATGAAAACAAATTAGTTAAAACGAAAGAAGAAGAAAGGCGCTGGATTAATTATAATCAACGACTTCAAATGTACCAAACAATATCTATCTGCAAACAAAAGAACCAACAGAAACATCAGAAACAATAATGATTCTCTAAAGTGCACCTCTTAGACCTCAGTGTTATTCGGTTTTGGTCCCCAAATTATATAAAATACAAAAGTAATGGGAGAGGAATCAAAGAACAACTATTCTCGTACCATCACAAACAAACAAACCACATTAAGACACAAAGCACTTATTTTTTTTCTAAGGAAACGGACACTACGAAAAGACCACTTTGAAACTTTTAAGATATTGAATATTTTTGATACACTGAATGAAGAACTATTTGAAGTAAATATTTATTAAAAAATTCAAAACAATGGAACGAATCTTTGAAGCAGGTGATACAACACAAACGTGAGAATTTTTTTTTTCAGCAGACAGAATTATTTATCAATGGAATATTCACTCAGAAGTCACTTTATTAGACACTTCCTTATCGTACAGGGTAGGGTTCCCTCTGCCCCCAGAACAGCCTGAATTCTTCGTTGCATGGATTCAACTAGGTGCTGGAAACATTTCTTACAGATTCTGATTCATGGTAACATAATAGCATCAAGCAGTCGTTGCAGATTTGTCAGCTGCACATTCATGCAGCTAATCTCCCATTCCACTAGATCCTAAAGGTTTACGCCAAATTCTGATCCTGCCATCTGCACGTCGCAACAAAAATCGCAATTGTCAGACCAGGCTACGTTTTTTTCCAATCATCAAATGTCCAGTTCTGGTGAACTTGTGCGCACTGTAGCCTCAGTTTCCTATTCTTAGCTGACAGTAGTGAAACTCAGTGTGGTCTTCTGCTGCCCATCCATTTCAAGGCTTGACGTGTTGTGCATTCAGAGATGCTCCTCTTCATACCACTGTTGTAACACATGGTTGAGTTACTGTCACATGTCTCTCAGCTTGAACAAGTCTAGCCTAGCCATTCTCATCTGACATCTCTTATTAATAAGACATTACCGCTCACACAACTGCCACCCACTGAATATTTTGTGCTTTTAACACCATTCTTTGTAAACTCTAGAGAGGGAAGTGCGTGAAATTGCCGGATACTCACTGAAGGTGTAGGATCAAAATCAATATAACTATTTAATAACCATCTGGAAAAGAAATATGTAAATATCAGATTCAGCTAGATATTGATGCCAGGCTGGCTATAGACAAGGAATTTCTGCCCTAAGTTTAGGAACCACAGTAGAACAATCAGTTGTCATCGAGCCGCCCTTGGTATAATAGTAGAGGTAGAATCAGCGCTATTGTATTTTACTTCTACTTTCCTAAAAAAAATATCATGCAAATTTTTCTACATGTCGAGGAATCACGTCACCTGTTTCTCTTTCCTGACGGGAAGTTGGCTGAGGGGATTGGAGAGGTAGGACAAGCTTCCTGCTGTGCCATTCTAATCTCAACAATCTACAGAGAATTGATGTAGCTTGACTGTAAGTTGACTTTCTCAGCAGAGAACATTGATGTTGATTCTCGGGTCCCATGATATCTACTTTTCCTGTGTAATCTCTCGCTCTTTTGCTTCTCTAATTCAAATCCTAAACAACCTATAAGTGCCTTCTTTCACAGCAATGTTAATGCTCTATTTCATAACAGTTCTATTGTCGTGTTTTTTAGAGATCGCCAATAATGTTGAAACCAATATGATCTTTATTTACATTCCAGCTTGAAGTATCCAAGGGAAGAACATGTGTGGTCATGGGATTAACTTGTGTTTGCGGTACAGCTGTGAGGCTGGAATGCTGTAAAGCAGATTTAATGTATTGTGCGTGATTTAGTGCTGAATATTTTATGAACAGCACGGAAATTATGGATATATTCCAGTATTTCATCTCCGCCCAGCTACTGCTTGCTGAAGACAACATGGATCTATTTTTTAAGAGGGTCTCTGTGATCGAAAAAAATAGCCTTTCTACTTCGTTTAGTATTTTTCGTCCGTGTGGGATTTAGTTGTTAATTTATTTCTGTTTATGAAGTATATCACAACGTACACCAGTATACTTATACATATGAGAGAAATAGTATACATACCTGGAGAGGGTTTTGGGGGGTCATCGCCGCCGCGACCCAGTCTGTGACCAGGCCTCATGTTAAAGGTTTTGCACTCTGGCATGATTGCTGGATTTTCCTTTCTGTCTTATGAATAATTAAAAAGAAAACAAAATACTTCAAAATTCTACATGTATCCTGTTTACACTTATCCTTTATTTTTAGCGACTCTTAAGAGTTCTTCCTATTTTTTTTCCTTCTTCCTTGGGAAAGTGGATTAAAATGTTTTCCTGTAGTTATACTTGAAATTTATTATGACTATAATGCCGGTAACAAGGGCCTGTTTTTTTCTTTTTGTGTATGTTATTACTGTAAAGAAAAAGAGGAGAAATTGTGTAGTTGCTTTTATTTGGAATGTCTGAAAGGACACATTGTTAATGTTTTAATTAAAAGGAAGCCGGATGTCTTAGCAGTGAGTGAAAACAATTTAAAAGGGGAATGCAAGAGTCTGACTGGGAAGGAGTTAGAGGAATAACATCACATGGATCATGGAGAACAAGAGGAATAACATCACATGGATCATGGAGAACAAGAGGAATAACATCACATGGATCATGGAGAACAAGAGGAATAACATCACATGGATCATGGAGAACAAGAGGAATAACATCGCATGGATCATGGAGATCAAGAGGAATAACATCACATGGATCATGGAGAACAAGAGGAATAACATCACATGGATCATGGAGAACAAGAGGAATAACATCACATGGATCATGGAGAACAAGAGGAATAACATCACATGAATCATGGAGAGCAAGAGAAATTACGTCAGGTACATCCATACAAAACTAGAGGAATCTATGGATATGGGAGTCAAGAAATAGAGGAATTACAACTAAGAATATATCCTCTTTTACGTGTTCATGTACTCCTGTATGTTACAGAGCGAAAAGAACTAAGAGAAACATTTATAAGAGAGCGAGAAGAATTAAACCAAGTATATTTAAGAATGTGAGAGCAGCTAAGTACGTCAAGTGTGATGCATACAGAAAGAGAAACCTGGCAAATTATGCGTTTGTGAATTCAGTGTGCCAAGGAAGGCTACAGGAAGAACATAATACAAGAGGACTTTTTTGTGATGTAGTGATGGAAGCTGGAGGAACAGTAGGTGGAAGTTGGAGTAAAGAGAGTCTAGCAAGTGCCGAGGTGGTATGTAGCTTAGAGGTAATCAATAAAAATATTACGAACACATGTGTAGCTAGTGGCCTGGACACCTGGCTGTAGCACGATAACGAAGGTATGACTAAGCAAAAAAAGCGTCATAGAGTGTGAATACTTATATTTCATTTACCAAATAGTAATCAGGTATGTACAGTATATACGGCTGATGTGTACGATACGGCAAATGCAAGCACAAGACAAGGTGAGGACCGTAGCGACCAGACTGGGTAGTAAGTCTTCCAGTGATTATTCATGAGTTTAACACATCGCTTCGCAGCTTTGACGGGCTTCCTTGTTATTGGCTGGTTGGACCATGGTACTAGCATAACGATGGGACCCCTACTCGTTATACTCTTAGCACCTGGTTCACTGGTCGGGAGGGCGTACCTATATGGCTGTGACACGCCGAACAAAATGTAACATATCTAAGCATGACACAAAAAACATCAGAACATCTTGAAACGTCTCACAGGACAGGAAATGCTCTCTGCATCTTGCCATAACATCTTACTAGAGTGAGATGTAAAGAAGAAAATGTGGAATAAACCAAGTGAAAATAAGAACTGCCAAAGGCGCAACTGAAAAACATTGTGTCAACATCTGTGGTTCAAGGTTCTTCAACTTGTTACTAGGAGTTATAAAACATATTGCTGAAACTAACGTAGAAGTTGTGTAAAAAGACCTTCATGCATAGCTCAAGACATTTTTTAAACAAAAATGTGTCAACATGCCATTTTCAAAACGTAGAAGTTTTAAAGAGGAAACTGGAAAACAATGGGGTCATGCTTGTAGTCAGCAGCAACAGCTTGGTTCATCAAGCTGTCAGCATGGAGAGCCCCGACTCAAGTTAGACTGTGAGGGTATATGAACCCTCAACACCAGTAACAGGTAAGTCACAGCTAAGTCCACATACAAGAATTATAACATAGTAAACTAGTATAAGGAAAACAGAGTACATGAAATACAAAAAATGTCCAAAGAACAGAGATGGTGGGGGTTAAACTACTCTTCTGTTGGGGGAAACACTGTTGGAGGAATACTCTGCAGTGGTGGAGATACTTTGCGATGGAGGAAAGACTCTTCAGTGGGATAAATACTCAGAAATTAGACAAACACTGTCATTGAGTGGGACATTATTTGTCGATTGGTTGGTAGTGTATATACTGTCCTAGCTGGGAGGTAATAGTCTACTGGTGGGCTAGAAGCGAAAAATAATTTGATGTAAAAATTCTCTGCTGGTGTTGAAAGTCTCTGCTGGTGGGGAAAGTCTGCTGGTCGGGAAAGTCTCTGCTGGTGGGGAAAGTCTGCTGGTGGGAAAAGTCTCTGCTGGTGGGGAAAAAGTCTGCTGGTGGGAGAAAAGTCTTTGCTGGTGGGAGAAAAGTCTCCGCTGGTGGGGAAAAGTTCTGCTGGTGGGGGAAATACTCTGCTGGAGGAAGACAATCTCTGCTGACAGGGGAAATAAATCAAGAGAGAGGCTAAAAGATGATTCAGAGGCATTAAAGAGGAAGATCCAGGAGGCAGAACTAAAACCTTCCTTCATGCATCAATACCGAGCCTCCACCACCTCCACTACCAACACCACCACACCTCCACCACCACACTACCAACACCACCACACTACCAACACCACCACACTACCAACACCACCACACTACCAACACCACCACTACCTCCACCACCACACTACCAACACCACCACTCCTCCACCACCACACTACCAACACCACCACTACCTCCACCACCACACCCACCCAAACTACCACCCACACTACCAACACCACCACACTACCAACACCACCATTCCTCCACCTCCACACTACCAACACCACCACACTACCAACACCACCACTCCTCCACCACCACACTACCAACACCACCACTCCTCCACCACCACACTACCAACACCACCACTCCTCCACCACCACACTACCAACACCACCACTCCTCCACCACCACACTACCAACACCACCACTCCTCCACCACCTCCACCCAACACTACCAACACCACACCACACTCCTCCCCCCCACTCCACACTACCAACACCACCCACCACACCACTCCACACCCCACACTACCAACACCACACTACCAACACACTACCAACACCACCACACTACCAACACCACACTACCAACACCACCACTCCCACCACCACTACCAACACCACCACACTACCAACACCACCACACCTCCACCACCACCACCACACTACCAACACCACCACACCTACCAACACCACACACCTCCACCACCCCTACCACACCACCACACTACCAACACCACCACTCTCCACCACCACACTACCAACACCACCACTACCACACCACTACCACCACCACACTACCAACACCACACTACCAACACCACCACACTACCAACACCACACTACCAACACCACCACACTACCAACACCACCACACTACCAACACCACCACACTACCAACACCACAACACCTCCACCTCCACACTACCAACACCACCACTCCTCCACCACCACACTACCACCACCACCACCACTCCACCACCACTCCACCACCACACTACCAACACCACCACTCCTCCACCACCACACTATCAACACCACCACACTACCAACACCACCACACTACCAACACCACCACACTACCAACACCACCACACCTCCACCACACACTACCAACACCACCCCACACCTCACCACCACCACTACCTCTTTACCACCTCCACCACCACCTCCGGCACTACCACACTTTCTCCAACACCACACCTCTACCACCATCACATCTCCACCACAACACCACGACCACACCTCCACCACCACACCTTCACCACCACCACCCCTCCACCACCACCACCCATCCAACACCACCACCCCTCAACCACCACTGAACCTCCTTCACAACACCTCCACCATCACAACACCTCCACCACATCTCCACCACCAAACCTCCTCCACCACACCTCCACCACCAAACCTCTATCACCACACCATCACTACCACACCACCACCACCCTCACACCTTCACTACCACCACCACGCCACCTCTACCACATCTCCACACCTCCACCACCAAACCTCCTCCACCACAACTCCACCATCAAACCTCCTCCACTACAACTCCACCATCAAACCTCCTCCACCACACCTCCACCTCTCTTCTGCTACACCTCCACCAGCACACGTCCACTACACCACACTATTACCCCACCTCCACTACACAACTCCACCATCAACATGCTTCCACTACACTGCACACCACCACACCACCACACCACCACACCACCACTGCACACCACCACTATCACACTTCGCCTACATCAAAACACCTCGACCCCACTTTATATATTTTCTCTTTAATTAATACACAATTTATCCTCCACTGCAGTAATGCTCAGAGAAAAAATACTGATGAATTCTCAGGTCTTGTCTCAGCATTGTATTGCATTATAAACTCTTATCCTCCGCTCACTAGACGTGGCGCAGTATCTGTTCAGTCTGGCTGTGAGTGCCGTCGAGTTGTCGACATATGTGGGGAGTCATTCCAGATGAGGAGTAAAAGGTCACGTGACCAGACCAGACATCAGAATGTGATACTGGAAGAGGGTTTCTGCAAGGCCAGGCACAGCACAGTTCATAACACACTAAGGCAGTATTAGCACCAATTCTTACTACTTATTTATTTTTAGAAAATAAATGGGAAGTTTATTAGCTCAATACTCAGCAGTGGGTCAGTTGACTGTGGTGACACAATCATCTATGTGCCTGTGTTGTGTTCTTAAGACCTTTCCAAGGAAATGCTGCCTTTCCAAGGCTGATGGTGCTTTGAGAGAAGCAAATTGTAGATTGAAAAACAAATCCTGTGGAACTGAAATACTAGCATACAGCGTTTGCTTTTTCAAAATATATGAAATATATTTTGCTTAATTCCGTTTTTTATTAAAATCTGGATATGATCCTATTTGTTGGGTCTGAGCTCAACCTCATAAGTGGCCAGAGTATTTTTTAGGTAAATGGACACCCAGTCTAAATAATTATCCAAATATTGCAAATTATTCATTTACATTAATTGATTATCGGTGTACATATACTAATCATATTTTCATATATTTCATTCACAAGGTTTTAAATTCGTATGGATCACACAGTTTAGTGGCTATAGAATGTACGAAAAGTGTCCAACCTATTAATTTGCAGTCTGGTGGCTGCAGCTGGGAATGATGAATACCACTGTGCTGTTGCATTAGTCTCGTGGATTAGATAAAATGACTACGAGAGAGAGAATGTGTGTGTGTGTGTGTGTGTGTGTAGGCACATGAGTAAAGTTCAATAGAATTGACTAGTTCTTTGTAACTTCAGTGGATAATAAAGGTTAATCACCGATGTAGGGGAAACTCAAGGATGGATCAAAGTTGTGCTTTCCTGCCTTCACCATACTATACACTCACACACACACACACACATACACGCTGCTCCCAGGGTACTACTCTACTCACTGACCTGAAACACATGACTGACATAAGAATATAGATAATTCCATTAACCAACAGTTCTCATCCATCATTCTAAGCTCTAATTAAGGAGAGCTCTAAATGGAAGAACCTTCTTGAACACTAAAGATTTTACCCCCTAAGAAATGGACTTGCAGAATTGGGATCCACTTGGAGGACTAATGTGATGGAGTTTGTGGAGTTTATGTGCCATCATGCCAGGGACACAACCAGAGAGGAAGGGATGAACCAGCAAAGTTGAACGTAGTATTCACCCGAGGTACATCCGACATAGGTGCAATACAATATGAGGATCTCATGGGAGCCAGCGACCATACAGTATTAAGTCTATGGAAATAAGCAAGCAAAAAAAAACGTAGCAGGAAGGTAAGAATATGTAGGAATGAGTGTGTTCGTGAATAACGTACAGCTGGAGAGGAGTTTGAAATGTTAATAAAAATGAGATAGAATATTTAGCTTGAAACTCCCGGGAGGCAGAAGAAATGAGACAGAGCCAGTGGGTTCAAATCCATGTGCAGAGAGGCAATAACTTAATATGCAAAAGTACGTTAAAATATTACAGGGGGTAGAGAACAGCAGACAACAAAGAAGCGACCAGATTAGCGAACAACTAATATGCATGGGTGAGAAGATAGGTTGATAGGTAGATAGAAAGATAGATAGAGATAAAGATAGAAAGAGAGACAGCGAGAGAGAGAAAGCAGCGAATGAGAGAGAGAATACAGACGAACTACACATTCTTGGACTGCAGGAAGGCATCTGACACAGTTCCGCACAAGAGACTTTAATGAAAACTGGAGGAGCAAGTAGGAATAACAGGGAAGGCACAAGAATGGATGAAAAAAATACATAAGAAGAAGGAAAAAAAAGAATGATTTTATAGAAAGAGGCATGGGAACTTTGATATTAAAAGTTGATATTAAGACTTTTAATATCAAAGTTGTATTTAAAAATCTATATACAGTAAAAAAAAACTTTCGATAAAAAATTCCCCCCAAAATGCTGACGGATATGTCTATAAGATTCCTTGTAAAATATGCGATAAAGTTTATTACGGTCAAACTGTTAAAAGTCTTGAACTAAGATTAAAACAACATAAATATAGCATTAGAACTGGACAAGATTCTAATGCTCTATTTATTCATGTGAGAGATTTTAACCATCCAATTGATTTTCAGAAGGCTGAGAAAGTTGTATCAAGTAAGTCCATGGTTGACAGGAATATGATGGAATCATGTTTCATAAAAAGCAGTTTTGAAAATAATATATTTCTTTTCGTTTATAGAAAAATGGATTCATTTATAATTATTGAAATTTGGTAAGAACTTAATGATACATTAGACAAGTAAAAAATCTTAATGCTTGGGTAGAGTATCAGGTGTGTTTCACAGAGTCGGGTGTTGTCACGCGTCTGTGAGGTGTAGTCTTGTTGTAGTGACGTGATTGTGAGGTTAGGTCTTTACCCTTTATATGCTTTCCTGTTGATGTTTTGTCTTTTATAGTTCTTTGATGAAGTGAGAAGTCACGAAAGCGCTTGGAATTTCGCTATTTTCTCAAAGTGGTTGTTTTGCGCATATATATATATATATATATATATATATATATATATATATATATATATATATATATATATATATATATATATATATATATATATATATATATATATATATATATCAATAACTACACTGCGACTAGCCGAGGATTCGAACCCATGTCGTTTTGGCCCTGCCTCGTGTTGAGCGAAAATCACATGACGCTCTAACCCTCTGGTCCAAGAATCAAGCACCTAGCAGTGCTATGTGTTTTACCTTATAATATAAATACTGCTTGTAGTGGCTAGTAAACCAAACGGGGATTAGAATGAAATTAGCTAAGAGGCACCCACACCACCATATGTCCTCGGATCAAGGTAAAACACCTAGCTCTGCTGGGTGCTTGATTCTTGCAGGATTGTGTGGTCCAGTGGGTTAGAGCGTCATGTAATTTTCGCTCACCACGAGGAAGGGCGAAAACGACATGGGTTCGAATCCTTGGTTAGTTGCAGTGTTGCTATTGATTCAATAACACTCGTTTGTGGTCACAATATATATATATATGTATATATATATATATATATATATATATATATATATATATATATATATATATATATATATATATATATATATATATTATATAGTCGTCGCAAAGTATTTATGTTGGCTGAAAAACAATCCAACATAATTATATGTGGTAGGCAACTTCCCTCACTATTTATGCAAGATGTGCAGAAAATGCTTTTTCAAAACAATGGGGATTATTTATTTTAATGGATGCGTATTTTAACAAAACTTTGTTTCATTATTTTTTTTTTTTTTGCTATTGAATTTTTTTTTTTATTCTGCCTAAATATTTTTAATGCTAAAAATAACATCACCTGTTTTATACCTGTGATTTATTTCTTGGGGTCTTCTGTGGCAGCCAGGCCTGAAGCCAGACTTCTTTGCTGAGAGCTGATCAACCAGGTGATTACTGCTAATGCCTTGCATTCCAGTATACCTATCACAACCCGGCTAATTTGTCACTTATTGTAGTGTTCTGCATACATACACGTTTATATAATCCCAAATATCTAAATATAACATTAAATTTAAGATATTTTCAATCAATTTAAGATTATCGATAATATAAAAAGCAATTAAAAAAATAATAATGTCCCATAGCTCGAATGTTTGCGCACTAATTCACACATTTTAGTCCGGGGTTCGATCCCAGGTACGGGTAGAAACATTATCACGTGTTTCCTTAAGACACCTGCTGTCCCTATTCGCCTATCAGTAAAATAGGTACCTGGGTGGTAGTCGACTGGTGTGGGTCGCATCCTGGGACAAAACTGACCTAATTTGCCAGAAATGCTCTGCATAACAAGGGGCTTTCTATATAGTTATATAATACAAAAAGCGCTAAACCGACAAGGGTTATTTCTATATAGCAGTATGTCATTGATTTCAGCTAGGCCTATATAAGTTGTATCTTGTGCTTGTAGAATATAGATTTTTAATATTATTATGATTATTATTATTGCAAAATTTTGGCATGCCAGTTTATTATTGTCAACGAAATTAACTAACGAAACTAACATTAACTTCTTGAATTTTGCATAATATCCAGAGGCTTGTGTTATTAATCTAAAAATTTCCACAGCTCTATTTAACTATTTTCCTTGGAATGGAAAACCAATTTCCAGGTGACCAGATATTTCCTATTTTTCACAAACTGGGTTTTCATATGAGTGTGGAAGTTTTGAAACAAATTGAAACTCCAGCCATAAGCTCACTGGATCAATACGTGATTCTGATTGATGTTCTCAGTAAATTAATTATTTTCCCATATGTGACACACTTGCTACGAAATAGTTGAGTTACTTAATCAAAACCATCGTCGTCTTTTCCTTTATCTCCATCTTTACTGTCTTTTTCTTTTTTTCTCTCTTTTTTTCACCATACTTTCAGTTAATTTTTCACTCCCTCCTATTGATTTGTTTTAGTGTACCGTCTCTCCTGTTTCTTCCGATATTAATGTGTTTTGTAAGTTTGAGTGGGATTACTTGAGACGATATCAATTTCCTTGTGATGGCAGGAACATTTCTTGAAGTTGAACACGTTTTATACCACAACCAAATAATTATCAAACATTCCAAACGTGATTACGTAAATATAATTTTTCATGACATTAAAAGTAACCTAATAGATTCCTTACATATTTTTGGGGTTTGAAAATACTGAAAGCTACAATAGAACCTTGTGAGGGAAAAGTCTGTAGTAATTGGGGTTAGGATTGTTTAGACAACCAGGAACCATTAGTGAGTTACTGCCAGCACTTCCATCTAGCGGGCTGAGGCGAAACTAAAGTTCCTGGTGTCTGAATCGCTTTAATTTCTACTTCTTGTAGTATTAACCTTACATGGTGTGGGTTGAAGCTTGGAGAGTCACTTCACCTCCACTCTTCTGATCAGCTCTGCTGCTGGCCTGGTCATCCAGGTCAGCCAGAAAAGGGAGCAAGATACTTGTCTATTGGACCTAGTACGATAGTACTACTCGCCTTTTTCATCCTACTTGTGGTGCTACAACCAAGTAGTAACAGGATATTCCAGAACATTGGATTGATACCATCCTCCCAGGATAATCTACACCATTTCTTCAACATCAGAGAACCATCCTGTGCCTTACATACTCCTGCCAAAGCACCGTACCAGAACCAACAATGGTCAATTTTATTTATTTAATTTTTAATTAAAACCCTTTGAAAGCGAAATTTCTTATTACTCCTCGAGTCTATTATTTATTTTTCCATTATTATTATTGATCATGTAGAAGGATTTCCGCTGACCTTAAATTGGAATGAAGTAACTTGTACTAATATGTAAATTGCCTGGACACACAACACTTCCTTCGAGTAAGTTTTCACAGTCAGAAAAGACTCAAACATTAAGGTATTTAGGTTATTTGCTAAACCCAACTGGCAAACAAAATGTTGGCAGACTTATCAGCTCTAACAAGTTAAAATAGATTAGTGAAGCAGAAAGTTAGCAATCACCCGAGCCAGAGTTAATAGTATCCAGAATACTGAGTTATTTAAAGTAACAGTGTTTAACGACTTAGAGCAATATTTAGCAATTAACGAAAGAGGTAAAAATACCAAACAGGAAACTCCCAAATGTTAATTTAATATTCAAGAAAAAAAAATACAAAAGACTTATTAGTTAAACTTCAATGTTAGGAAAACGAAGGGACACGTTTCGGCAGATTAAGAGACCCAAATGTTGCACAAGTGTTTTAATCAGCAACATCTGTCTTGCCAGGAGTAGACTGTAGTTTAGCACTTCTCGTCACATCTGTCTTGATATTATTAACTACATTCAGGCTTGTTTTTATTGGATTATCAATGGAATGAAACGAATGGAGGATGGAATTATTGGAAAAGGATAGAGCATTATAAAAATATAATGATGAAACATGAAAGAAATATGAGAGATGGCCTGTGACGGGTATTTCCTGCACCTAGACTAGTCATACTTCTCATCTCATTAATATTTGTAGTTACAACAAGACTGTAGTTTAGTATTTTTTCTCGTAGATAATCCTCTATTTAGTTTCTATAGTCTTCTATTTCTGCCTTTCCCATACTCATGCGTGCTTGTTCCAGCTCTTACTTGTTGGCTCTCAGTCGTGCTCTCATTTGCTCTCGCTTTCATTCTCACTAGCTGGTTCTCTCTCTCTCTCTCTCTCTCTCTCTCTCTCTCTCTCTCTCTCTCTCTCTCTCTCTCTCTCTCTCTCTCTTCTCTTTCTCTCTTCCAGCTCACTCGCGCTAGCTCGATTCTTCGCCCAGTCTTTTCACAATGTTCATAAATGATCTAAAAATGGGACTAGTATCTAAAATGAAAAAATACACAAATGACACAAAACTGCTTGGGATACCTGGTTGTAGGTCAACCTGCAACAGAGTATTTAAAAGTAAATTTAGTGCACTCTAGAAGAAGCACTGATACACTCAGCTCTGTAGGGAGCAGTGGACTTCATTAGCAGTTGTGGTATTAGTAGTAAAAAAAAGTAGTAGTTTATAGCTCATGTCTCATCCTCTAATGTCTTTCCTGTGATCTCCAAGCCGTTTTTCAGATATGTTTATTTTATTCTCCCCTACACCTCATCTGTTTCATGTTGGCAGTGGCTGGAGAAGAGGATGGTGGGAAGAGAGTCATCTGACTATCAGAGAGCCTTCTGCATTACTATCTTTGCCTAAAGTACCTGGATAATAAAATATAACTTTTAATCAAGATAAAAGTAGAACGTCCGTCTCAATGGACACCTATTAATAGCTATCTGTTTACATAACACACATGTCACACAAGATGGTTTTCCTGTGAGACTCCATCGATGTAGTTTCCCCGTCCCCTCCCCCCTCCCCTCAACCCTCACGAAACTAATGGAGAGAGGGAAAGCCTATTTGTAATACCAGCTGAGCCCCACAAGTCTGGGGATGAGCTGGTAGAAAGCCTGAGTGTGAGCTTACCAACCAGCATGTACTTACTGAGGGGTTTCTGTGAGCATAGAGCCTTCATGCTTAATGCAAGTGAAGAGCTCTTTTTCTAAGGACCTGGAGCCGCCGTCTCCAACTATGGATCGACCCTGATAAACCCCAGTTTCTCAGGTACTCCATGAGCTCCTACCGGTCATGCCTCTTTGTGCTCTGCTGAAATGATCCAGTCATGTCTGATTTACTGGTGATACCTTGTGTTGATTTAATATATATTCCTTGACTCGTTGTTTATTTCACTTTCTTCCTGATTTAACTCTAAAAGAACTTCATATATATATATATATATATATATATATATATATATATATATATATATATATATATATATATATATATATATATATATATATATATATATATATATGAGTGTGTGTGTGTGCGTGTGCGTGAATCATCGAACTTTTCCATGAGATATATATTTATTTGCAAATTCGTTTATACACTGCAGGTGAAATATATTGATAGATTGACAAACATACAGGAGCACCACTACAATAAATATAGATTGCAATATTTACATGGCAATGCCAGACTCAATATGGCTTCCAGAAAAGCCACCTAGTGGGTTATATGGGAGCTCTGTGGATTATTGATTCCCACATCTCTGTCTGTCTGGCTGTGTCTGTCTCCCTCTCTAGCCCGTCCTCTTAACCACAGACATCATGGCACTGCTGTACAAACAGTCAAGTGGGTGGTTGTTGACGGAGCCTTGACCAGTTGAAATATGACTGCATGCGTGGCTGCCCTTATTTTGTTCACCAGGCAGATTTGTTCGCTGTGTTTTATCATATATTTAAGTTGGGGACTCTTGGCCTAGAACGTCAGTTCCGAATTTCGAGTTTCTCCTTGCGACGTTTATCCTCGCGACGTTTATCCTGGCTACGTTTATCCTCGCGACGTTTATCCTCGTGACGTTTATCCTCATCAGGAAACACTTCTGTTTCCTGACAAATCTTACCTAACCTGTAGTTAACCTCTTCATGCGATCTTTCCCCTAACATCTACGGCAAACAAGACCGTGGTACCCGAATTGGTCTGCAGATGCAGTGTCGTAGATTCACAGGTGGGAGGGGAAAGGAATGGTTGAGTGAACACCAATAGAAAATTCCCTGCATAATGAACTCTCACGGACATGACGCGAGCTTTGTACTTGCCCGACATACACTCAAACATTGTGTGTGTGTGCTGGTTTAGCGATTCTTTTGATTATAATAATAATGTGTGTGTGTGTGTGTGTACTCACCTAGTTGTACTCACCTAGTTGTGGTTGCAGAGGTCGAGTCACAGCTCCTGGCCCCGCCTCTTCACTGGTCGCTACTAGGTCACTCTTCCTGTTCCATGTACTATTTATCATACCTCTTCTTAAAGCTATGTATGGATCCTGCCTCCACTACATCATTTTCCAGACAATTCCACTTCCTGACAACTCTGGGACTGAAGAAATACTTTCTAACATCCTTGTGATTCATCTGAGTCTTCAACTTCCAATTGTCAAATTGTGACCCTTTGTTGATGTGTCCCATCTCTGGAACATTCTGTCTCTCTCCACCTTATCGATTCCTCTCAATATTTTATATGTCGTTATCATACCCCCCCTATTTTTCTTGTCCGCCAGTGTCGTCAGGTCAGTTTCCTTTACCCTCTCCCCGTAGGGCATACCCCTTAACTCCGGGACTAGTTTTGTTTTGTGTGTGTGTGAGTACTCAACTTCTTGTGGGTGTATGGGGAGTTAAGTTTTAGCTCCTGACCCAAGTTCTCAACCTGTAATCGATGGTGTTGACTATTGCCCTGTGGTTCCTATTACTTTTACTCCTGAGAACCGAGTATTTAATTTGATTCCAAGCCTTGGAACAGCTCATACCTCTTGTTTAGAACAGTAAAAGGAAGAAATACTTTTTAATATTAACAGGCATCATCGTATTTATCTTCCATTAATCACCTATCCTCGCTGCCTCCTCCTATTAACTAATCTCTCCTTATCCATTGAGTATCCCATCTCATTCAGTTCCAGGTTGTTTATAGTGTCTCCATTTGCTACTTCTTGACATGTCTGAGAACATTTCTCAAACTATCCAGAGTTGCAAGTGCTGCTTTTATGGTATGGTCAGTGTGTGTTTCGAGCGACATTGTTGATGTGGTATAAATCCTTTTCTTTCTTTTCCAATATTTGAGGTTATTTTCATCCCAGTCTGTGCTGTCATAGGTCTTCTCTCGTCCTCTCCAATATTCGTCATCTTACACTTGTTCGGGTTGAATTCCAGTGTGTATGCGCGCGCGCGCGTGTGTGTGTGTGTGTGTGTGTGTGAGAGTTTGTATTTACTTACCTATTTGTGGTTGCAGGTCTACTCTCTCCCTGCTCCATGAGCTTTACTGTATATCTTCTTAAAGCTATGTATGGATTCTGACTCCACTACATCACTCTCCTGATTGTTTCATTCCACTTTTATGGCTGAACAAATAATTCCTGATATCTGTGACTCACAACTTAGAGTTGTGACCCCTTGTTGCTGTGTCCCATCTCTGAAACATCCTGTCCCTATTCACCTTGTCAATTCCTCTCAGCATTTTATACATCGGTATCATGTCCCCCGTGTCCCTCCTATCCGCCACTGTCGTCAGGTCGATTTCCCTTAGCCTCTCCTCGTAGGACATACTCCTTAGCTCCGGGACCTGTCTTTTTGCAAACCTTTGTACTACATATATCAAATTTCCTGATGTGTTTGACCAGGTGTGGGTTCCATACTGGTGCTGCATACTCCAATATAGGCCTGACGAACACGGTGTACAGTCTTGAACGATTCCTTGCTAAGGTGTCGACACGTTATTCTTAGGCTTGCCAGGTGCCCATACGCTGCAGCAGTTACTTGGTTGATGTGCACCTCAGGAGATGTACTCGTTATTATACTCACCCCAAGATCCTTCTCCTTGAACGAGGTTTGCAGTCTTTGGCCTCCTCGCCTGAACTCTGCTTGCAGGCTTCTTTCACCTTCCCCAATCTTCATGACTTTGCACTTGGTGGGGCTAAACTCCAGGAGCCATTTGTTGGACCAGGCTTGCAGCCTGTCCAGATTCCCTTGTAATTCTACCCTATTCTTATCCACTTGAATTTTCTGCATTAACTTCATGTCGTATGGAAACAAGGACACCTCTGAATCTATGCCTTGTGTTATGTCATTCACATATACCAGAAACAGCACCAGACCTAGAACTAACCCTTGTGGAACCTCCTTCGTCACGTACCATCACTCGTTACTTCCTTCCTGTCAGGTATTCTCTGATCCATTGCAGTGTCCTCCCTGTAATTCCTGCCTGCTCCTCTAGCTTTTGCACCAATCTCTTGTGCGGAACTGTATCGAAAGCCTTTGAAAAGTCCAAGAAAATGCAATCTACACACCTCTCTCTCTCTCCTTTCTACTTCTGTCACCTTGTCGTAAAACTCTAGTAGGTTTATGACACAGAATTTCCTCTCCCTGAAACCGTGCCTGTTATCGTGTATAGGCTCATTCCTATCTAAGTTGCTCCTGGCACCGCCTCATCGCTGGTTGCTACTTGGCTCCCTCTTTCCTGGAATCGAGAGCCTTATCGTATCTCTTCTTAAAGCTCTTTGTGGATCCAGCCTCTTCAACTTAATTTTCCACGTCGTTCCAAATTCTGACTTCTCTAAGATTGAATAAATACTTCCCATGATCTCTGTGACCCATTTCTGTTTTCAGCTTCAGTACTTGTCCTCGTCTTCCTATTTCCCGTGTCTCAAACAATCAACCCATGTCCACCCAATCAGTTCCCCTAAGTATTTTTTTACGTTATCATATTACCCCTAGTAATTCTTTTCTCCAGTGTCATCAAGTTGAGTTCCTTTAACCTCTCCTCATAGGACACATTCCCTTAACTCTGGGACTAGTTTCGTTGCAAATCTCTGCATTTTCTCTTATTTCTTGACATGCTTGACAAGGTGTGGGTTTCATACTTGTGCTACATGCTCCAGTAATGTCTGTTCAGTGTTGTGAATATCTCCTTACTAAGATTTCTGAAAGCTATTCTTAGATTTGCCAGACGCGCATTTGTTGCAGCAGTTAATCAGATGATGTGCACCTCAGGCAATATACGTACGAACGTACGACTGTGTGTGTGTGTGTGTGTGTATGTTGTGTGTGTGTGTGTGTGTGTTTTGCTTGGGTTCGACAGTTAGTTCCTGGCGTATCGTATTTAGTAAAACATCACTAATCTATGGCCTATTGAGCTCTGTCATGCCAGTTCTTGAACCTGTGTTATACTTCTACAACTTCTTAAGCGCGCTATTTCCACTTCTGGAACACAATAAAACTAAAACAATATTCCGAAAGTCCACATTAATGTCCCATTTCCAACAAAATAACAATAATAATAATAATAATAATAATAATAATAATAATAATAATAATGAGAAGAAGAAGAAGCAGAAGATGAACAACAACAACAACAACAACGATTCTTCAAGAACACTAGCTCCATTTTCAACCAGACTGTCACCTCTAAGCACCCCACCACCTCTAGCCCCTCCAACATAAACCTCTTGCAGCCGTCCTGCCCAAATCTTCTAAGACGGTACTGTGTCACAGCCTGTTCTCTTGTCCAAGGCTCCTTTATTCATTACTCGTCAGGGATGCAAATAATCCACATTTTGGAGTAACAGAAAGAGAAGACGTTTCGGGTCAATCCAGGACCATAGTCACGACTCTGAGACAAAATGAGAGGAAGCAAGACGCAAGTCAGGCGAAGAGGAGAGGAGAGAGAACGCAGCTTAGGTGAAGAATATTCCAAAAGGCATGTTTAGAGAAGTAAGGAATAAACCATGGTTACATAAAGATAGATATACTTTATTTCAGCATGATACAATATTTGTACAAAGGTGAATTACGTTTAGGAGTGCATGTCTAGAGCCGCTTAATATGCAGATAAAGATTAGACTGGACTGGGGAAAGTCAGATATCAACACAAAGAAAACCACTAGTCACTTGTTACAGAAAGTACGTTTAATACTTCAAGGACTACCTTAGTTGCCAATCTTTGGATATTTCTGATTTTGTAAATGCGTTTATTCACGTAGAAACTCCAAGTTGACGCTACTTCTCTATGTTGGGCCTGACAGATGTAGCTTATAACACACTAAATAATTCTTAAAGTCCCTACTGACAGTCTTGAGATTGATGAAGTGGCCCAAGTGCAGAGTGTTGTTTACTAATGTTCAGCTTTATTTAGAGCTTTATCAAGCCCTTCATAGAGCAAAATGTTGGTACAAGATATGCTTGCGCTGTACCTACATTTTCATTACTATTTGCAGTCCGCTTTTGAATTCAATCCTGAAATTCTCCAGTCTCGCGTAAGCTTCAGTTATGTGTACGCTCCTTGTCACGTTTGATGTGATATTAACTTTATAATAAGCTACAACATTAATATAAATAGTCCTTTAAATTAACATTCACATATGAATTAAATCGGGTGGAAATGGTCGTAACTTGACTGACATTTTCCTCAAGGCTGACAGTTCCTGAGGACTTCGACCTAGTTTATAACAGTGAGGACTCTGACATCTCTCTGATGTTGAATGATCTGCTTACATGGCAAGAACCTGAGAGGTTCTAATGTTTGCGATTGTGCCAGCTGGCTACGCTCTCGTACCTGCTCACAGGTGCCTACGAGGTCGTGTACCTGAGGGCAGAGACACCTCTTCTTTATGAGTTGGTATCACAGTTACATCCTTCCTATATGTTCAATGTTCATTTACCTTTCTGTTGATTTATCTATGTTTCCAACTATTTACTTATCTATATATCTGTATTTATATCTATGTCATGGTCTATATTATATTATTTGGGTGTCCCTTGTCTCGGTTGATAGCGTACTCAGCTCACATACTGAGTGTCCGTGGTTCGATCCCCAGCATGGGTGGAAACGTTGGATATGTTTCTTTACACCTGCTGCCCCTGTTCACCTAATCGGAAGTAGATACCTGGGTGTTAGTTCCCTGGTGTGGGTGGCGTCTTAGGGAAGAAGATTAAAAGAGAGTCCTCGATGACGCACTGACTTTCTTGGATTATCCTAAGAGGATAACCCTCCCAGAGTTAAAAATCCAAACAAATATGAAAGACAAAAAACTACGCATTCTGCCGCTAATTCAGTCTACCATCACCACCACCACCACTGCTGCTACTACTGATACGAGTATTACAACTACTACTGCAATTACCACTATTGCTACCACTCCTATTACTACTACTGGTACTACTACCACCACTACTATTAGCACTACAACATCTACTATCCACTTTTCCCCCCGCCATCTACCGTATTGTCTTCACAACAGTTTGACTTGGCAATGGTCCAGGACTACCAAAACGTTGCCATAAGGTCCCTCTTCAATTTTTTCCCTCTCTTATCTGCGTTATGTGCGTTATCTGTTCTCACTGACACTCTCAGCTGCAGCTGATCATTGTGATGTAGTGTGCTTCTCCGAATGTTAGAAACTTAATGAAGTTAGAAACTTTAGAAACTTGTGCAGTTCCTGGATATCTTTACTGATAAGACGTTTCGTTAGCCATTTTTTTTATATACAGTACAGAGATTCTACCAAGACTAAGGGATTGAACCCCTCTCAAGGTTGAGGGACTGAACCCCTCTCAAGGCTGAGGGACTGAACCCCTCTCAAGGCTGAGGGACTGAGGACCCTAAACTTATTCTCGACTTCTTCCACTGTCTTCAGATTGAAAAAGTTACGAGCTGGAGAAAAGTTTTCAGAAATAAAGATACGCAGGTGTTGCAAGTGCATCTTATTCATCAACTTGTTGCTATTGTATGCTATTAATACAAACTAAAGAGTTTATCAAGTAATGACTTGATGAAGGTCTACTCGAAGCGAAATATCTTCGATAACAATTATTTCCTCTGTACTGAGTGTCTTTCTACTATACATTTTAGATACCTACTTGCATTTTATAAGTTACTACAAACACAGAGGTTTGTTTTTATACGATATTTGTAAGTTGCTAATCAAACATTTTTCATGATAATATGTGTGTAAGGTCGCATTTAAAATGGAAGTTCATATGTAGGAATAACTACAACCTTACTGGGAAAAAACTTTATAGTAGTCGTAGCTACTTGATGTATAATGGAATTGTCGACGATATTATTATTGTCCTATTGACGTCTCCCATCGATATTATTATTGTCCTATTGACGTCTCCCATCGATATTATTATTGTCCTATTGACGTCTCCCATCTCAGGCTGACTGACATCAATACAAATGTGTGAAAAGCATCCTGAATGATAGAATATGAGAGGTAAACCATCCTTAAAGACAGACTATGATAGGAAAACCATCCTGAATGATAGAGTAAAATAGATAAACCATCCTAAAAGACATAGTACGACAGGTAAACCATCCTTAAAGACAGACTATGATAGGAACATCATACGGAATGATAGAGAATGACAGGAAAATCGTTTTGTGTTGTGGAATTTGAAGGTAAAAATATACATGATGGAGTATGGGGAAAATCATTCTGCGTGACACAGTATGTTGAAGAAGACACATGAGCAACACTCAGGTATCTTTATTATCGACAAGTCTCGCTTGCGCATCAGGCTTCTTCAGTCGAATATCGAGGCAATTTTAGATAGTACACAAATAATGGGTCAAGTCGGACCGAAACGTCGTCATAAGTTTTTTCTCCTATATACGGTTTTTTTGCGTATTGTTCCAATAACGGAACAGTGGATGTGGTGATGAAATTTTGAGGTGTCAGTCCTTTAGCCTTGGTGAAAGATGTTCAGTCCCTAACTTGACTGAAAGTGATCAGTTCTTTAGCCTAAAGCATGAGGATAAAAGTTTATATATCTGCGTCAGAGGTGAGGTGTGCAGTTGGAGACGGCGTCACAAGTGGGCAGAGCTCACTAAAGGAAGTAGATCATGGCAAACAGTTGTTTAACAATATTGTTGTACAAGATATCTTCTCTATAGAGATACAATGTTGCTGCATCAGTCAAGTATCATTATTTTAATGGTATACAGTGCTGACAAGTTGATGACTAAGATATTTGTGCAATAAGTTTTGGCAATAAAGGT
This sequence comes from Cherax destructor, assembly GCA_009830355.1. NCBI lineage: Eukaryota > Metazoa > Arthropoda > Malacostraca > Decapoda > Parastacidae > Cherax > Cherax destructor. The sequence continues at coordinate 32,533 of WNWK01000702.1, forward strand.
ACACAAGTGTTGCAAAAGTATCTTATTGTTCAACTAGTCAACATTGTTTGTAATGAATATAATAAAATTTGTCTGACACAGCAACACAGAAGTACCTTAGTACAGAGGATATCTTCTACAACTTTATTACCCTGGCCTAAATGTTTTAGCATTCCCTACTTCCACTAGGGGGCCACTTACCTGTGACGCCATCCTCAACTGCTGCACCTCACCTCCGTCTCCAGTATGTCATCATCCCGACGCCTCTGCTTTAAGGTAAGGGGCTGAACACCATTCAAGGCTAAGGAACTGAATACTTATTTTAGAGTTAAGAGATTCAACACCTTAAATTTATAATTAACATCCTGGAAAGAAGCTCTTGGCTGAAAGACCTGGATCCACTTTTTTCTTCCGTGAAATAAACTTCATTACCACTCATTTCCAGAGGCGCCGTGTGACCCTTTTGGGCTCAAAGGTTCTCATAAATACAGTAATAATTCTGATTGAAGAATGAGTCCCTTGTGCAACATTTGGAAACCTCAAGATGGACTGAAGACATCGACTCCAGACTGAGGGACTGATTACCTCATTCTCCTCCTCATCTTTCACCATTTTTCTCTCTGTTCGACTGAAAAAGTCACTGGCTGGCGCAACGTTTCCTCAATAAAGCTTCTCAAATGTTACACAAGTGTCTCATTCTTCAACTTGTGGGTTTTCTATACCAATACATCAGAGTAATAATTCTAGCAGTGTTACAGTCCTTCAAGGCAGTGCCTTGATTTTGGCGAACTGTTCTTAATCTTGGGAATTGATCTTATTTTGCCTCTTCTCAGATCAAACCTGATTACATCCCTTTTTCGCAAGCCGATAAATGACGACTGGAAGTGTGGAAAATACTTTATTTTCCTTATTAAAACGATGTGTGGTTGATAGGGGTTTAAAGTTTATTGACTACACGTGGGTTATTTAGGCAGCACGGCACCGAGAAATAAGTGAATAAGACATTCAATTCATCTCCGACAGCGAAAAGAGCTCAGGAAATACTCCAAAATGCCAGGCAAGAATCCTTAGCTATAGCCTATATCAGGATTACCAACATACCCTCCAACACCTTAAAGGACGTTTGGCCATCCAGTGGTTTTATCAATACAATAAATGGACGTAATATGAAGACTGTAGAAATATATACAGCAGAGAGTGGAAGAATCTAAAGGTTCTTTAAGACTACGGTGGTCATCACCTGCTCTCAAGTTGAGGGTCTGCTTACCTCATCTTCCACTGTCTCCTGCATATATTTCTACAGTCTTCTTATGTTCATGTATTGTGTTGATAAAAACCACTGGATAGAAGCGAAAAGTCTACAAGATACCCAGATGTTGTTCATGTGTCTTATTCATCATCTTGCAAGTACTGAACACCTTTTATATACACCTTAATGGACTTGGTTAAAACGAAATCCATAACCAAAAAACACTACTTCCGGCTTCTATATGATGCTATGTGGAGTTTGTATGTCTATCCACTTTTGACGCTGATAAACTGTTAAGTAGCGAATATTGTGTAATTTACAGTAAACCAGGACCTACCTTACAATATTTACTCTACTTACTGAGCTGACAGACTAGGTGAATAACACGAAATGTTTTCATATACATACTTAGTCGTAATGTTCATCAAATAAACACTTGATTAATTGGATAGGAGTTATTTAAAATGTTTAACTTCTCATTTATGGTATATTTAGATACAACTATGTAGCTTTAATAATAAATAATTTTATAGATAATAAATAATCGTTCTTTGCCACTAGACTATAGTTTGTATCAATGCATACTTCCTATTACAAATCAAATAAACTTTATTAAACTGATTAAAAATCTATGTGCCATAAATCTAAAGTTACGTAATAGTCAAACTCAATTTTTTTTAACTAATTTCCAATAATAAATGGGAGTAAATAAGTCTGAGAATGGGAGTAAATTGGGTCACCAGTAAGTTAGGTAAGGTTTGTAAGGAAACAGGAAAAGTGTTTCATGACGCAGGCCTTAGTCATATGATGACCCGCAGCTTGGAGCCTTCCGCTGGCTTACCTGTCCACCTCTTTAAAAATTATGGTTATGGGTCCCCAGTAGGAATTTTTTGCACGATCTATCTGGTAACCCTGGAAACAGCACTTGAGACATGTGGTAATTAGAACATTTTCTTCAAAATACTTCCTAATTGCCAGATATGCGTCTCTTATAAAGGCTTATGATATTTATAAAAAAAAATAAACTGGGTCCTTTCTCTTGGGGGATGTCACTGATCAACAAACTGTATGCATTAAAATATGGTTATAATAATAACCATTAACTCTGAAAGGGGTGGAGAGGTAAGCCAGCGGAAGGCCTCGGTCAGATGGCCAAAAGCTGCACCCGCGTTATTAAGCACTTGTCCTGTTTCCAGACAATCCTTACCTAACTTAACCTAACTGAATGTGAAAAAGATCTTCGGGAGAGAGAGAATTTGAGAAAAGCGAAGTTGACACCCAGTTAACATGCCTTCAGACAAGTGACTATTATTATTATTAATTATTATATTATAATTATTACTATTGTTAATAGTACTATTATTTATGGTTGTTGTCAGTATTACTATTATTATTATTATTTTAATTATTTTGTTATTGTTGTTCCTGTTTATTATTATTAATATTGTTACTGTTGTTATTGTTTTTATTATTATTAATCAGTACTATCATTACACTCATGAGCAAGCGCTAAACCCGCTGGGGTCATACATCGCCTGAGAAAATAGGAGGTAATTAGGCTTGTTCCAAGAAATGGGAGGCCAGATCCAGCTCCTTGATTCAAGAGCCTGTCATAGGCACCAAGGAACTTTTCTGTATGGAAAATAATCAAGCAAATGTATATCAGAAGTATTCCCCAACGGGTTTAGTGTTTCCTGGTTATTGTGTTGACACCAGAGTTAAGGAGCCATTACATATACCTCAAATGTAATTACAAGCCTCGTACTGACCCCATGAGTGGTGACGATGGTGGGACGATGTGGACATGTAGGTCGACGATGGTGGAAGACGATGGTGGTGACGATGGGGTGACGAGGTGGTGACGATGGTGTAGATGGTAGTAGAAGGTAGTAGAGTAGTGGTAGACGATGGTGGGAGAGCATGCTATGAGGTAGGTGACGAAGGTGGTACGAGGAAGAAGTGAAAAGATGGTGGTACAAGGAGAAGACGAGAATGGTGGAGAAAAACGAGGGGAAGATAGACAGGGAAGGATCAGGTTGACTTTACGACTCACTCTACCATGATGTGATCCGACTCTGTGACCCCCTGTTGCCTGCCTATAAGTACCTTCCACTGTCTATGTGTTGTGTGACTTTGTAAATGGTCAGAGTGGGCGAAACGTCGTCGAGCCCTCTTATGGTGGTGACGGGTGTGTATATACCTCAAATGTATGTTTTTCAAGCCTGGTAGTGACGATGGTGGTGACGATGGTGGTGACGATGGTGGTGACGATGGTGGTGACGATGGTGGTGACGATGGTGGTGACGATGGTAGTGACGATGGTGGTGACGATGGTGGTGACGATGGTGGTGACGATGGTGGTGACGATGGTGGTGACGATGGTGGTGACGATAGTGGTGACGATGGTGGTGATGAAGGGAGTGACGATAGAGGTGACGATGGTGGTGACGATGTGGTGACGATGGTGGTGACGATGGTAGTGACGATGGTGGTGACGATGAGTGTGACGATGGTGGTGACGATGGTGGTGACGATGGTGGTGATGATGGTAGTGACGATGGTGGTGACGATGGTAGTGACGATGGTGGTGACGATGGTGGTGATGATGGTAGTGACGATGGTGGTGACGATGGTGGTGATGATGGTGGTGACGATGGTAGTGACGATGGTGGTGATGATGGTAGTGACGATGGTGGTGATGATGGTGGTGACGATGGTAGTGACGATGGTGGTGACGATGGTTGTGATGATGGTGGTGATGATGGTAGTGACGATGGTGGTGATGATGGTGGTGACGATAGTGATGATGGTGACGATGGTGGTGATGGTAGTGACGATGGTGGTGACGATGGTGATGGTGAGGATGGTGGTGGCGATGGTGGTGGTGATGGTGGTGATGATGGTAGTGACGATGGTGGTGATGATGGTAGTGACGATGGTGGTGACGATGGTGGTGATGATGGTGGTGATGGTGGTGACGATGGTTGTGACGATAGTGATGATGATGGTGAGGATGGTGTTGGCGATGGTGGTGGCGATGGTGGTGATGATGGTGGTGGCGATGGTGGTGGCGATGGTGGTGATGATGGTGGTGAAGATGGTGATGATGGTGAGGATGGTGGTGACGGTGACGATGATAGTGACGATGGTGGTGATTATGGTGGTGAGGATAGTGGTGACGATGGTGGTGATGATGGTAGTGACGATGGTGATGATGGTTGTGACGATGGTGTTGATGGTAGCGACGATGGTAGTGACGATGGTTTACCCTAGCAGCTGTGTGCCAGAGCGCGCCTGCGGCTCTCATCTCTACAGAAAAGAATTACAGCTTTATAGTACAATGCTCCCTCTGATAGCCTGCTCTGGACCCGAAAGAACTATCTGCTTTTTTTGAGCATGCGTGTATTGTAATGCTCTCTCTCTCTCTTCTCTCTCTCTCTCTATCTCTCTCTCTCTCTCTCTCTCTCTCTCTCTCTCTCTCTCTCTCTCTCCCTCTTCCAGTAACTGACGACAGCTGCATTTTTTCCTGGTCCCAGTTTAAAATAATTCCCAGCTATGTTTATACATTTAACCCGAGTGCAGCATAAACAGCCACGCACCTCCGGTACCGTCCGTGTCCTGCGAGAAAAAAACTCGTAAAAGTCGTCTCGTGGATATAGATGGTTGTGTTTCAGGCATGCAAGCGGCAGCACCATGCAAGCGGCAGCGTCATGCAAGGCCTGCAACACACCGCAACCCTTCATGGACCATTGTTTCTCATCATGACAAAAAAAAATTGTTTTTTTTTTCGTGTCTTTTATTCTGTGGTTGTAGGCATCACGCTGGAACACATATGAATAACAAAAGATGAAGTAGGGGTGGGAGGTGTGGGGTTTGTGCTGGTATGTGTGGGAGTGTGGGGGTGGATATGGGTGCGTGGGATCAAGTGTGGGCGTTGTTTAGATGGTGCAGGTGAATTTCCCCCCCGAAATGCACCGCATGCTAGTGGCATTCTTTGTGCCTAAGAATATTTCATTACTTCTAAACTACATTACCTGTATTATTATTATTATTATTATTATTATTATTATTATTATTATTATTGTGGTGTGTGTGGGTAAGTTGGGATGGGTGTTTGCTAGTCGGGGTTTAAGTGAATTGTAGAAATGGGGTTGGTGTTGATTTATAAGAGTAGGTGATTAGGTGGGTGTGGAATTATAGGAACGGGTGTGGTTGGGCGTAGGTATGTGGGTGTATAAAAGTGGGTGGGGGCGAGTTAGGCTTTCTATAGTCTCGTAAGAATCAGCGTGGTTTGAGTAAGCACGTCCGTACGTACGTCTGACTGAAGAGAGTTGGAAGATTTGGAGAAATTGTGTTTATATTGGAATTTCTCGTCATAAAAAAGACCAAAAAGCTTCTTCCAGTACTTGGCTCTCGTGCGTGGGGGCAAAATAGTTTAGATATTTAAAGATCAAAAATTCTTTCTTTTGAAAAATATATAAAACTAAACGTTTTGATACTAATGGGTCAAATATGACTAAAAGAGTTTAATAACAAAAGATATTTTTTACTATACGTTCTTCATGACATATTTAGGGTCACCTTTACAGAGAGAGAGAGAGGGAGAGAGAGAGAGAGAGGAGAGAGAGAGAGAGAGAGAGAGAGAGAGAGAGAGAGAGAGAGAGAGAGAGGCAGGTCAGAAATTGTATTGGGGCAAGGTTTGTTATTAAAACACTACGGATAACAGGAAAAATAAAACTTTTATTGGTCTCTTTAAAACGTATGTTATCCTCATCCAACAAAATGACTGGATTAAACCAAAAAAATGTATGCAATATGTAGGATAAAAGATGATTAAGAATTCATAATTTGTCGAAACAATGGGAGATGTTAGTCCAAAGCTGGTCTGTCCTAAACTACAAATTATCTATAGGCAATATTCCATAACGAACAATCCAGAGATAGTGTGACACAGCCTTGTCTAAAGATCCAGTTTATATAAACCTTGACTTATGTTGTGCAAAGCATGACTGCCCTGTTTTATAGGAACGTTTCTACCATATTTTTCTCAATTATGAAATTGAACTCTCTCCCTGCTTTAGTTACTCTCTTGCAACATTGCTTAGCTCCTGATGACGCACTGAGAAGTGCGAAAGTACTTGAGCTAAAGATCTCCACCCCTCGTGACTTGTCTTGCATATATATATATATATATATATATATATATATATATATATATATATATATATATATATATATATATATATATATATATATAAGACTAGGACCCCAGAAGCGATAAATGACACTACCCGACTTCACTAGGCTATCATAAGAAACTCACATACACAACACTATGTAAGGTATAGTCACATAAACCTGTGTAACTGTACTCGTACACAGGGGTCTAAGCAGACTTACTAATACAATGGAACTTCCCATGAACGGCTCTGCCACAAAAAGAATGCAGTCTCTGAAGGGAGAAACGTGTGGAACAGTCTATCGTAGTCTATCCTCAAAACGAAACTATAGTAACTGAGTGTTAAGACGGGCATGGTCTTCCCTACACCCACCTAAGGGAATGTTAAACCTCCTGGTATTCTCTGTGTACTGTGATTCAGTCGGAAGGATTCCTGACAGGCGAAACGTGAAGGGAAGGTGCGGAGAACGATGGTCTAACGTCACCAAATCCTCACGAAGACCTGTTACATAATGAGCAGTCCGGGGATTTTGTACAGTAACCTTTGATTAAGTTAGTTTTTTAGTTTGATATCTTTATTATGCACCCCATACCCATCCTGTGGGCGGTAGTCAAAAGATTACAGAGGTACATAATGGGTCCAGGGACTGGACCCCAAAGTTATGATAGCTGAGCAAGTTACAAAGGTAATGAACTAACAAGCTACAAAGGTAATGAACTCACAAGTTACAAAGGTAATGAAACATGTAAGTAAATTTACTTACTTACGTTTATACATGGTTACAATCATGAACAAATTATAACACAATGCACACTTCACTAGTCTACACCCAGTCACAACTGTAATGAGTTCTTGGTGCAAATTTTAGTGTTGGGTCACACATACACACATACACACACACACATACACATACACACACACATATATACATACACACACACGCACACACAACAGGCCCAGCCTTCAATCGACATGTGCACAGGACAAAAACGCAATCAACACACACACACACACACACACACACACACACACACAGTTTGGAACCCACACCTAGCCAAGCATGTGAAGAAGCTCGAGAAAGTGCAAAGGTTTGCAACAAGACTAGTCCCGGAGCTAAGGGGTATGTCCTACGAGGGAGGTTAAGGGAAATCGACCTGACGACACTGGAGGACAGGAGAGATAGGGGAGACATGATAACAACATATAAGATACTGAGAGGAATTGACAAAGTGGACAGAGACAGAATGTTCCAGAGATGGGACACAACAACAAGGGGACACAGATGGAAGTTGAAGACTCAGATGAATCACAGAGATGTTAGGAAGTATTTCTTCAGTCACAGAGTTGTCGGGAAGTGGAATAGTTTAGGAAGCGATGTAGTGGAGGCAGGCTCTATACATAGCTTTAAGCAGAGGTATGATAAAGCTCATGGCGCAGGGAGAGTGACCCAGTAGCGGCCAGTGAAGAGGCGGGGCCAGGAGCTTTGACTCGACCCCTGCAACCACAACTAGGTGAGTACAACTAGGTGAGTACACACGTAGCAATGCTCTATTTACAGGGAGCAAAGTCAGGGTATTTTTCCAGAATGGTCTGTAATATACCACTGTGGATAAAATACTTTGACATATCTTGAACATTTCTGAGTGAGTTGTCTCTGAATTCAAGACTGTGCACAATTGACTCTACTAAATAACTGCCGAATTTGTACATTCAATCACTTGAATTATATAAGGAAATTCTATCATGTTTTATGATAGAGGATTCAATTATGTTCCTTTCCAAAACGAAACTATTGGGTACAATAACCTGAGCTGCTGCCCACCCCGACGGTTAATTGCAAGTGCAAACATGAATAAAGATTGCATTTGACTGGTGAGCCGTCTTTACCGAGTACCATGTGGGGTTATTCCGATTTCAAGTGTTTTACCAGTCTGCAAGACGTCTGCAAGACGTCTGCAAGACGACGAAAAAAGCATAGTGTGCATGGGACCTTGTAAAAACCACCAACAATATTTATATGCATCACACAGGAGGTTATATTCTCATTGTAAGGCAAACTCAGTATAAGAAAGTCTTAGCTGCCAATAACGCCTTCTCAACAAAATCCCTAGGATATTAGTGGCTATTTTGCATATCTTATTTATTTCATCATCCAAATATTCCAAACTATAAATTCATAAAGCTCTCAAGAACATTGTAATTAAAACACTCATTTTAACCCTAGATTCATGATTGAAATATAGTGAATGTATGACGACACATTAGTTGACTTCCTGTACACTGTAAATTTAAATTTCTTGTCAACACGATGGATCATAACATATGGGAAAGGCAATTCTGTATCTACTTCGTGATCTGTTGTAAACTTAATTGAGGGTACTAAATTACTGAGTCTAGGAAGGAACTTGTCAATATCGCGATCTGTAGGCCACAGACACAGAACATCGTCTACGTATCTGAACCACTTGGTTTTACTAGGGAGGATATCTTTAAGGATTCTAGTCTAATAGAAATCCATATACAAGTTGCCGAGCGATGGACTACGCGCATTTTCCATAGCCATGCCTTGTTTTTGAGCATAGTACTTACTTTCAAATACGAACTAGCATTCCGTCACACAAAGGTTAATTAGGTCAATAATTATATTTAGTGTGATAGTGCTAGAGAATTTTTCTAGTTCCTCTTCCAGATACGTAAGCAAATCAGGAAGAGGGACTCTGGTAAACTGTGCCGTAACATCAAAACTCACAAGAGTAAAGTCTTGCGATACATTTAATTTCTGGAGCCTCTCTGTAAGGTCAACATTACTTTTAATATGAGCATCCGAAATCTTTCCTGCCATGGGAGTTGGAAATTTAATTAGCCATTTGGATAAGTTGTATGCAGCCGAGCCAACTGAAAATATAATAGGACGGGTTCCCTGGTTTATGGGTCTTAATTAATCCATAAAGATACGGTAGAGTTGTCGACCTGGTTGACAGACATTAATTCATCATTCCCCTTCAATAACGTTTTAACTCGTTTATTGAAGCGAGAGTTGACCTGTTCGAGGGGGTTCTCAGAGGTTCGTATGTTTAATTATCAACTAGTAACTTGTTCATCTCATCAGAATATTCAATTTCATCTAAAATGACAAATGAGTTAGATTTATCAGCTTTTGTGAGACGCAAGGTCTGATCGTTACTGAGATCCTTGTGTGCTTTGATAAATCATAGATTAATATTATTATTATAATAATCAAAGAAAGCGCTACATGGCAAGCTGCCGTCAAAAAGGAAATGTGAGGTTTTCATGGCAACCGGCGATCAAATAGAAGACCAAGAAACTTGACCTCATCATATTCTGTGGCTTGTGAGCCGTGTAGATACAATGAAATATCTAGAATAAGAGGACGTCTAGTGAAGGTAATGAACTGAGTTTTTGTACTAGAAAATTTTAAACCATGAAAAGTGGCCCAATGGGAAACACGGTCAATAGCATCCTGTAGAGAGGCTGCAACCAAGTGAGTCAGCGCCTGCGTAAGCTATAGCAAAGTCATCCACATAAAGTGACGACCAAATATGCCAAGAGAAAAAGGGTAGTGCTAAGGACACATCCTTGTGGGACCACCTCGGCCTGAACAAAGTCTAAGGAAAGCGAGGCACCAACACAGACACGAAAATGTCTTTCAGATACGAAAGCAGCAAGGAGGGTCAGCAGATTACCGCAGAGGCCCAAGGAGTGGGCCTGGGCTAAGATGGTATACCTCCAAGTGGTGTCATATGCCTTCTCGAAGTCAAAAAAGACTGCTAGGACGGAGTGTTTATTAGCAAAGGCATTTCGCATATACATATCTAAGTGGAGCAAGGGGTCCAAAGTAGAGCGACCCTTGCGAAAGCCATATTGGCGAAGAGAAAGACGTCTATTCACCAATCGTTCCATCACCTTGCAGACTACACTGGTCAGAGCAATGGGACGATAGTGAGTACAATGGAAGTACAATGGCAGATTTTCATTGATGAGGGAGAACCCCTCGCATCCAAACAACAAAATTGAAAAGGCGCAAAAGGACTGTAAGGGCTGTAGAATGCAGATGCTGTAACATAGGGATATGAATGTTATCGGGCCCAGCTGCTGATGACCGGCGAGCGGAAAGCGTGGACTCGAGCTCTAAGAGAGTAAAATGTACGTTATATGGCCCCATCCCATTAGAAAAGAAATTCAAGGGCGATTGCTCCATGACAGACTTAGAAGCGAGAAACGAGGAACAGAGGTGAAGCCCTTGGGAGACACGGCCAAGATAGTTCCCGATTTCCATGACAACCTCAAGAGGTTCGCAATACTAACACCAGCAACCCGCAAAACAGGAGCCGGGTCCAGAGCGTACATGCCACACAGCTTCCGTACCTTCTTCCAAACCACACACATAGGGAAAGTCGAGGTGACGGTTAAAAGTCTTGCCTACAAGTGCGCTTGGCGTCGCGTATGACACTGCGAGCGGCTGCCCTTGCTCGCTTAAAATCGAAAAGACGATCTGCGGTCCGATTATTTCAATAACAGCCCCACGCAGCATGTTTCAAATGAACTGCACGGGCACACGCAGGAGACCACCAAGGCACGCATGACTGAGAATGCCTGCCTGAGGTTTGAGGAATAGAACGCGATGCTGTAGTCAAATCTAAGGTCGAAAATTGGTGCACCAGCTCCTCAATAAAAGACGAAGAAGGGTCCTCAAATAAAGTTCCAATTCGCTCGTCCAAATTACCAAGGGGGGGGGGGGCTACGAGGCAGTCGGGAATACGTAGCAGAAGTAAAAAAAAAAAAAGGAAAGTGATCACTGTCGTGGAAATCCGGGAGAACAGACCAAGTGTAATCAAGTGCAATTGACGAGGAGCAGATAGAAAGATCAATGCAAGAGAGAGACTGAGTGTGAGAGTCAAAATGGGTGGGAGCACCTGTATTTAAAACACGAGAGTCACAGTGTGACCCTCCCCAAAGATGATGGTGAGCGTTAAAATCACCTAACAAGATAGGCGACTGTAGAGAAGAGATCAAGAACTTAACATCCGAGATACAGAATGCACGGGAAGGGGAGAGATATAGAGAGCAAACTATATACTACCTGTTCTCAGCTGCGGTATAATGCAGCTGAGAACGGACAAAGATCTGTGGAAACGGAATACCAACCCGCAAAAGAAGCGCACTCTCATTAAAGGTTCATCAGGAAAGGATCAGAAGAATGCAACAGCACAGCCTGGAATGGGACGGATAACGAATTTCGGGCACATCCTGGGGAAAACTGGGAGAGCAACACCAGGATCTCTTCCCTATTACCCCTGAGGCCAAGAATATTCCATTGTAAATAAGTCATTATTCACAAAGACAGGTATGCTAACAATGAGAAGCACTAAAATCTACGGGCTAGTAGGGTCAGAGAAGTCAATGTATGGAGGCAACGGAAAGTGCGTAAACAAGGAGGAATCAGAATGCTGTGAAGGAAAAGATTCCTGCGAGGGTTGTGAAAAATTAGAATGGGCATAAAGAGGTGCACAGGTGTCCATTAATAAGGGTTTTGTCTCCGCAATATAGTTGGAGATAGCATCAAGTGTTTCAGTGGACAAGGAAGATGTCGATACCATGACTTCAGAGGCAGGTGAGGTAGAACAAGTAGAGATCGGGGAGACTATGGATGGAACCAAAGAGGTCTGAGAGGGGAGGGTAGTATGAACCTTGAGAGATGTGCCGGCGGGAACAGGAGAGGAAGGAGCCTGGAGGGGGACTGGGGAAGAAGTTTTGGGGGAACAGGAGAAGAGGGGACCACACGAGGGGTGGTGAACCTTCACCTTCATGTGAGAGTTAGATAGGGGGTGAGAACTAGGCACCGAGGCCGAAAAGGAGAACTGTTGGGGAATTGTAAGCACCGGAGGAATGCGAAGAGGCTTGGGCATAGGAGACAGGTTCAACTTCGTATGTGATAGGCGCGAAGAAGATGCAGGTATGCGAGGCCTCACAGACTGAGAGACTAGCGAGCGAGAAGATGAAGAGGTAGAGGTAAGGAGGTGGGGGTTTCAGAGGGTAAAACCACAAAACAATTAGGGACGGGGGTGACCCCTGAAGACATGGCACCAGAGGAGCTGGTAGGCGGGGAATCGTCAAGGTTAGAGGTCTCCTAGCTACTTGAGAATAAAGAACATGAGAAATATTCGCCTGAAGGCAGAGCCGAGAGACAGCCTTCACTCTCCTTAAGACTACGGATTTCTCGTTCATTAAGATAGACCTGACATCGGCGGGAAAAAGAAGGATGAAGTTCATTGCAATTAAGACAAGTGGGGGAAGCCTGCAAGATGTTTCAGCATGATCCACGGCACCACAGACCGGGAACTCCGCCGCATATCTGCAGTGTTTAGCGGGGTGTCCGAAGCGCCAGCAATTTCGACACTTTACGGACCTCTAGTCGATGACCCGCGATATAAACGGAAGACGGGAGTTTGCGGCAGTGAGCGGGCAGGACATATGTATCCACTTTGAGAATTGGAAGGTCCTGAAAGGCTAATTGCTCCAAAATATTGTCACCGCAAGACAGAAAATTACACGGTTCAATGGTATGCGGTAAAACCACCGTACTACTGCAAGAATTGAGAGTAGCATGCTTATGAACTGTGATAGGAACGTTATCAATAGAAATAAGATGGGAAAGATCATTAGTTTGTTCTGCATTCTGAACTGTAATGATGCGCAATGCTTCGAAGAGAGTGAAAGGATATATTTTGTGTTGTAAAAGAGCTTTACCAATACTAAGGTCTGAAAGATAATCAGTTGGAGATGTCGGTTGTAGGGAAAAGAATTAAGTCCACTGTGTACTTGTAAACATGGTGCGTAAATGAAGTGGGTGCCGCTTAGGAAGTTTCAGGGTGGAATGAGCAGACATCGAAGAACTGTCATCAGCAAATGGTCTGGAACGTTTAGGCGTAGTTCCACGGGCGGCCTGACCTGAGGTAGGTGGGCGATCCAAAAAACATAGCACTGTATTCGGGGAAGCCGGATACATAGTAAAAGGCGTGCAAGAGGCAGAGGCACTATAATAAATGGAGTCGGTAACAAAGCTTCACCAGCAGAAGGTACAGGGGTATGGGAAAAGCCTGGGAATGGTCCAATAACAAAGCCGGGTCAGAACAGGATGCAGTAACAAAAACGGGACTGGGGGGAGGAGGGTTATCACAGAACGAAGACTCCATGATGGTGGTACTTCTTTCTTATTATTATTTTAAAGAAAAAAAAAGAAAGAAGGAAGGAAAAAAAAGAGGGACAGTCACTAGAAGGCATGAAAGGGCAGTAAGTTCCCCCTCTCATCCGAAAGGACCTCGAGACCGCCAGCAGTGCAGAAGCAGCTTTAAACCCGTGCCATACCTTACCCTTCACGCCAGTAAACCAGCGCTCAGGGATAGCAACTTCACATCTACTGAGCCACCTCGGCGGACAAGAGAGAGGGCGGTTCGAAACCCGCCACAAAGCATACCTCCTTCGGCTGCCACCTCCCAGAACTGACAGGCAGCCTCTGGAGAAACGCCCGTCACCTGCAGGACACCCCGCCCCAATTTTCGGAAATCCGGGAAGGGAGCAGGGCGCCTCTAGATAATCCAGATTCCACGCCAAACTACACCATACCCGAGGAACCCCAAGGAGTTTGATGAACCCCGGCACACTTTTTCCTAACTAGAAACCGTAATGCCAGAGGGGAGGGCCCCAGAGACTACTAACAGGAAGGTGAAAAGGAAGGGTTGGGAGGAGGGAGGATAGTGAAAAATGGGGGATGGGATACAGAAGGGAGGATTGGAGGGTAATTAGGTTCGGTCTGTGGAAGGATATCAAAGGGTCTAATTCTTCAGACCAAGAGCCTCTTCACCACGTAAAGGAACCCCACTTGAAGAGGTGAAGAGAATGAAGCATTAGCTTAAAGCCAAAATACCATTACGATATTTTACACAGATTTTCATATCAACAACAGCAAGCAGTAAAATGTTCCTTGCAAAAGATGGACTGGAGAATCAGGTCCACTGCTGTTGGTCACAGCCTCTGGCATCTCGTTGCTAAGTGGCAGTCAGAAACATCTGCTTCAGAAGCTACAATCTTGCTTCGACCAAACGAATTTGGCTTTACACAAATAACGCTCATATATGAGAGAGAAAAGTCATTGCTTTTCTTTCTCCTATGTGCGGGTTATTTGTGTATTGTTCCAGTCACGGTACTGTGCGTTTTTATTCTTCAGTTTGTCTTCGGAATCTTTCAGGTAGACAAGAAGCATCTTATGTAGCAAGTGCTTCAATCAGGGACTTACACCAATATAAGGCTGTAGTGAAACTAGATTTTAAGAATACTTTCAATCTAATTACAAGATACGTGGTTACGGGAGACGTTCGAGAACATTTTCTCCTAGTGTTTTCCCAGTCGTATTTGTTAGTTTTGGCAAAGATTGCACGAGCATGTATCCACCTCCGCCGAGGGGGTCCAGCAGCAAACCGAAGGAGGTTGTGCCTTATTCTGGTGCTTGGTGGGAGCATTACTTTTTTTTCAAGAGGTCAACTAGTTTGACATCAGCCTAAGGGCGGGCAGCTTTAGTAATGTGTGAGATGTTAGTTTGGCAGTTATTTTGATAGATTCTATAGTGTTATTTACTGTGGTGAAATCGGTAAGTGATGTTCTCTCTGTCTACTAGGAAAGACTATTAGTTGTGATTTTTTAAAATAGTCCAGGAACCTAGACATCGGCCAGAGTAGTATTTGGATAATCCTGGCTCTGTTGTTGAGACTGTTCTCTTTATTGCATAGATGATTTTTGCCACACTTTCATTGTACCTTTGATGTCCCTGTCTTACAAAAACGTTGCTTCTTACTCCTGCTAGTTCCGCTATAAGTTCAAGCTGGTTGAAACAACTTTTGCTGATAAGCAAAGAGAATATGGTAAAAACTACACGAAATATTTCACGGAATCTGAAAGAAACGAGTCTGCTTATGGGTCACTTAAATCTGGATTAATTTTTTAAAGTTTTTGAAGCCTCGGACCCTTTTTTGTTAAAAACGTATTTAGTGGAATCTTATCTAAGAAAAGTACGATTCACCCTTCATTAGCAAGAAAATCGGAGTGGCTTACGCACTAACCTGGGGTTTTACGACTCACTTGCCATGGGTTCAAATCCCACCCGTTCCGAGGTTTGTTTGCATTCGTGTTATTACGATTTCATGAGTCAAAACACCTTATATTTTTTTGCATAGTCATAATTATGTACTAAAAAAAGACTTACGTAGCGACATACTGACATTACAAAAGTCTAATAAAAAATAAATTTTGTACGTTATCATCATATTTCTTTAATTACTTGGAATGAATAATGGTAACTCTCGTGACCCAAGATTATTATTATAGGGAAGCGCTTAACCCGTAGGGATTATACAGCGCTTGGGGATGGTAGGTGGGGGATGGGAGGCAATCAGGCTTAACTCAGGGAACTGGATCACAGATCCAATTCCCTAGATCAAGAGCCGCTCACCAGCGTCAAGGAACCTCCCTTCAGGGGTCTTGACCCAAGAGTTCACCTAGAAACACTGATAATGTAACCGGATAACCCAGAGCAAACAGTGTTTGATCAGCTGCTTGTGTACAAAATACGCTCTTGTTTCTATTGTTTGTGACTGCTTGGAGGGTCAATATCAAACATTGACAGTGCTGTCAATTTTTTCTACACATTTCTGAATCTTAGAGTTCCCGTCATTCACGTTTAAATAATGTAAATATATCTCGGAGGTCCGTCTTAAACACAACCCAACCAATTCTCCACCTGACTCTCCACTATATATACTCATGTACTCTTTACCCTGGTTGATCTGTTTATGACTTGATAAAGCCCACTATGTGGGCGAAACGTGCTCAATGCAAACTCTTTTCCATACTGTCAGTCAGTCTTTCATTAAAAAACAAGTGGAACAGATATGAAAACAATTCATCTAATTTCTCTCGCCTATTTATTAAAGATCTCACAGAGTCCTTGGCATCTTCCAATAATAATCTGACGTACATCTGCGGTCAACATCCAGAGAATGATTTAAGGTTGGGTGAAATATTGCAGCTTGGAAACCTGTGTAGAATATCTGACTGCTTCCTGCTGTGGCATCGTGAAAAGTTGTCGTTCTCTTGTTTTGCTGCAGGATGCTGATAGACGCAGATGTTGCAAGATGAGTTTTTGCAGTTATGTTGCTGCTGTGACTTATGTAAATCATCAGCACTGTAGATGTCACAGTTGCTGTTGGTATTTGCTTATGAGTCTCATTTGTTTGTTGATGTCAATAAAATGCTTAGAAATAGCATTTTTATTAATTGTAGTTGTTGTTATTATTACAATGAATCAAATTATTTTGATTGCTGATCACATTCATATTATTTACTGATAAATTAGGCAATTACTACGACGAAAAACTAATATAGGTGTGTGTGCTTGAAAAACTGGGCTCCGGTGGGCCTCGCTTCTCCTTTGTGATATATTTTCATTGCTTGCTTGATTTGACCTGAGCGTCGGTAAGGTGGGAAGGAAGGGATGGGTAAGGATGAAATTGGGAAATAGTGGTGAGAGGTTAAGGTTGTAAGGTAACTGGCCTATCCACTTTGGTAACATAATAAGTGTGTGGTATGTAGGGAGTTATACATAAGTAAATTTTTAAGAGGAGGATATGCCTTATCCCATCAGTCACAGGTATACTGTTGTATCACAGCATGTTACTGAGTTGGAAGAAAGCATATTAATTGTAGTAAACATTTTTTTTTTTTTTTTTTTTTTTTTTTTCAGGCAAGGCTGCTGCAACAGGTGGTAGTTGCTGGGCTATTCGTTGTTGATGGGTGGTAGCCCGGAGCAGTTTCAGCAGTTACTTTTGCAACAGGTGGTAGTTGCTGGGCTTATGATGTTGTTGGTGGCTAGCCCGGAGCTGATCAAGCTGTTTCTGAGGTGGTGTCCTAAGATAGGAAGTTCGTAGGTGTTACAATGTTGGTTGTAGGATGTAGTTTGGAAACGGTAGGTCACCCATAATGGGAGTATTTATCTATGGTGTTGAACATAGACTGGGTCTGGTGGTATCCACTCATCTGGTTCGACGGGGAGATCACTTAGGATTCTTGGTCTTGGGTAGTTGTCGTTGTGAATGTAGCGCCTAACTCTTTGTTGTAGAGTCATTCTTTGGGTGCGGTGGGGGGGTGTGGTAATGACATAGTCGGTTGTGTTTACTGGTTGGGGGGGGTTTTCTCTATCGGGTACATATAGTTCATTTGAATTCCTGTATTGTAGTCGCCTCCATAACCACCTTCTATAGTTTGCTACACTTGTGTACTGCCTTCACACTGAATATCTGCCGTTTTTATGGTTGCATCATTATAACATCCCCTTTCTTACTCCTCGACCTACCCATCCCTCTTAATTAATAAAATAGTTGATGTCTCTGAGTATCTTGTATGTTGGGATCATGTTTCCTTTGATCCTTCGTTATCTAAGTTCATTTCTTCACGTATTTCGTCGTGAATTATTTCTTACTCATCTCAAGGATTAATCTGGTAGTAAATCTATGGACGTTTTGAAGTTTTATTATATGTATTATAGTATACTTGTCTTCCATGTTGGAGAGTCACAGTCCAATATGAGCCTTGGATACACGCGCACAGCCGTGTGTTTTTCTTGTCAATTATTTTATGATGGATGACTCGACGTGACCAATTGCTCTTGACGAATGAGTGAGAGGTGTCATATAAGACTAATAAGTGAGGGAGAGAGATAGATATTAGGCTCTATATATGTCGTGCCCAATAGGTAAAACTGGTCAGTTAGCAAGAACTCATTTAAAATTAAGTCCTTTAAGCAGTGTCATATAGATGTGTAAATATTTTATAAACAAAATTGAGTTGCATTTTAAAGCATCAGTCACATCTTGAAACAGCCTCAACAAGCAGCATGTTAGTTTACATAACTAACTGCTCGTTAGTGGCCAATTAATGTGTTTACTGCAACGAAGTTTGTTTAGTGAGTAAATACTTCAGACTGCCAGAGGAGAGAAAGACAGGATGAAAAACATTAACAAGAATATATGACATAACTTTGTTTTAACCACCTTGAATACATAAGACTCATCCGTATTCGTAATACTTAGGAGATGATACGTATCGCCAACCCGTGTTTTTTTCAGTCCAATATAGGGAATAAATATTGTAAAAAAGGGAGAGGTAATTTGAGGTGATCAGTCCCTTAGCAATATTCAAGTTACTGCTTCAGATTTATCAAAGCTGAATAACTGAGCACTTCTTAACAAGGGTGAGGAACTGACCAGCTCATATTACCTCTCCAGTACTCCGTCTCCAGTCTTTTCGTTTCGTTGAATCAGCTACTAGTTGGCAATACATCTCTAACAATAAACCTACTCAGAGGTTACACATGTGTCTTCTTTATCAATTTTTCGGTATTATATCCCATTAATGTATGAAACTTTGGAAACACCAACAGGCTATCTTGATCAATATATCAACGGTAACTAATTATCTTATTACGGCATGATCTATTATTAGATAGCTTGATATATGAGGTGTAAGATATGTTATTATGCCAACCTCATCTCAAAGCCTAGTTTTGTATACAGTAGATGCCACCTACAACAGTCGACTTACACCCAGGAATATATTTACTGCTAGGTGAACATGGAAAGCAGGTGTGAGGAGACTAACACACAGGTTCCTATTTACTGCAAGGCAAAAAACTGGCAGCAGGTGTCACATAGGTACCTATTTTTTTCTGAAGTTTTGTTAAGCGTTAAATTTCATCAAATCTACTTAGCTGTATATCACTGCCACAGTACACAGCCTACACTATCACTACAATCACTGGCACAGTACACAGCCCACATTATCTATTACTATTTCAGAACACAGCTTGCATGATCCACTATCACTGCCTCCGTATACAACCTACAAGACCTGCTAACACTGCATCAGTATACAACCTACAAGACCTACTAACACTGCCTCAGTATATAACCTACAAGACCTACTAACACTGCCTCAGTATACAACCTACAAGACCTACTAACACTGCCTCAGTATATAACCTACAAGACCTACTAACACTGCCTCAGTATACAACCTACAAGACCTGCTAACACTGCATCAGTATACAACCTACAAGACCTACTAACACTGCCTCAGTATATAACCTACAAGACCTACTATCACTGCCTCAGTATACAACCTACAAGACCTACTAACACTGCCTCAGTATACAACCTACAAGACCTACTATCACTGCCTCAGTATACAACCTACAAGACCTGCTAACACTGCCTCAGTATACAACCTACAGCACCTACAAACACTGGCTCAGTATACAACCTACAAGACCTGTTAACACTGCCTCAGTATACAACCTACAAGACCTACTAACACTGCCTCAGTACACAACCTACAAGACCTACTATCACTGCCTCAGTATACAACCTACAAGACCTGCTAACACTGCCTCAGTATACAACCTACAAGACCTACTAACACTGCCTCAGTATACAACCTACAAGACCTACTAACACTGCCTCAGTATACAACCTACAAGACCTACTAACACTGCCTCAGTATACAACCTACAAGACCTACTAACACTGCCTCAGTATACAACCTACAGCACCTACAAACACTGGCTCAGTATACAACCTACAAGACCTGTTAACACTGCCTCAGTATGCAACCTACAAGACCTACTAACACTGCCTCAGTACACAACCTACAAGACCTACTATCACTGCCTCAGTATACAACCTACAAGACCTGCTAACACTGCCTCAGTATACAACCTACAAGACCTACTAACACTGCCTCAGTATACAACCTACAAGACCTACTAACACTGCCTCAGTATACAACCTACAAGACCTACTAACACTGCCTCAGTATACAACCTACAAGACCTACTAACACTGCCTCAGTATACAACCTACAAGACCTACTAACACTGCCTAAGTACACAACCTACAAGACCTGCTAACACTGCCTCAGTATACAACCTACAAGACCTACTAACACTGCCTCAGTATACAACCTACAAGACTATTAACACTGCCTAAGTACACAACCTACAAGACCTGCTAACACTGCCTCAGTATACAACCTACAAGACCTACTAACACTGCCTCAGTATACAACCTACAAGACCTACTAACACTGCCTCAGTACACATCCTACAAGACCTACTAACACTGCCTCAGTATACAACCTACAAGACCTACTAACACTGCCTCAGTATACAACCTACAAGACCTACTAACACTGCCTCAGTATACAACCTACCTGACTTTCCTTTTTTTCACTTTTACTCCCAGGTCATTGTTTTTATTTCCTTTCATAAACGCTATTGTCAAATTAACGAAGTATTTTATATATCACATAGAATAATTGTACACGTTTTTTCCTCTTTATAGGGCAGCCTTGATACTGGTGAAGAGATTTTGATCCACGAAATTAAAACTACTCTTTCCTTCCTATAATCAAGCCTGTTATGACCTCGTTTTTCACCTTCCCCTTTGAGTATAACTTACAAAACCTTTACAAAATATTACACTATGTCTCTTCTCTGCCTGTGTCTTAGTTGCCACATTATTGACTTTCACGTGGATGATTCACATGAAAAAATATAGCTGTAAATATGGTAAGTAATTAACAAAGAATTATTATCCCCAATATATAAAATTACATTTTTAGGCTGGTTATTGGGTTTCAAGCCTTTCAACTGTGTCATTAGGCTGCATATAGCTCATTCACCACCAGTCAAGATATAAGGATTAAAGTCACCACTATTCAAGATATCAGGATTAAGTAAGTTCTCAGTGTTTATACAGTATATAAAAAGATACCCAACGAAGTGTAATATATACCGAGAAATACACAACTAAGTGTATATTTACTGAGATACCCAAATGTTTAGAAATAAAAAATATGTAAATCTCAGTGGATATAATGTGAAAAATATACAGGTGTATGCATATATACAAAGAGATACCTAACTCTGTTTTTAAATACTGTGAGATACACAATTGTGTGTTGATATACTCTGGTATATACAACTACGAGTATATAAGCTGAGAAATACGCAACGCTTGCCGTATATAACTAAGAAAATGGCACGGGAATCCCCATATATAAAAACACAGTACGTGGAAATATTATTGGCACAATTGTTGATGTTTTATTGGCCGTCGATTTTTGGTTCGTTGTTTGCTGACCATAAGTTCAGATTTTTTCATTTTGTTTACTTTCTTTTTTTAGCACCTACATGGCTCATAATATATCAAAATTATTTCTATTAGATGGTTAGAATGCTGCTGTCAAGATTCTAATCTAGCGTAATTATATCGTCTTTTTTAGGCGGAGTAGGTAAAATAAGCCTAAAAGCCCTAAGAGAAAAAATTATTCTTCGTTAGATCGAGTTTTTGTAAATTATCATTGTAATAAAGATTTTTGTTTGTAAAAAAAAAATATTTAAGTAAAGTAAATTAAAATTTGCAAAATTTAACGTCACTTAATTTATATGTATCTTAAAATTCCTGTACTGGTTTAGCATAAATTTGCTTTGCATAATTAACGGCTAGACTGACTTTCGTGTAGTAAAAGCAACAATTAGAGTTATGCGAAGCGCTAAACCTATGTGGGTCGTTGAGGGTAAGAAGAGGAAAAGGCTTGCTCCTCCCTCCGTTAATCAGCTAGCCAGGATAAGACTGTCATGGCTTTACAAGCCAAGATCGCAAACTCTGCCTAAAAAGAACAATAATTAATATATATTCATGTGGGAAGAGGTAAACACGTAGGGGTCATACAGCGCCTGGGGAAAGACAATCGGGTTATCTCCAGTTCTATGGATCAAGAGCCCATCACCAGCAAAAATATTGAACAAAAAATGTCTCAGGCTAATACATGATTCAGGCTGACAGGAAGCTGTCAGTTACGGCTGTTTATTGTTATAATTAGACAACATTTTGTCCACTTTATTTAATTAGCTATTTTGATAAATGTTTCATCAGCATTCATGGGATTCTTTGGTGCCTCTTTAATCATGCAGAATTACTAGGATTACCATAATGATAATTAGCGTACGACGAAGCAGTAATTAGTGGAGGGGAGGAAGAAGGTTAGGGATGGAATAAAGAGGGGTGGCAGGATATATATATATATATATATATATATATATATATATATATATATATATATATATATATATATATATATATATATATATATATATTCACACACACAAATTATTCATTTATGTTAATGTAAAATTATTTTGTACCAAAAGAACCTTAGAAAACTTACTTAACCTTATTATAACAAGTGAAATTTAATTTAGCCTAATCCAACTAAATATATTTTAGATAAGTTTACAATAATTTTATATTAACCAATAACAATGAAATATATTTTTGCGTTATGTTCAGAATGATTTTTGCGAAATTATTGCATACAAAAATTTCCGCTTGCCCTATTCGAGAAGGAAAGCGTTGCTATTTAAGCCAAAATCGCAAGTTTTACCTATTCGGCACGACATTATATATATATATATATATATATATATATATATATATATATATATATATATATATATATATATATAATAATCAATAACAACACTGCGACTAGCGAAGGACTCGAACCCATGTCGTTTTGGCCCGCCTCATGGTGAGCGAAAATCACATGACGCTCTAACCCACAGTTCGTGGTTACAATAATATATACACTGCTTGTGGAGGCTAGTACACCAAATGGGAAGTAGAATTTTTGTATATATATATATATATATATATATATATATATATATATATATTTATATTACATATAATATTTATTTATTTATTTATATAAAGGTAAAGAGGTTTTTGTGGCATTTATGGATTTGGAAAAGGCGTATGACACGGTGGATAGGGGAGTCAATGTGGCAGATGTTGCAAATGTATGGAATAGGAGGTAGGTTACTGTAAGCAGTGAAGAGTTTTTACGAAGATAGTGAGGCTCAGGTTAGAGTATGTAGGAGAGAGGGAGATTATTTCCCAGTAAAAGTATGCCTTAGACAAGGATGTGTGATGTCACTATGGTTGTTTAATATATCTATAGATGGGGTTGTAAGAGAAGTGACTGCTCTGGTGTTGGCAAGAGGTTTGAGGTTAAGTGGGACGTGTCACAGTTGCTCTTTGCTGATGACACTGTTTTTGGGAGATTCTGAAAAGAAGTTGCAGAGGTTGGTGGATGAGCTTGGTAGGGTATGTAAAATAATAAAAATAAAAGTGAAAATAGGAAAGAGTAAGGTGATGAGTATAACAAAATAAATAGGTAACGAAAGATTGGATATCAGATTGGAGTTAGAGAGTATGGAGGAGGTGAATATTTACAGATATTTAGGAGTGGACGTGTCAGCAGATGGATCTATGAAAGATTAGGTGAATCATAGAATTGAAGAGGGAAAAAAGATGAGTGGTGTACTGAGGAGTCTGTGGAGACAAAGAACTTTAGCCTTGGAAGCAAAGAGGGGAATGTATGAGAGTATAGTTATACCAACACTCTTATATGGGTGTGAAGCATGGGTGTTGAATGTTGCAACAAGGAGAAGGCTGGAGGCAGTGGAGATGTCGTGTCTGAGGGCAATGTGTGGTGTGAATATAATGCAGAGAATTCGTAGTTTGAAATTAGGAGGTGGTGCGGGATTACCAAAACTATTATCCGGAAGGTTGAGGTGTTGGTGAGGATGGAAGGAAATAGAATGACTTCGAGAGTGTATAAATCTTTTGTATAGGGAAGTTGGGTAGGGGTCGACCTAGGAAAGGTTGGAGGGAGGGGGTAAAGGAGGTTTCGTGTGCGAGGGACTTGGACTTCCAGCAAGCATGCGCGAGCGTGTTAGATAGGAGCGAATGGAGACACATGATTTTAGGACTTGACGTGCTGTTGGAGTGTGAGCAAACTAACATTTATGAAGGTATTCTGGGAAACCGGCAGATCGGACTTGATTCCTGGAGATGGGAAGTACAGTGCCGGCACTCTGAAGGAGGGGTGTTAATATTGCAGTTTTATAACTGTAGTGTAAGCATGCCTCTGGCAAGACAGTGATGGAGTGAATGATGAAAGTTTTATTTTCGGGCCACCCTGCCTTGGTGGGCCACCCTGCCTTGGTGGGAACGGCCGATGTGTTTATATATATATATATATATATATATATATATATATATATATATATATATATATATATATATATATATATATATATATATATATATATATATGTTAGTGCGGAGATGGGCTGAAGCCTCAATAAGCTCCACGTGGATAATCCATCAAATCAACAACGTTGGAAAACCGAAGATTTCAATACAAATTCATGAAGGAACTTAACATCTTGGGTACTCACAAGACATTATACATGGAATATATAAATGTCTTAGGCGGGATGGAGTGAGCTCGTAAAATTATATATTTAGAAAACTGCGAGCTTCTAGGATATTCATTCTTGTAGAGTTACGTTTCTTTGATGCACTCAGACTTTGTGTGCTTGTTAAAGTGTGTGTGTGTGTGTGTGTGTGTGTGTGTGTGTGTGTGTGTGTGTGTGTGTGTGTGTGAATAGTGTTTGTGTGTGAGTAGTGTTTGTGTGTGTGTGTGTTAGTGTGTATGTGTGAGTAGTGTATGTGTGAGTAGTGTTTGTGTGTGTGTGAGTAGTGTTTGTGTGTGTGTGAGTAGTGTTTGTGTGTGTGTGAGTAGTGTTTGTGTGTATGTGAGTAGTATTTGTGTGTGTGAGTAGTGTGTATATGTGTGTGTGTGTTTATGTGTGCGTGGTGTGTATTCACTTATTTGTGGTTGCAGTGTTCGGTTATTATCTCCTGGCTTCGCCTCTCAAACTATCTGTTACTAGGTTGCCTCTCTCTCTCTCTCTCTCTCCCCCTCTCCTGTCCCCGTGAGCCCTATCATAATAATTATTAAAGCTACGTATGACTCTTGCTTCTCCCACTTCCCCTAAGCTCCGAGTCTTAAGAAACATCTCTGCGACTCATCTGTGTTTTAAACTTCCAGTTGTGTTTTTTTCTACCTCTCGAACAACCAGTCTCTGTTAACCATATCAATTCCTATCAGTATTTTATATTTCATTATCATATTTACTATGGTCTTCTGCTAATGTTAAATGTTATGGAATTTTGCTGCTTTCGTATCTTCTCGTAACTTTGACCTCTTAGTTCTTGGTGTTGTCTTCCCCTAAACGTCTCCATTTCCTTACATTTCTTGTCATATTTGATCGGATGTGAATGTCATATTTGTGCTGCATGCTCCAAGATGCGCCTCTTATGTGCGCATGTGAATGTGTTTTTTTACAGATTCCTGAGCGCTAGTCTTAGATTTGCCAGACGAGCATTTCCTGCAGAGGTTATTCGGATAATGTGCACCTCAGGCCCTTCTCTGACAGCAAAATTGGCAGACTTTCTCCCTCGATCCTGTTTTTGGTTTCTGATCTTCTTTGCTCTCACCCAATTTTAATATCGTTGCCTTTGCTGTAGTGTACTTCCACTAACCACTTGTAGCTTGTCCAGGTCTGTCTGTATAATTTCCTTGTCATATCTTATCATTTTCCTCATTATTTTCACATTATCTGCGAAAAGGGATACGAAAAAGACATAGATCAATTACTTAGATGAAATCAATGAACCTATTCCCTCCCATTTTGTATACGCTATCGAAGGACCATATCTAGCAGAAACTTTGATTTACAAATCAGTCAAATGGTTTAGTGATATTCTCCCGATTTTAGGGGAAAAAATCTCTAAATATTACATCATTCATAATATGGAAATATAAAAATATTGAGTCTGGACGTGGAATCATCATTCGCCAAGGTGCTGGCGGAAGATGTTTTTGGAATTCCTTGCCATGGACCTCCAACCACAGAGGTAATTTCCTCTAAGCATTAAAAAAATAATAGATGTGACAAAACTCTTTGTTTCCTCAAATGTCTACCCTTTTTATATCGTTTAACATGGAGTTCTACAAACAAAAAAGTGTATTCAATATAGAATACATACTTCCCTCTGAGCTCTCAAACATATGCATTTAGTATTTTAACAAACATACACCAGAGCATCAAATCATCAAATGTGATCTGATGATACAAATGTATGGTTAATATGGTCATTATGGGACTATGAATGTATGATTAATATGCTCATTATGGGACTATAAATGGGGTAATTTTTCCACTTTCAATGAAAAATTAATTAATCCTGTACCTTCTATAAAATTCAAAATAAGATTCATTTTCTTTATGCTTTGGTCATCAGGGAGGAAACACAGCTGCTAAATATATTATGCAGGAAGCCTAGACTCAACGCTAATTACTTTAATTATTTTAGCAACCACTCTACCAAAATTAAGAAGCAAACTTTTCGCACCATCTCCTTGAAGCACTCAGGATACACAGCAACAGTCTCCTGATTCAAGAGAAAACGTCTATCTGGAAACATTATCTCTAAACTTAGATACACAGACTGGTATATTTAATTAGGACTTAGCAAAGCAAATATATTTTTAATGGAGGCAAGGCAGACGACCAAAAGGAAGAGACTACATTAAATATTAATTTAGTGATATCATTCCACCAACATATTGCTAACAACGAAAAGATAACTGAGTTTTCTGTTTTCTTTCCCTCATATACTTTGTAATTGGTTTGAAATAATTAATTACCACAGACACATCAGGAGTATATCCAGTCCCTGGTGAGAATAGTAATTTGGTATATATAGGAAAGACAGGCTACTATTTAGTTACTTGACTAAATGAACAAATGATTTCAGAGAGAAATGGCCAAGAAAATTCGGTACCCTTTCAATATGTTAAAACCTTGAATCTCACTATTAATAGGTAATTGAAGACATCACCAACAAGGTCAAGAACTCTTACCAAATGAAAACCATAGCTACTGCTCAAGGGACTTCATTTCAAGTTGTCATATCAACTATATATATATATATATATATATATATATATATATATATATATATATATATATATATATATATATATAATGTATGTACGTATATAGGAATAAACAAAAAGATGTAGAGGTACTCCCGAGATTCAGAAGTCCAGGACTTTACCACTGAGTTACGGGGCTTTTAATAGGAAAGTTTCACAGAAGGCACTGCTGTGAACTGTCTGCGTCAGTGGCTACTGTCTGTGACCCAAATGTCCTTTCCCACACCTCCATCAACCTTCACAGTAAATATATCACCTCCCTCAAAGCCACATTCTATGAACTAGAGTCAAGTCGTAATGAACGACTGTAAGTGAATAAACAGAAAGGTGGGCAAGGGACTCGAACCCTGGTCCCGTGATTGAGAGGTCTCTCTCTCTTTCTCTTCTCTCTCTCTCTCTCTCTCTCTCTCTTCTCTCTCTCTCTCTCTCTCTCTCTCTCTCTCAGTGAAACCTGAATCGACGTAAAGGGAGTGTGAAACAAATTTTCAATAAAAATTCTGAATATTGAAAGGGATAACATACCTAGACAGATATAAAAAGAGACAACGGCAGAACCAAACCAGATTGAATGACTAAACAAAGACTTGATATCAAAAGCTAAAACTGTACTGAATTCATTATTTTTACATTTAATGGTAACTCTGAAACCCATGCACATTACGTGGAGCCACGGAGTAAGATGTAACCTAAGAGAAGTATTCAAATATGTCAGGGGCAATAGATGAAAGCAAAGATATGATATGTAAACAGCAGCAAAGAGCTGAAAATAGCAAGACAAAAAATGTTAGGTAAAGGGACACAAGTGCGACTAATGTGACATTTTATTGTGGTCTCTCCTGGAGAGCGAAACATATTGTCGGAAATTCTACCAACATTATACAGAGAAAAATTTCTTCAAAACTTCAGTTCTACTTGTAGTCTGACAACAGAATATCGATTTTCTGGAAAAAAAAAATCTTTTCGGGATCTAAATCTGACAATCTTAATATATTAGTAAGCTTAGCACTTTTAACACGATAAAATACGTAGAAAAGCTGAAACGAGGCATATAAAATGTCTGCTAGAATTATAAAAGAATGTAGATAAATTACGTCTATTAATGGCAATGTTTAAAACTATTAGAAGATAAGGTACTAGCAGACTGGAAACACAACAAATGTTACACGTAATTTAATTAAAAAGGAAGACACGACGTGTTCCTTTAACTTTCATTCCATTAACCTAAATATGTTGTAAATAATGAATTTTTTTATCGGGGATAAGATCGTAAAATTTCTAAAGGTTCCCTTTAATAACATGAAGTCTGCATGAATTTCGTAACAAAGAATCATATCTAACCAATTTATTTTATTTTGTAAATTATATATATATATATATATATATATATATATATATATATATATATATATATATATATATATATATATATATATATATATATATTTTTTTTCAACGAACCAGCCGTATCCCACCGAGGCAAGGTGACCTAAAAAGGAAAATGTATACAGGAGAAGGGGTTACTAACCTCTTGCTCCCGACATTTTAGTCGCCTCTTACAACACGCATGGCTTACGGAGGAAGATTTCTTTTCCACTTCCCCATGGAGGTTCCAATTTCCCATATATTTAAAATGCGCCGTACAAAAAGATCCCAATATATGCAGTATGCCTAGATTTGCAGAAAACTTTCGACAAGGTACCTCCTCAAAGAAATTCGAGAGGTTTTAAGCAGATAAATGCCTCAGTGAATACACGTTATTAGGGAAATTCCTGAAGCATAAGTCCTTGATCCTTTCATTTCACAATTAACGATATTGAGAAACAAAGAAAATCTGGATAAATTGATGTTGTGAGATATGTGGAGTTTCATTAATCTCAAATGAAAATTAATAATTTTTTTATATGACAAGCTAAAAGGCGTGTGTGTGTGTATAAGGGAGGTTCCTGGATGCTGCTGAAAGTCTCTTAATCCAAGGTAGTCAATTTGCTCTCCCATTACTTACATCGAACATTATTGTTTCCCATTCCCCTGGCGGTGTGTGACACCTACGGGGTTTTTGCATTTCCCTTTTTATATAATAATAATAATAATAATAATAATAATAATAATAATAATAATAATAATAATAATAATAATAATAATAATAAATGGAAAATGGACTATTTTTTTATTTCAAAATTATGTCAATAAAAAATGTAACGTGATTTATCAAATAAATATTTGTCCCTTTTGTATTTTAATTCTAAATGATTATATGCCTTTCAAAATGTATTTCTCAGGCATCTGCTCTCCTGCCCTGTCTGCCTGCATGCTATCTCCCACTCTCTCATTGAGGCCCCATATAAGTCACCGGTGAAAACATCTGACTCACAATCAAAAGGTCCCAGGTTCGATTCGCAAGCAAGGAAACACAAACGATCAACTTTTCTAATATCCAGCGCCTACCTAGCAATATATATATCTATGTATTACTCGAATGTTATGAACCGCAGCCAAGAAAATGGGTATTGTTATATACTTTAATCATTCTAGAAATAATATCTTCATTATAACTCCAATACCCGTTGGAAAGTCATGTCCTGTGCATGAAAACTACAATACCCGTTGGAAAGTCATGTTCTGTGCATAAAAACTACAATACCAGTTGGAAAGTCATGTCCTGTGCATGG
This sequence comes from Cherax destructor, assembly GCA_009830355.1. NCBI lineage: Eukaryota > Metazoa > Arthropoda > Malacostraca > Decapoda > Parastacidae > Cherax > Cherax destructor. Next base: position 62,652 of record WNWK01000702.1, read on the forward strand.
AAACTAATATACCAGTTGGAAAGTCATGTCCTGTGCGTGAAAACTACAATACCAGTTGGAAAGTCATGTCCTGTGCGTGAAAACTACAACACCCGTTGGAAAGTCATGTCCTGTGCATGAAAACTACAATACCCGTTGGAAAGTCATGTCCTGTGCATGAAAACTACAATACCAGTTGGAAAGTCATGTCCTGTGCATGAAAACTACAACACCCGTTGGAAAGTCATGTCATGTGCATGAAAACTACAATACCCGTTGGAAAGTCATGTCCTGTGCGTGAAAACTACAACACCCGTTGGAAAGTCATGTCCTGTGCGTGAAAACTACAATACCAGTTGGAAAGTCATGTCATGTGCGTGAAAACTACAATACCAGTTGGAAAGTCATGTCCTGTGCATGGAAACTTCAATACCTGCTGGAAGAAATAACCTGTCAAAAAAAAAAATTCAGCATCTGCTAGAAGTAATATCTTGTTTATGCCATATCCTGTGTATGAAAACTACAGTGAAGGCTGAAAGCCATATGCAGTGTGAGAAAGTTTCGGGAGCTACTGAAAAGTCTTTCCCTCTCTGAAAAATAGCTCCACTATCTACAGCTCATATCCTGTGTAAATAAAATATCTAATCTGCTGGAAATATTGAAATGCTGGGTAAAATATAATCCCTACAATACTATGTACAGTATCTCTCTCTTTCTCTCTCTCTCTCTCTCTCTCTCTCTCTCTCTCTCTCTCTCTCTCTCTCTCTCTCTCTCTCTCTCTCTTTCTCCTTCTCCTCCCTCCCAGTAATTTTTTCATACAACGCCGTAGGGGGAACGAGAATCACTAAAAATTTCAAAATATTGAAAAGGGACAAGAAACCAAGAGGGGTAATAGTGACAATGACAAAATCGGACCAGATTCGCTAACAAAATAAAACAGCTGTGATTAAGTACCAACAATGAAGAATATAAAGGCAAAGTCTCGTAACTGGAACAATACAAAAATAACCTGCACATAGAAGAAAGACACTTATGACGACGTTTCGGTCTAACCTGGATCATTAACTAGTACACACTGATTAGTTAATGGTCCAGGTTAGACCGAAACGTCGTCATAAGTTTCTTTCTCCTACGAACGGGTTATTTGTGTAAAGTACCAAAAATATACTACGTACATGAATTTTCATTTGACTCGTGACCCCAGAAACTAATGACTACATACGATCATCGAGAAAAAACAAGATATAGAAAAGAAACGTAAAAAAAAAAAATTATAACTAAAATATAGTGATGCCTGGATGCCAAGTGAGAGAGGCAGGGGTGGGCAGGCTGGCATGCCCACCAGCTTTCCCTCTGGGGAAAACTATTGGAACTAGGCATGTAGGCTTACTGGCTACATTTTGCTCGGCCACCTACCCATGGTCGACCCTGACCATGACTGGCTGTAAAAAGAAACTCGGTATCTCTCTCTCGCATGAACAGGACACAGACACACAAAATAAAAACATTATATATATACAGTATATACATATGCATATGTGGACATGAAAAAAAAAACTTCCTACATAGAGGGAAGAAAAAAAAAAGGTGTGCCTCGTGGTCTAAGGCAGTGAGCGTCGATGGGCATCACTGCACGTCTTCCTGCATCTGGACAGATACTGCAACACAGGAGACATCACTGCAGCTCAGCTGTGACGTAACAGGGTATAGTTTCCTCTGGAGCGGTGAAGCAGTCATCATAATAGTCGTTGCAGGGTTCACTCAACCTAGGGCACAACCTGCTGGTGCCCTCGAGTGAGGCATCGTCAGTAGTTGGCAACTGGACAGGACTTCTTCAGGCAAGCGACTCAGGAGGATATTTCTCGATTGGTACTGTCGCTGGGGTTGTCACTGAAGGCGAGTGTGGAGTGAGTCGTGGCAGAGACGACTTATGTGAAACATGTGAGGTCGTAACAGCATACACCTTACTGCAGTGAGGGGGATAGCAGTCAAAGTAACATCACCACTGCGCCTGCCAACAGGAGCTAACTGTGGCTAGACGAGTGTCATTCTCTCGACAGTTGGAGTTACAACAGAGGTTAGTCTAAGTGTCCTCAGTCGCAGGTACCATTCAGCAGGGCATTACGAGCGGTGAACATAAAGAGATTTATGTACAGGGGGCTCAGACGCTCGTAACTGATGCCTGAAATGACTAATGTCATCTGTCAAACGCGCAGGTCACACCGGGTGACAAGTAACACGAGGTACTACACTGGTCTGGGCAAAAATACTATGGTCCACACACACAGCTGTACTCCAGACCACTTAATCAGGACACACAGAAAACTGCGCATGCAGTATATGGCTTGAACTAGCAAATGAAGCTGTCCTGTGCAAAAATCGACACTAAACCATTCACGAACATGTGAGAACACTGACTGAGAGGAATTAATTAACACACGACATATATCTTCTCTCAAACATCTCAACAATACTAACACAAAATGCTCAATGTGAAAACACAACACGTGACATCATGTGATGATGTCAGGCGTGATGTCGTGAGGTGATGTCAGCAGACGTTGCAGTGAAGTCGTGAGGGATGTCATGGGGTGACATCGAGAGGTGACATCAGGCAACATCGTAGGTGACGTCGTGAAGTCGGGCAGCATCATGGGTGATGTTGTGAAGTTGGGCAGTATCGCAGGTGACGTCAGCAGAATGGTAACGTCATGGCTGATGCGGGCAGCAGACCACAGCGTGGCTTAAGGGTCTGGCTTAACCCACGTGGCTTGTAGATCCACGTGGCTTCGAGTGACCTCGGGCACTCGGATACACAGCTCTGGCAGAGAATTCACACGGAATTCAAAGGAATACACAGCAGAGAGGGAGTGAGAGCATAGTGGTGGAGTAAGGTGAGAGTGAGTCGAGGAACTCCGGCCCGCTTACTCCTCCCTACCCATAAACTTAGGGAGAAACACTCACACTGGACATAGGAATCACCACAAACTCACCTCTGATTTGCTGAATTAGCTGTGCTGTGCTGAACAACCACAGCAGAACATACTGGTAATGCTGAATATGTGATCTGAGAACAGCGTGGAGTGCTGTGGCGACTCAGTCGCAGGGGACGCCACTTACATTTCTTCGAGAAATTCGACAAATTTCGGCCTGGATCCTGCTTGTAAAAGTGTCTGGATGCTGAGACTTGCAGACACAACATCAGGATAACTCATTGAGAGACAGAGGCTTCTTGTGTAGAGTGATGAAGTGAAGACAACTTCATTCCTCTTCCTTCCCTCCTCGGGCAATACATCTGCTGCGACCGCTGCTGTCCACCAATGTTTTCTAAAGGTTATTTGTATCGTCGTTTTTGGTAGCGGGAATGAATTATAAGGCTTCGGAGGCTTCTTACTTTATTGAGAGATCGTGGGGTACACAGGCAGTGTGTTTGTGCCCATGGCCCGGAGGGGCCATGCCCAGCGAGGGAGAGAGGAGTAGGCCTTGTTGACTGAGTGATGCCTGGACGCCAAGTGAGAGAAAGGCAGGGGTGGGCAGGCTGTCATGCCCACCGGCTTGCCCTCTGGGGGAAACTATGGGAACTGGGCATGTAGGCATACTGGCTACACTTCTCAGTGCGTCATAAGGAGCTGTGCAATGTTGCAAAGGCAACAGCAGGAGAAGTAGGGTAAGTTTTCAGAGAGTGGTAGTAGGAGCCAGCCAGCCAGTCTGTCTGAGAGGGACAAGTGGGATGCCACAACACACAGGTCCCTCCCCCACACCTCAAATGGGGGCGGGGGCGGTAGGCCTCACAGTTTGCAGATAGCATGAGGAAATACTATAAGATAGTTAATAGCCAGCCCCAAGCTTCTAAGCACCTATAACAGGTCATGTGACGCAAAAAGTTACAATATTCTAAGTATAAACGACACCTTCAGTTATGTATTCTTTGATTCTAAAGGAAAGTAGACACCAAACTGTGTGCGCAGTAACAATAATATTTTACAAATCATTAGAAGAGGGCAAAGTGCCAAATGACTGGAAACTGGCAATTGTCACTCCATTTGCTCTTACCCACATCAAGTTGGGGTAAACAAATGGAATCTCTAATTTAGGACAAAATCGTAAAACTTTAAATAAACAACCTTAATTATCGCATATTAAATACAGAATTTCCTCCCCAAAAGAATGTCTGAACAATTTACTTGATTTTTTCTGTCATATATAAAAAAGGTAGGACGAAGAAATCGACACATGAGGTATGTTTAGATTACCAGAAGCTTTCGACTGAGCATAACATACGAAGATTGCTGGCCAAAATAATGACACATGGTATAGGCGACACAATTCGTTGCAGAATCTAAAATAATGAACCATGTAGAGCGCTAGGCATTACTAGTTAAGAGCACAGAGCTACTTAGAGATTCGTTCTTAACTCTAGTTCTTTCACAATTAATATTAATGATCTGTATACAGGACTAATAATTAAAGTATTAAAATTCGCTGAATTATAAAGAAAATATGAAAAAAATGCGTTGCTAATTATAACATTCATTCAGGAGGACATGGATAGATTGGCTCGGTGGTCAATGACACTGAGGATGAGTTTGAATGTGGACATGAAAAACATAATGCAAATTAAATATTATAATATCAAACATGAGAATATAAGTTTGGGAAGCTCTATACACGAGACAAAAGACAAGTGCCATGGAACATCCCTAATTATACTTCTAAAAAATATTTCTTCGAGGAGGCTTTATATGTAGTATAAAACATGAAATATTTTTTGTCATACACTTGTTAGAGCTCGCCTAGTGTTCAACTTAAAAACAAAATTAACTGTACAGAAATATTTGAGCCTTCCTTTAAAACACAATCTATTCTCACCTACGAACCAGAGAACTGGAGGAAATCTCACTAAATATTTAATGTTACTTAATAGATCTGATATATTCAAGTATGTAAAACAAATTTGATTTAAAAAATAATTTAATAACTCGATATAATTTCATGATATTTCAAAGCAATGGGTTAAACCCACATACTGCAAACTAAATTTTGCAGTTATATATAACTGGAATTCACTGCCACTGAAGTTTTAAATGTTCAGATAAACTGTTCTTCAAGAGCCAGTCTGACAGTTTGGAAAAATAGGCTTGAACTAGAAAAATGTGGCACTGTTAGTAGTAGTAGTGGTAGTACTAGTAATAGTGGTAGTAATAGTAGTAGTGGTAGTACTAGTAGTAGTGGTAGTACTCGTAGTAGTGGTGGTACTAGTAGTAGTGGTGGTACTAGTAGTAGTGGTGGAAGTTCAAACAAGTATCTTTATCAGCTCTCCTTCCAAATTTCTTATTATGTATCCATAGAAGTTCTTTATATACGTTATGGTGATAACTTACCCAGTTTATCAAGTAGGCACTGTGGTTGAACTGTGTGTTGGAGGAGGAGAGAACCTTCTGCTATATTATCATAATCTCAACTAGAGGAAATATAGAAGTACCTTAAGAATAGTTGATAAATCTCAACAGTGTTCATGCAAATCCTCACACGAACCAACGTTGACCGTTATTAAAAAAATATCGTAGAAATAGTTTAGAAAACCGAAAATTTGGTGAGACATTTGTACAACATTTGGGTATCTTCATTATAGAAACATTTAGCTTCCTCAGTCCAGTACAGAAAAGAATGGTGGAAGATGAGAAGCTTAAGGTAATTAGTCCCTCAGCCTGGGATCGATGTGTTCTCATCAAAAAGTATCGCGTAATTTCGACAAAAAAAAAAAGAAGCATTCCCACATTCAACTCAATGAATGAAAAAAATTCTACTTCAAGTAAACAAATATTTTCCAGGTAAATATTTAACAAGAATTTCAAGCTGTACATTAAACCATATAGCCAAAGGTGACACATAACGCAGTAATATAAATTGTATATTGTGCCATGACCAAAGTTTACATAATAATTAGCGTGGATCATCACCGTAATTATTTATATCATAGAGAAACCAGCTGCAGAGCTGCATAAATGTCTGTTTAATGGCAGCCTGCTGCTGCTAACCTGAAAAAATGGAGTATGTAATTTTTATTGTTATTTCAAAGTTATTTTTTATGAAAAATATGATTTTTGGTATTTGGGAAATAAATATCTGCAACCTTTCCATTATATATATATATATATTATATATATAATTCCTTCCTGGGCACTCGACTCGACCCACAGGCCATTCGGATTGGTGTTGCTCTTCGCCTAGCCGCCCCCATACTCACCGAACATAGGTGTATTTGCGGCAGGGCGACGGCCGATCAATTCAGACTTCATGGTCTCGTGTGTCACACATCAGAAGGGAAGTATGCTAGACATGAGGAGGTCAATGACATCATAAAGAGAAGCCTCGCCACAGCCCGTTGCCCAGATCAACAGGAACACCAAGTGCAGAGGTCTGATGGAAGTCAAAAGCGTCCTGATGGAGCCACTATGCTACCCTGGAAGGATGGTAAGCAGATTGCTTGGGACTACACTTGTGCTGCCACAATGGCAGACACCTACTTGCCATACTCCGTAGCCGAAGGGGGTGGAGCTGCCAGCCACAGGGAGATCCAGAAGACCAGCAAATATGAAGGCTTCCCCTTGCTATAACTTCATCCCAATAGGGTCGGAGACCCTTGGAGTATGGGTCAAGTGTGCTCTAAAATTTCTCAAAGAGCTGGGTGAAAAACTCATCATAGAAACCAAGGACCACAGAGCGGCCAGCTTCCTCTTTCAGAGACTCAGTGTTGCGATCCAGAGGGGAAATGCCTGCATCATTCTGGGCACGCGGCCCACTGCCGGGGAGCTGGAAGAAGTATTTGTGATGTAGCTCTGAGTTGTTATCTATGTTGTTTTACTCCCTACTGTATTCTTCTCAATGTATTTTGTCTTTAAATAAAGTTTATATATAATATAGGGAGTGGTAGGAGAAAATTTTCAAACAGCTTCAGGGAGAACTTTGAGTTTTCCCTGAAGCAAGTTTATTCTTTTCTCTCAGGATGAGGGCCCTCATGACAGTTCCAGAGGTGGTACCTCCTATATATATATATATATATATATATATATATATATATATATATATATATATATATATATATATATATATATATATATATATATATATTTGTGGCAATTTATTGATTTGAAAAAGGCGTATGATAGGGTGGATATGGGGCCAATGTGGCAGATGTTGCAAGTGTATGGAATAGGAGGTAGGTTACTGAAAGCAATGACAAGTTTTTACGAGGATAGTGAGTATGTAGGAGAGAGGGAGATTATTTCCCAGCAAAAGTAGGCTTTAGACAGGGATGTGTGATGTCACCATGGTTGTTCAATATATTTACAGATGGGGTTGTAAGAGAAGTGAATGATCAGGTTTTTGCATGAGGTGTGGGGTTTAAAGATAAAGAATTTAACACAAAGTGGGAGTTGTCACAATTGCTCTTTACTGATGACACTGTGCTTTTGAAAGATTCTGAAGAGAAGTTGCAGACGTTGGTTTGGTAGGGTATGTAAAAGGAAATTAAAAGTGAATATAGGAATGAGTAAGGTGACGATGATAACAAAATATTTAGGTAACGAAAGACTGGATATCAGATTGGAGGGAGAGAGTATGGAGGAGGTGAATGCTTTCAGATATCTGGGAGTGGACATGTCAGCAGATGGGGCTATGAAACATGAGGTGAATTATAGAATTGAAGAGGGGAAAAGGTGATTGGTGCACTGAGGAGTCTGTGGAGACAAAGCACATTATCCATGGAAACAAAGAAGGGGATATATGAGAGTATAGTTATACTAACACTCCTATATGGGTGTGAAGAATGGGTGTTGAATGTTGCAACAAGAGAAGGCTGGAGGCAGTAGAGATGTCGTGTGAATATAATGCAGAGACCCGTAGTTTGGAAATTAGGAGGAGGTGCGGAGTTACCAAAAGTATTATCCAGAAGGCTGAGGAGGGGTTGTTGAGGTGGTTCGGATATGTAGAGAGGAAGGAAAGAAATATAATGACTAGAAGAGCGTATCAGTAGTGGAGGGAATGCGGGGTAGGGGTCGGCCGAAGAAAGGTTGAAGGGAGGGGGTAAAGGAGGTTTTGTGTGCGAGGGGCTTAGACTTATAGCAAGCATGGGTGAGCATGTTAGACAGGAGCGAATGGAGACAAATGGTTTTTAGGACTTGACGTGCTGTTGGAGTGTGTGCAAGGTAACATTTATGAAAGGATTCAGGGAGATGGGAAGTATAGTGTCTGCACTCTGAAGGAGGGGTGTTAATGTTGCAGTTTTATAACTGTAGTGTAAGCGCGGCTGTGTCAAGACAGTGATGGAGTGAATGATGGTGAAAGTTTTTTTTCAGATCCACCCTGCCTTGGTGGGAAACGGCCGATGTGTTAATCAAATTAATTAAAATGTTTTTCAGTACGACTCATTCCATCGGCATCTATTTTTCCACCCTGAGTCTATTTGTTCTGACTGAATCTTTAAACTTTCTATTTCTATCTCTACATGCCAGCCTGCCTACCTGCCTGCCAGCCTGCCTGCCTGCCTGCCTGCCTGCCTGCCTGCCTGCCTGCCCAATACACACCTCTCACTATCTACGTCTTGCAAACTTAGAAGTAAAAACAAGTATCTGTATCTTACCCGACTGCTGTGGATCGCATTCATGGATAAAAATATTGTACTAGAAAACCTCAGTAACTGTGGTAAGTCGTATCCTGAGGAAGATACTTCTAGTTCTATTGGGAGTCTCAAAAGTTGTAAAATTAAAATTCAGTACCTACCGAAAATCATGACCTGTGTAAAAAAATTAACTCGGGTATAATTATGTAAATGGTATATGATACCGACGAGTTAATGAGCAAGAAACATGGGCAGTAGTTTGGTATGTTTATTGTTGAAACTTTTCGCCTTGACTTTAGGCTTCTTCAGTCGGGTACAGAAGAGAGAATAGAAGCAGTGGAGATGTAAAGATAATGTAATCAGTCCATCAGTGTATTAATTTGTTTAATTTATGTTAAGCCCTAAACCCTTGTGGGTCATTCAGCGTAATAGAGGTGTGGAGGCTTGATCCTCCGTCTGCTGAGCGCGAGACAGATGTGCTTCCTATTTATACTCAACTATATATTTTTTCTCAGCGTATATGTTGTGCAGTATGCTAAAAGTGTAATCCAGTCCCCATTTTAAGGTTTAAAGTATTTGCTTGGTGGTAAAAAAAAAAGGTAGCGTGGAACCTGAATCACCCAAGTATAGTCGGCAGACTTGAAACCCCATTAAGCAACTAATGGTGGACTGAGGTCAACCTTCTCTGCCCACTTTTCCTCCCTCCCTACCTACATTCCTCTCTCCTCCCTCGCTCCTCTCTCTCTCTCTCTCTCTCTCCTCCCTCGCTCCTCTCTCTCTCTCTCTCTCTCTCTCTCACACACACATACCTCGCACGCACACACACACACACACACGCGCGCGCGCACACACACTCAAGTATGGGGAATATCACACACGAAAGGCCCCTCGGTGCTAACGATCACGTGGTACTGTGTTTCGAATACATAGCGGAGTTAACAATGGGACGGGAGAAGCCAGACTTCAAAAAACGAGACTACACATGTATGAGGCAAGGCCTGCATGAGTTGCAGGGGGTAAGAGAGGTATATGGGAAGATGGTAAACGAAATGATGGAACACGTGATTACAAAATGCAGTGAGGCAGTGGTTCGTGCCAAGGGGCAACATAAATAATGAGAAGACCAGATGAGCCCATGGTCTACCTGCAGGAGTGGAGAGGTCAATGCCAAATGTGCTAGAGCATGGAAAAAGTACAGAAGGCAAAGGACTCAGGAAAAGAATGAGATGAGCTAAAAACCCAGAAATGAATATGCATGGATAAGGAGAGAGGCCCAGCGGCAATACGAGAATGACATAGCATCAAAAGATAAATCTGTCTAAAATTTGTTATACAGCCACATCGGTAGGAAAACTACAGCCAAGGACCACGTAATCAAGCTGACGAAGGAAGGAGAGGAGCTCACAGGGAGAGACCAGGAAGTATGTTAGGAGCTCAGTTCAAGATTCAGGGAGGTATTCACGGTGTAGACAGAGTGGTGTCCAGTAAACCAAGGAGGTAGGGTGCACCAGCAAGTGCTGGTCAAACCAATGAAGTAGGGTGCACCAGCAAGTGCTGGTCACACTGCACACAACCGAGAAGGAGGTGAAGAAACTTCTAGGCGAACTAGATACCTCGAAGGCGGTGTGCTCACATAACATCGATCCTTGGGTTCTGAGAGAGGGAGCAGAGGCACTGTGTGTGCCGCTAACAACAATCTTCAGTATATCTACCGAAAAAGGGCAACTGCCTGAGGTATAAAATACAGCAAACGTAGTCGCAATTTTTAAGAAAAGAGACAGACAGGCGGCACTAAACTGCAGACTAATGTCGCTGACTTGTATAGTATGTAAAGAAATTGAGAAGTTTATCAGGAAAAGAGTGTTGGAGCACCTAGAAAGGAGCGGGTTCATACATGAACACCAACACGGCTTCAGTGGAAAAAAAATCCTGCCTTACAAACGTACTTGAGTTCTACGACAAGGTAACAGAATACAGGGGAGAGAGAGAGATGGGTAGGCTGCATCTTCTTGGACTGTAAGAAGATTTTCGACACAGTACTATACAAGTGACTGGTTGAAAAGCTGGAGGAGAAGGCAGGGAACTCAATGAAATAGATCAAGGAATACCTGATAGGAAGCAACCAACGTGGGAGGTGTCAGAGTGGGTGCATGTGTCGAGATTGGATCGAAAATGGTCAGTCCTAGGACCGGTGCTGTTTCTTATATATATGTGAATGACATGATGGACGGGATAGATTCAGAGGTGTCCCTGCTCGCAGACGATGTGAATCTAATGAGAAGAATACAAGCGCATGTGGATTAGGTAAGCCTATAAGGGAATCTGGATAGGCTGCAAGCCTGGGCCGACAAGTGGCTCCTGAAGTTTAACCCGAGCAAGTGTAAAGTCATGAAGCTTGGAGAAGGACAAAGAAGACAGCAGACGAAGTACAGCCTAGGAGGTCAAAGGCTGCAAAACTTACTCAAGGAAAAGGATCCTGAGGTGAGCATCATACCGTTCAGTTCAGTTCAGACTCACAGGTAAGGACCCACTAGGGGCGAGGGGGAAGTGGGGACAGACGAAGAATAGCCGGTGAGAGGAAGAGCTGAAGGAGAAGAGAAAGAGTCAGGACTAAACCCAACAGTCTAACTACTTTTATTTTTCTACTTGCATCATACCGAGCACATCTGAGGCGCACAACCACATAACTGCTGCAGTATATGGGCGCCTGGGAAACCTATGAATAGCGTTTTGACATCTAAGTAACAAGTCATTCACGACTCGTACATCGGGTACATCAGGCCCATGTTGGAGTATGCAGCACCAGTATGGAACCCACATCTGGTTAATCACGTCAAGAAATTAGAGAAAGTACAAAGGGTTACAACGAGAGTAGCCCCGGAGCTAAGGAGTATGTCCTACAAGGAAAGGTTAAGGGAACTCATCCTGACGACACTGGAGGACAGAAGGAATAGGGAGGACATGAAAACGACATATATAATACTGAGAGGAATTTACTAGGTGGACATGGCCAGAATGTTTTAGAGATGGGACACAGGAATAAGTGGACACAACTGGAAGATAAAACTTCGAACGAGTCATTGGGATGTTAGAAAGTACTACTTCCTTACTATTTTAGAGGTCAGAAAGTGGAGCAATCTTGAGAGGCGGGGGTCAGTAGCTAAGAATCGACCCCTGCAACCACAAATAAGTCAGTACAAATAGGTGAGTGTACACACACACACAGGTATGATAAAGCTCACGGGGCAGGGAGTGAGTGACCTAGTAGCGACCAGTGAAGAGGGGGGGCTAGGAGCAATGATTCGACCCCTGCAACCACAATTAGCAAGTCACCAATGGTACTATTTACACTCACACACACACACGAACCAGGCAACAGGTAGGCCTAAACTTTGATAACAAATTAATTGCTGCCTCGTTAGTTTAAATTCTTAACTTGGCAAGTATGTGATAGATGCATCCATTGAGGTGTTAAAAACCTCAAATAGGCCGACACTTTTAGTTAGCAACAGGGGAGACACACACACACACACACATACGGTGAGTACACACACACACACACACACACGGTGAGTACACACACACACAACTATGTGAGTACACACACATACAACTATGTGAGTACACACACAACTATGTGAGTACACACACATACAACTATGTGAGTACACACACATACAACTATGTGAGTACACACACATACAACTATGTGAGTACACACACATACAACTATGTGAGTACACACACATATACAACTATGTGAGTACACACACACACACACACACACACATACAAATAGGTAAATACACACACACACATATACAACTATGTGAGTACACACACATACAACTATGTGAGTACACACACATACAGCTATGTGAGTACACACACAACTATGTGAGTACACACACATATACAACTATGTGAGTACACACACACATACAACTATGTGAGTACACACACACACACACATACAAATAGGTAAATACACACACACACTCACAAACACACACACACACACACACACACACACACAAATCAATCTTTTCAAAATTTCAAGCAATAATAAAGGTGAGAGTTTGTAATACACTGTCACTCCTGTGAACAGGTTAACTGAACGTGTACATTAATCTTTGCAAGAGAGCTCCTCTACCTGCTAGAAAGTCATATCCTGTCTTAGGTATCTCCAGTGTCTGCTGGAGGCCATAACCTCTGCTAAGATTAACTCCGGCACTTTCTGCAAGAATTCAGATTTTGGGTTAAAGGTATTCTTGCAACGTGATGTATATAAAGATTAAATCTCTCTCTCGTCTCTCTCTCTCTCTCTCTCTCTCTCTCTCTCTCTCTCTCTCTCTCTCTCTCTCTCTCTCTCTCTCTCTCTCTCTCTCCTCAACAACATAGACTTAATGTTAAAATACAGTTACAAGAACAAATCTTAACATTGAAAGGATACATAAGAAAAATACATAAGAGGTATAGACGAAACCTAACAAAATTTGATGATAAAAGAAGACTAAGAGATCAAAAGAGGAAAATGCATTGCATTCATGAAACTTAGATTGACTGGGAACCCAGACTCTTCTAACACATACAGTCACTCAGAGAAGTAACTGTAATCGGGATTTTTTTTTATAGCGACTGAGACACAACAATAGAACTGACCACAAAAGGTCTGTCTAGAATCTCATGTAAAAATATGAAAGTAAGGAATTTTTTTTTACTATTACTAACAATACAATCGTAAATAACAATAGAAAAACTACTTCAATATTTAACGCAGCTTGGAGTTTAATCTAACGCAGCTTTCAGTTTAATCTAAAGCAGCTTTCAGTTTAATCTAACGCAGCTTTCAGGTTAATTTATGCAGCTGAACATTAAATAAATATTTCCAGGGGTGAATTTTTTTCCATGGACTTCAATCTGACAGTCCAAATTAGTATACCTAGAAAAATCAGGATATCGATATTATCAAAGTGCTAGTTTAATTAGCCTGTTGGTCGTAAAAACGTCTCTTCCTCCAAGTTTACTTTGTGATATGGAGAAAATGTTGCTCCAGTATTGTTTCAGTTAACGTTGTATCGAACAAGAGAGCTCGAAATGTTATGGGCCGTATAGCTGCTAATTTTAAACATAAACATAGTGTAGTTTCCGTACAATATCTTGAGAAAGCCTCTTCTGATTGGCTTTAGATTGCAACACTTTTTGCATATGTTTTTTAGAGGAAAGTTCAATTGGTATCAGATTATGTAAGCAAACACTAGGACATATTTATTAGAAAACGTTTCGGTCCTGGGACCTTGATCAGAAGTGATCAAGGTCCCAAAACCGAAACGTTTTCTAATAAGCAAACCGGACTGTGTAAATGTCAATTTGCAGATTTTATTTTTGGAAATTGTATGGTATATTTCCTGTTCGATAACCTGAGAATGTTTCCTTTGAGCAACTTCAAATTTTAAACTACGATACATCTGACGGTCAACAAGATTTCAGCATAAGTTAGTGAAAATGTGCTTATTTTCCAACATCATTTAAAAACTGGGCATTATTAAATACCACACAAGTTTAGAACGCCAATGCTGAGTCTCGAAGCTTTCATTAATGTGTTATTTTGGTTATATGAAGGTTGGCATAAATTTTGGGGCTGTGTATGTCTTAATTGTGACATTGTGACTGTGGAAACGTCAGTTTGTTCATTTCATTGAATAAATTAATTATTCTCATTGGTTTCAAGTTTGTAATGTTTGCATCTTACCTGTGGTAGTAGCTGTGCCAGTCTTGATGTAGCCAGGCTGTATCTGTAAGTGAAAATAAACTATATTTTTTTAAAGACTTGTAGAGAATTAAACATGGAATATACGTAAAAGAAAACGGAACAGAAAAAAAAATAAACTGAACAGAAATTATGTATTTTTACAGAATTATAGAGAATTAAACATCGAATATACTTATAGGAAAATTGAACAGAAAATAAAAAATATTTTTATTGCATACTGAAATTTCACAGATTTAGTTAAGCTGGTTCATCATGAAGTTGAGCTAAAGCTCCTGAGCCTCTAGTAGGTGCTGATCCTTAACCTTTTAGAAAGTCTGAGCTGCAAGACTTATGTCTCATTAGGTTTTAAAGGTTAGACTACTGTTCCATTCGCTTGAATTAAAATACAAGCGACTGGGGTTTAGAGAAACTTCTCTTGAATTACTCTGCGACCGATACGTATACAGTTACAAAAAAAAAGCAGATACAAAATTTCGTACCCAATATCGTTACCAGATTAACTCACAACTATCATCCAATTACATTATCATTCAATTTTGGAAAAGATGTGAATTGAAATGAAATGAAATATGTTGCTGAGAAATGTTCCAAAATGTTGAAAGTTTATCCTCGTTTAATTTAAAAACTCCCAAGAAACTAGACTTTTTTCAGTTTTCACTTCTCATTTATATTGTAAAGGCAGATTATAATATTTCTGGAAGATGTAAACACTGCAATCGAAAATTAACATGAATTTTGCAATGTAAGACCACGGCTAACCAGTTTACCTGATTTAGTTAATAATATACAAAAACTTGGTAGAAATCAACAAATGTAGTATAACCAATATTTTCATAAAGCTTTTAACAAGGAACAACAAAGAAGAATCCTGGGAAAAAATTATGGCACGTGATACAGGAGACAATGTGAATATTAAAATGATATACAGTACCGAAAAGTTGATAAGATTTATGTGCAACAATTATGTATGTTTATTCCGAAGGGTTTCGCCTACACGGTAGAATTCAATCGAATATAGACGAGAGACTGAACTGGCTAGCCCAATAAGTGTTAGTGAACAATAGTGAGACTGAACTGCTGCATGTTGAACACAGACTGGAACCTTAGTACTATTCTTAGTTTACCTAAGTGATCTTGAAATGTAGTTGACGACTTAAATAGTAAATGTCGTCGATAACACGAGACTGCAAAGGAAATGGATCATCCATTGCTGGGTTTAGGATTTATTTAGAGAGATTTGGATAGGATTAATCATTCTCTCTCTCTCTCTCTCTCTCTCTCTCTCTCTCTCTCTCTCTCTCTCTCTCTCTCTCTCTCTCAACTATCGACAGGTACCTTTAACAACTCGTAACTAGCACAACAGGCCAAGTAATGAGTAATGACATTATCACAGAGAAATAAAGTTATTTAATATTTAACCTTCCCGTGTTATTTAATAGCCATTGTGGAATAATCATTCCCTTATATATATGGAACATAGTCATCATAATTTAAAAAAATAAACTAAATATATGAAGAGTATAGGTATCGGTATTGGCCGAAAACTGGGTAACGATATCAATATAGGTCAAAATTTTGGTATCGCCCCATCACTGTTTCAGAGCCAGAAATTTAAAGTATAAAACACCAGAAATATTTTTCCTGCACCTCAGACAGAGTTCACATAGATAAGGACGAACAAACTCGTACCATCATTAGGAAAAAAAACATATACAAAAAAAAAAAATATTTTTTTCTTCAAAAAGAAGCCGAGACTGAGATCCCACTCAGTCGTTCCAGAGAATAAATTTAATGTATTCAAAAACAAAGAATAATTAGAGGAATAAATTAATTCAGTGAATTTTTATTTAAAAGCATTAACACAGTAAAATAGTTTTCACAGTCTTGTAGATCACCGGAAGTGAAGTTAGCAGAGAAATTACTAAAGACCAAGTGGCTCTGGATCACCTAAAGCATATTACTGATAGAAGCTTAAGTAGTTGTAGTAGCAGTATAGTAGTATTCGTACTAGTAATAGTAGCAGTAGTAGTCGTGCTAGTAGTAGTAGTTGTAGTACTAGTAGTAGTAGTGGTAGTAGTACTAGTGGTCGTACTAATAGTAGTACTAGTAGTCGTAGTAGTAGTAGCAGTAGTAGTAGCAGAAGTAGTAGTAGTAGCATAAGTAGTAGTAGTAGTAGTAGTAGCAGTAGTAGTCGTAGCAGTAGTAGTAGTAATAGCAGTAGCAGTAGTAGTAGCAGAAGTAGTAGTAGTAGCAGTAGTAGTAGCATAAGTAGTAGTAGTAGTAGTTGTAGCAGTAGTAGTCGTAGCAGTAGTAGTAGCAGTAGCAGTAGTAGTAGCAGTAGCAGTAGTAGTAGCAGTAGCAGTAGCAGAGCAGTAGTAGTAGCAGTAGCAGTAGCAAAGCAGAGTAGTAGTAGCAGTAGTAGCAGCATAAGTAGTAGTAGTAGTAGCAGCAGTAGCAGTAGCAGAGCAAAGAGTAGAGCAGTAGCAGCAGTAGCAGCAGCAGCAGAGCAGCAGTAGAGTAGAGAGAGAGTAGAGTAGCAGTAGTAGCAGTAGTAGTAGTAGTAGTAGTAGCAGTAGTAGTAACAGAAGTAGCAGCAGTAGTAGTAGCAGTAGTAGTAGAAGTTGTAGCAGCTTCATTATGTATCATCTCTGTATTCTTTTAAATATACTACAAGGCCCTTTTTTTTAATACGTCGTGGAAATAATTCAATTTCTTAAGGCATCAGTATTGATGAGGGGGGTGGTGGATGCTGTGAGAGCCTTCAGCTTCTCTGGTGGCCTGGTGGCTAAAGCTCTCGCTCCACACACGGAGGGCCTGGGTTCGATTCCCGGCGGGTTGGAAACATTTCGAAGCGTTTCCTTACACCTGTTGTCCTGTTCACCTAGCAGCAAATAGGTACCTGGGTGTTAGTCGACTGGTGTGGGTCGCATCCTGGGGGACAAGATTGAGGACCCCAATGGAAACAAGACAGTCCTCGATGACGCACTGACTTTCTTGGGTTATCCTTGGTGGCTAACCCTCCGGGATTAAAAATCCGAACTAAATCTTATCTTATCTTGTCTATAGAGACAAAATTAGAGGTGCTTGAAGAGCGGTTATTCCGTCTCATCAGTGTCAATGCAGTTAATTACACAACTCAACGATATCTCATAGAGAAAAATATTGTGTGTTCTCGACTGCGTAAATAATTTTTGAACAAAATCATAATCACGCATTCCACTCATTAAATGTTAAAATACCTCCTGCATGAATTAAAAATATTTTCCAGGTAATAAATTTAATAAATATTTTAAGCTGTGGATTACACCCTACAGCCAAAGGCGAAACGTAATATAAAATGCATATTCTGCCATGACCAAACTATAAAAATAAAATTAACATGGATCGTCACCGTAATTATTTATAACATAGTAACCCCGGATACAGAGATACATAACTGCTTGCTTAATGCCACTCCGCTACCCTAGTGAAATTTTCATTATTATTCCAGTTATTAAATAAAATTTAACCAGAGGTTACATTTTTATCTGTCAAATTCTGTATATTTTATCAGTTATTATCTTTCCTTTTAAGCAGAAGAATCAGAATATTCATACAGCTTCAAGGAGAAATCTCAGCATTTTTTCTTGATTAGTTTTTTTTTACTTCTCTGAGGCTTTGGGTCCCCACACCTACATCCATCTACTTACTGTATTTTCCGGCATATAAGACGCACGGTTTTCCCACGAAAGGTCTTGGAAAATCACCCTGAGCCTTATATGTTCAAGGTCAGGATCAAAGGTAGGTTTGGGTTACGCTTTAGCGTAAAGTATCAGAGTTATTAGCTCTTGAATATGATTACTGATGTAATGTTAATAGACTTTTGTCGTGCGCCTTATATGCCGGAAAATAAGTAAATCTTTTGATAAGAACATCAGTGACGAACTTGTGAAATTACGTTTGACTCGAATTGAGGCTGAGGTATATCTATATGACAATATATATAGGACCCAGTGGAAGAAGGGTGAGAGGGACTGTCTATTTACAATACAATAGTCAAATATATATCAGTCGCTGAACGATCCCAGAAAGGTATCCCTTGTATCTCCTAAGCCCGGTCCCAGAAAGGTATCCCTGTATCTCTTAAGCACGGTCCCCTCTACATTCATGTTAGCAAAAGGAATAGTGGAGGGTGGTTAAAAATTTCTAATGGAGCAAAATATAAAAACAGTCTAACGTCAGCGTATGTACGTGAGTTTGCCGGTATGAATATACATATAAAATACTTTTGAGAATGTATATGTATATCTTGTGTGTAATAATGTACGTATTTAAGTAAGCCTTGGTTTTACGTATGCGTTAGTGGCCACTATCTGTGACCCAACTGAATATCAGTATCACGTGAAACCAAACTCACCACTGTACGGGTGAGATTAGAACCCATGACAAGTGAGTCGTAAATCTCCATGCCATTCTTATACATAGTGCATGTGACTGACTAATTTGAAATAATAAAAGGTAATCACTCAGGGTTATTTATCCCGTAATTGTCGCTGAGATAACTATAAAAAGTATCGGTGGTTAGAGTGTCTATTGTTTTCCTTTTTGCTAGGATTTATTTTCCCTTGTATATCAAGGAAACCAATACTGATTTTACTGAAATTCTCTCAATATGTTCTATGAAATGGCACAAACACCAGCCTATAACATTGCGAAAAATATATTATTTTAAATTCGTCCTAATGTTTAATATTTTCTGTACGTTTTACATTCATTTTTTAGAAATTTATTTGTACTGTTTATTAATAAATTTGCACCTATACATTCTAAATGTATAAGGTATCATTGGTTTGAAGCCGGTGAAGAGGCCGTCGTTATTTACTGAATGGATATCAAAATTCCAATTTATTAAAATTGACAAATTCTGAACTACGTAGCCCAATACCACTACTGATCCTGTGTTCAGGGAATAAACCAGTGCTAAACATTCCACGTCGATCAGTTGAGGTATTCTCCAGTTGTCGTATGGATTCCAACTATGAGAAATTGAGAAATTTGCTCCTTCAGATACTAAACTATCTTGTCTAGAAGATGCATCAGCTATTACAGAATAAAGCCTTTAAAAAGAGGTCAATTCATTTACAAATAATGTGATTTAAGTGGCAAAAATAATTACATTATTTTACATGAAAAATTGGCAAATGTGCGCCCTAGGTATTTCATTTACACACTGCCATTATCGAAAGATAATGGTAGTGTTTGAATGTTTGAAGCCAAACAGAAGAGGCTTTTGAAAGTTATTGGTCTCATTCCAGGAAACGTGGAATGGGTTATATAACCTTCATCATGGGGTATCTCCTCATGCCAATAGTGGTATGAACGCTTCCCATGGTACTGTACAGTAAACAAGGGGAAGCCCCTCGAATAAGGCGTTCTTAAGCCATAAACCAAATTTTGTTGGAGGCGAAAACGGACAAAAATTTAAGAAACCGCGTAAGGGTACCCCTACGTTCATTTAATTATATCAGTCAACGTGTATTAGTAAAACAAGAAACAAATCTCACAGCAAGATTGCATGTAGAAACTTAATAAAATTTGTGAATTTATTGCTGACTTTATCACCGCGGGCAGAACAAAGTTAAGCCCAGGAGTCGTGATGTACTGGATGCAGTACTGGCGTTGGTCAGCGATGCAAGGAAAAAGCACACGAATATGCTGCAGAAAATTGTCTTAAAATCCCGAGCATCTCGTATTACTATTAGAGTGTGTGTGTGTGTGAGAGAGTGTGTGTGTGTGTGTGTGTGTGTATGTGTGTAAGGCAACATTCCAAGACGTTTACGGTGACTACATAATCTCTGATTCACAGTTACTAGAATAACTTCTGATGGGACATCGCGTTATTAGAAGATGAATTCAACATCCAGCTGTATAGCACTAAAATGAGACATCAATTTATCAACCATAACTCAAAGGTAAGTGGCTTAAAACTCTCTTCCATAAACAGCGTTATTTAGTAACAGGCTATCTATTACCCATGTTGTAAACAGCCGTAAATTGTGCCCCACTTGTACAAACTCAGACACTCCTTTGCGAGTTAATGACGGGTCATTATTTGGAAAGGATCCTTGTCATGACTGTTCCTGACAATTGTATTACCTGGAGGAGTGTGCCTGAAGGTCGTTCCCAGGGTCAACGCTTCCGCGGCCCAGTCCACGACTGACAGCAACAACCCATACAAGGGTGTTAGTGGGTCATGTTGTGAACTTTTTCAACCCTAAATGGTAAGTTTATTATTCTCAGATTTTTAATTTGCTAACATTAACATTTTCTGTAATTTTCAAACAATTGCCCTCGGTTGTGTTGAGCATAAATATATTTAATCGATCTGTGTTCAACAAGACACATATAAATTGATAAATAATAATTCTTATAAGGCCCTCTAGTATTTAATGCATGACACTATATAGAGTCACTTGGTGGTAGAACCGACACCCAAACTGTACTATTCAACTAATATAAAATTAATTCTTATTTAGCCATTTGTTTTGTATTAATAAGACCCCCAATGAGTTTGTCTACAACAGCTACAAACACAGTATCAGCCACTGAGGCTTGTTCAATCTCATCTCTGTCTCTCATCTTATGTTCTGTGTATCATCTCTCTCTCTCGTCCCTTATACATAGGTAAAATTCTTCTTTTGTTAGGCTGCATGTGACAGTAGTGGGAGTGTGACAATAGCAGGTCTTCCTCACACTGAGCACGCTCCTATGGAACAATAGATAGCAGCCTGGCCGTAAATGATCACACTCTCTCTCTCTCTCTCTCTCTCTCTCTCTCTCTCTCTCTCTGCAAGAGTAAGTGCTGCTTGCAATAACTGTTTTCATTTGCAAGTAGACGGTTAATGAGTTGGCTTGGTCTTGTGTAAACAAAGTAGCTGGATACAAAAGAGTACTGTCGATCATAGCGAAGAAAACATACAGGAACTTGTACATTATAATGATGTCTTGCGCTGTCTAGCGCGCCACTCAAATTTTAAATTCTCCTCACAACTAACTTAGCAGTCTTGTTTGCACTCTGTAAAATTAACGTAATATAGTTTACATTAATCTTATCTTAACCTAATCAAAATTTATTTAGAACTATATACATCGCATTAGTTAAATAAATTATGTTTAGCCTGATTTTTACAAAGATATTGCAATCAGGAATTTGCATTCTTCTTATATGGTAAACTTATTATTGTTTTATAGACCAAGATCATCAGCTCTGCCTATAGAGCGTCAAAAAGCAAAATGAGTTGAGTATTTGAATATCTGTATTATCTGTGTAATGTTCTTGGTGAGTTTTATGACTCATTTGCCATGGGTTCTAACCCCAACGGTACTGTGGTTTGTACATAATGAAAGTTCTCCATGTTATAAGAACATAAGAACATAAGAAAGGAGGAACACTGCAACAGGCCTACTGGCCCACACTAGGCAGGTCCATGTCAAAACCAACCCACCAACAAAAATATTTGCCCATCCCATCCCCAGCGGCACCCAAGCAACCTTCACAACCCTCCAAGTCCAGCTCAAATCTAAATCTAACCCCTCTCTCATAAGATTACAGAAGGAAGTAACACTGCAGCAGGCCAACCGGCCCACACTAGGCAGGTCCCCCTCAACCCCTAAACCAATCCCACAAACAAAAACACCTTTCCAACCCAACTTCTACTCCATCCATGGAACAAGCTCCGATAATCAGGGCACTACCAAAGAGCGAACTGAAGGAGCTGAAGCACCCGGTCCATCACCAGGGCACTGAAGGAGCCGAAGCACCTGGTCCATCATCAGGGCACTGAAGGAGCCGAAGCACCTGGTCCATCATCAGGGCACTGAAGGAGCCGAAGCACCCGGTCCATCACCAGGGCACTGAAGGAGCCGAAGCACTGAAGGAGCGAAGCACTAAATTGTATGGGTCATTCAGCGCTAGGACAATGGGGAAAATATTCCGGTTCACAAACTGAGGCTGAGAAGCTCCTGGCAGTCTTAGGTCAGTTGGTCAACAGTGCTTGGATAACGTCTCCGACCGAGGACAGAGAGGACATAAATTTGTACTTTGTGATCAAGAGTCCTTCGCCAGCATCAAGAGATACTAGTATAGCAAGGTGGGAGCTAGATCATCCAGCAAGCATATTTCAGCAGCTTCTAGTTGAAGTAGCTAAGTGGTACGGAGGATTTATTACAGTATCGGCATAGTAATATCCATATCCATTCTAGGATTAAGGAAAAACCAGTTAGCTTGATCTGGACTTTGGAAAGGGGAGGGAGAGAGGAGGAATAAGGAGGAGGCCTAACTCTAGGTAATGAATTTTAGCCAAAATTGTGCTTATCCTAATTTTTTATGTTTTTTTAATGTTGATTCTAGTGACGAAACTTGTTTTTCGTAGCTTTATTAGTTACATAACAAATTAGCAATCCATTTTTTTTCATCGCATCAAGCATTTAACACAAAAATAAAACATTAGCTTTGTGAGTAAATTTAGTGAAAAAAATGTATATTGGATAACTATAACCATTTTACAAGTAATGAAATTCTAAATCACCTCGGAAAAACAGTCACAATATATATGATACAATAGAAGACCCAAAAGATTTTTCAAGTTAATAATAGACATTAGAACATTACAAAAAGTAATGGTTATAATCATAACAATAATTCTTTAAAGGGGTGTAGGGGTAAACAAGGCCTCGGTCAAAAGCTCCAGCTGCGGGTCATCATACGGCTAAGACCCGCTTCAGGAAACACTTGTCCTGTTTCCTGACGAACCTTACCTGACCTACTTTGTGACAAACTGTGAGGCCTATGGAAAGACTTCATTCTTTGATATATTACGAAAAAGAATTCTTTCAGGTTAAGAATATTTGTTTTCAGTAAAGTAATGTAGTTTATGAAGCCGTCACATAGGTTTACGACTTTAATACTCACATATTTTACACAGATGGTTCAGCAATATTTCGAATAGTGAATATTCTGTAATATATCAACTTTATTGAATTCATCCAATCTACCTGGTGTCCTGTAAAGTTAATGTGCGTGATTTGAATGCTTTATTACATAACATTGTATTATATACTAATAAGTCAGTCAAAATGTTCCATTTAATATTAGTAATTATTCATTGGTAAATGGAAAATTAGTAATGATCATACAGCTCCTGGGGAGTGGAAGGCAATTAGTTTTGATCAAAGGAAGGGTAGCACAGCACTAGTTCCTTGGACCATCAATGCTCCATCAATTTGGTTCCCATATGTTAAGCCAAATTGAAATGAGCCAGTATGGCAGCCTCTCTCAACTTTCGATTAAGTCACAAACACTCATGCTAAAATCATTCCTGTTATTAACCATGTTACTGGAGCACTGTATTTAAAAAATATGACCACAGTAACCGACTGTCCCATTATTAAAACCCTGTATCAGGGTTTAACAAGTCCCACATGTGATGCTTCATAATGTGGTGTGGTGAAGCATAATTTTAAACCATGAACCCAAATAGTGATCAAATTATTTTTCAGTTTAAATAATCCGGGGGTAGCATTCAAAGTACCCTGGGCATGACATGGAGGTAGGGAAGAATCAATAATATGCTCATTATATGAATTATTGGGAATTAAAACGCTGACGAGATACCACTCAGCTACATGATTAGATAACGGAAGCATTTGCATGTGTGTGAGACTTAATTACAATTGAATCGGGCTACATTGTTATCTCACATTGTGTTTCAAAATGATGCTGTAGATTCTCATCTTATTACTCATCTTATTGCTCAACCCCTGTTTCTACAAATAGGAGAGTTTAAATAAATAAGAGTTAACAAACACACACACACACACCTATCCGTACCAAGAAACGGTAGCACACAAAAAACAGGCCAAATGTCTATCGACACACTCACACTTTACAGGTCTTGGAAATAATTATTAGACTTGAAAATCTCATCCTTATTATAAAAAATTACTTGCAATGTAAACACATATGGAAAGAAAAACTCATGCAAATGAAGTGGGAGCTCTCTGTGTCTCTGAGACCCACTTCACCTGAAGAGGGCCTCTGTGTTTTGTGTCTCTCGCCGGGTCACCATCTGGAAAAGAAAGACCCTGGCCGGGACAAGTCTGGCGAACCTACTCCAGTACAGTGCTAGATGTGTATTATGTGGATCACTAGTCATTACACTGCTCCCTCCAGACAAACTATTATTATTATTATTATTAATATTATTATTATTATTATTATTATTATTATTATTATTATTATGAGAATTATTAGCAATGGACAATTGTGAAGCTAGAGGGAATATATTTCTCCAGAGATGCCCCACCCCATTGAATGCCTCTCTCTCCTGAGGTGTCCCGTACCTCTGAATGCTTTTCCCCAGATATGTCCCACACCAGTCAATGCCTTTCTCCCAGAGATATTCCACACCACTCAATGCCTTTCTCTCAGAGATGTCCTTCATCACTAAATGATTCTCTCCAAGAAATGTCCTACACCACTGAATTCCTCTCTCTCTTGAGGTGGCCCATGCCTCTGAATGCTTCTCTTTCTAGAGATGTTCCACACCACTGAATGCCTCTCCCCAGAGATGTCCTACACCACTGAATGCCTCTCCCCCAGAGATGTCCCACACCACTGAATGCCTCTCCCCCAAAGATGTCCTACACTACTGAATTCCCCTCCCCAGAGATGTCGTACACCACTGAATGCCTCCCTCTAGAGATGTCCCACACCACTGAATGCCTCTCCCAAGAGATATCCTACGCCACTGAATGCCTCTTCACAGAGATGTTCTACACCACTGAATACCTTCCTCAAGAGATGTCCCACGTCACTAGGTACCTCTCCAATCTAGAGATGTCCTCACACATCTGTGCCTTCCATGACCATAACAAACCTGGGCCACTTTACCCATCCCAGCATCCACATCCATCTCTTGCACGATGCTCCATCACCTTCCGTGGCACTTCATACACACGTATCCACTGCCACGGGTCATTCTTTCTCCCTTTATGAGGGTCGTTCTCTCCATTCAGAGCTTCTTTACTGCAGTGTTTTCAGTGAAGGGTTAGTGGAAGCGGGAGGGAGGGGAAGAGAGGGAGGGAGCGAGGTACAGAGAGAGAGAGAGAGAGAGAGAGAGAGAGAGAGAGAATGTATTTCAATCCTCACTTTTCTTACTTTCCCTCACTATTCTCCCATTGGGTGCGAGTCTCTATTTACATACACTAAGTGGTGTGCTCTTTACTATATAGAATAATACACCTCAATTAAGACATACACGATGTTCAGTGAGTACCTATTTTCTTCTTGGTAAACAGCGGTAGCAGTACAAAGAGTCTTTGAAACAGTCACTGAGCTACGAGAAAGCAATCTTTCCGAAGCTCGTAAAGCAAAAGCACAACAGAATGTGAGGAAAACAAAAACTGAGCTTGGAGAACCCAGAGTAGTGGAAGTCTCCCCAAAATATGCCTCAGCGAGATCCCTCACTGAGGTATGAAACTACCTGGAATCCTTCATAATCAGTGTATGAAGTCGTAAAAAATATACACCGAAGGACTCGAGCTGCTCAGCAGACTCTTACAAAATTCACATTTGCCGGAAATCGTACATTGCTACAGACACAATGGCATTTTATGTTTAAAAAAAAATCTTGTCGCCATTAAATGATTTAGGACAGGAGCCGACTGCTAGAGAGGGATACGGAAAATAACAGTGATTTAATATCTTTTGAACAGGAATAACAACATAATATTTAATACATTAAGCCGGACTTTCAACCGAACAGCATAAATATTTCGAATTGTTTTATATATATTTTGTATTTTTGCATTATTTTTTTTATTGCATAGCACAAAACGCACAATATTTTATTATTTGCAGAATATAACATACGTTGTAATAAGCTATCTAGTCATTTTACAAAATGCATCATTTTGCTAAAATAGACTTTGAAATGTTTAATATATAGAATTTAGAATTATTTGTTGATCTAAAAAGTCTGAATGTAAAACCTTATGGAGTGTTGTTTAATGTATTACTTCAGAGAAAATAATATAGCAAGCTTTGCTAAGAGCAATATGTTTGTAATATTATATTTACTAATAGTTTTTCTCTTAATTCAATGCAGGTGTGATATTAAACATTTCTGTAAAATATTTATGTAAATCGTTTCGATGTTAATTCATAACAATTTTATATGATGAAAATGGAAACAGTGAAAAATTATATAAAATTCTAAGAAATCAATTACGACGACGTTTCGTTCCTACCGAAACATCGTCGATTGTTTATATAAAAAATAAGAAAGAAAATGACGTTACTTAATGACTGATGTTATGTAGGTAAAATCAAGTAGTGCAGACTACAACTTTACAATAGTCTGGATAGGCAAGACTACCATCAAAGATTTTAATGAAACTATTAAAAAGGGATTCAGGATAACATCCAAACAATTCATAAATTAACAGATATATATCATGTTCAACGGTTTAGAGTAGAAAGCCTTTTTTTTCTATAGTGTGTAATGTGTTTAAGTCTGTTTCCGGGTCGTGGTGTTGATGCAGCAGACTTTTTCTGTACCCAAGGTAAGTTTTAAAGTTGGTTGGTTAATTGGGTTTAAAGTCTACTGACTATACGAAGGATACTTTAATCCCAAATTAGGCCCAATAGGGATTAAGGTAAACCATAAGTGCGTGTGTACACATAGTTGCTCTAAAATGAATACGCATCAAAAAAACTTACAAAGTAAGGAAGTTGTTTGGTAAGTGGGATTTAAAGTTTATTGACAACATAAGGGTAGGCAGTTCATCACCAAGGAAGAATAACTTAATCCCTAAAGTTTAAATTAAAGGCTCATCATACGTACGCAAGGAAAGTTATACATCTCACAGTGTATGTATCCTATGCTATAAGTTCTAATGATTATAATTAATTGTTATTCGGATTTAATTATATTTAATGACTCAATAATCTTGTGTAAATGTATTATATAGTCCACTATTTGTTTGATTTTGTCCTAGTGTTATTGTATTGTAAGATATTCATGATAATTGAGTATTTCTAGTGTCGAATATCCAGTCAAAAAATAATATTAGTCCCCTTGCAAATCTATGAGGATAGAGTGATTGAAGAGTTAGAGAGAGGGATATAGTTCTTATTCTCTCAAATAAATTTTCAGAATTCTTTCAGTTCTCAGCTTGGAAAATTCTCTAAGCTTTCCCGGTTGTTTATCTTGCCTTAACTCGACTCTCTGGTCATAATCAGCTCATCGGACTGTAAGACCGTTCTCACTAAATGAATATCCCAACAAGTCGTGAAGAACAGTAAACCCTTATGACCCTGCTGTTGGAGAAGTTACAATGGCTATTCTTTGTCTCAGAGCAGGCCGCTACTAAATGAGATGCCTTCCTTTAGGCTCATATTACTTACCACGAGAAAGGCATTTTCGAGTAGTGTCATGAAACTCTAGTACTTTTCTCATCAGCAGTATTCCATCAATATTTCAGGACTGCATTAGCATACACATCACTGTAGTGAGACAACTGATGCTAAGTATAGCTCTCGATGGCGGTACAAATGACATCTTGCTTTGAAATAACAGTGGAAGAATTACCGATAATATGTTAGGGAAATTGACATATTCACAACCAATGGGACTTTTTATTGCGTCAATATATCACTCTCCGGGAACTTTGTCTAGCTTGACAAATCTCCTGGAGAGCGATTCGTTGCAGTAATAAAATGTAGTTGCACTCGTGTCCTGGATAACATTGTTTTTTCCTCTTATCTGTTTTGCAGAGATTAAAAGACGATCTTTGGGAAGCAAGACTGTTACGAAAATATTCTGGCGTCTAAGGGGGTAAAAGCCTTGTCTAGGGGCATATACAAAATATTAAAAAATATACCACCCTAGGCCCACACTTGTAACTTTACAGAAACGATAGTTAGGTGGTTAATACCTTACGTTTGATTATCAGGAAGGACAGATAAAGTCACCTATATAAAAATAAACCATATTAATCAATAACAATATGTATTTAACACAAAACTTGTCTTCACCACATTTCACATCTTACAATATAGCTCACTAATACATCGCTACTAGTTATTTAAAGTTAATTAGGAAAGTAATAAATGCAAGAGAAGCCTAACTTTGCAAGCACCAAAGTCTTCTAAGGTATAAAACACACTAGAAATCTCTGGCTACACATTACACCTCCTTCATGAGTACCATGATGAAAGTCACTCTTCAGGAATCCCCTAAAAGGTGAAGGGCTCTTGATCTAGGGAATTGGATATGTGCTTCAGTTCCCTGAATTGAGCTTGAATGCCTTCAGTCCCCCCACCCCAACAGCCGCTATATAATCCCTACGGGTTTAGCGCTCATGATAATAATAATTATAATGTGTTCAGGAATAGTGTGATAGTTACTAATTAAGGGCCAGCTTAACAATGATTATTATAATTTTATATTCATGGGGAAGCACTAAACCAGTAAGGGATACACTGAACCTGGAGAACAGGCAGTAAGCAGTGTCTATCCAAGGGAAGAAGCAAATGCTCCATTTCCTTGGATTAAGTACTTGCCACAGATCTACTACGCTTCACGTGTTATGGATGTCTACTAAAAAAAAAAAAAAAACTCGTTCTTGATTGGAATAACGCGGCTGACCTCAGCCTGTGTAAGAAAAATATCCCCCGCGGCCCTCTGCAGGTATACCTTCCTCAGGTACGCCACTGACCAACCTGGGCTTGTGTCTGCCTGGCACAAGCAACTGCGAGTTGCCACCGAGAGAGCACAGATGATCGCCTGACAACTCTGAATTATTACTGTAGATGATGTTAGTCGCTGGGAATCCTGGCTACGAGAGTACTGTCTCACATTTACCAGACGGAGGATCGAGCCACAGCAAGGTTAACGCTTCAAATAATAATAATAATAATAATAATAATAATAATAATAATAATAATAATATAAAGCAATGCATTGTTAAAGATGACGATGGTCAGCAGTCAGTATTATATTATCCTGGCCACATATGGTAGAAAATAATGAATTTAACTCTGCAATGTTTATGAAGAAATATGTGTTGAAGCTTGAGAGCAAGGCAGCCAAGAAATTTGCAGAATTATGCAACATCTCATATTTCCTTGACAGCAGTAGCTGCAATATCATGTGCAGCACACAAACTCTCTCTCACCATGGAAGGTCTGCCTCACCTCTCATCTCCGCTTTAAGGACATAAGGAAGAATAACACCAGGCAACTCAAGGAGCCTTTGGCCCAGCATAGGTAGATCTGTATCTTCAGAATTTGGAATAAACTGCAAAAGAATTCCTCCAGTTTTTGTCAGATTCTCTTTTTTTTCCATCGTTGAGAATTCGTGAGCGATAAGAATCCTTCTAGAAAGTGACATGAAATTTTAAATGTTGGTGAATGTTAAATACTGTAGAAGAAGGTTCTGAATGTGGCTGTGTAGCTGCCATCATTGTACATGCAAATAGCACAATAGCACACTCAAATTTGTGTGTGTGCAAATAGTACACACACAAGTGTGTGTGTGTGTGTGCGTGTGTGTGTTGTGTGTGTGTGTGTGTGTGTGTTTTGTGTGTAGTGTGTGTGTTGTGTGTGTTGTGTGTGTTTTGTGTGTGTGTGTGTGTGTGTTGTGTGTGTGTGTTGTGTGTGTGTTGTGTGTGTGTTGTGTATGTGTGGTGTGTGTGTGTGGTGTGTGTGTGTTGTGTTTGTGTGTGTTGTGTGTGTTGTGTGTTTGTACTCACCTATATGTACTCACCTATATGTAGTTGAAGGTGTCGATTCATAGCTCCTGGCCCCGCCACTTAACTGTGTGTGTGTGTGAGCGTGCAAGTGTATATGTATGTGCAAGTGTATGTGTTTGATGTGTTTGTGCGAGTGTGTGTGTGTGTGTATATGTGTGTGCATAATTAATATAGTATTAACCTTCCCGAGGCTTGTGATGGGTCTGAGGTTAGATGCGCGTGCATGAGAGGTAGCTTATCACTACAGGCGGGCCCCGCTTTACAGCGCTTAGCTTTACAGCATTTCACTAATGCAGCTATTTTCAATTATACCTTAGCTCCTCCTCTTACCCTGAACAATCACAACCTTCAACACAACTGTTAGTCACTCCTTACCACAATGGTGCACTCACTGAGAGTAAGCAATGACTTGCTTTACCAGCTTATAACAACATTGATGCAGCGATGATTACAATATTTGAATTTGGAGTTTGCAACAAAGAAAGGGTAAAGTGAGGTAGACCACTGGCTCACACCATAACATAGGATCTTGGAAAAAGGGTTGTGCAGGATTGGGACCATCATGCGAGCCAAAAATCTGATGACATTTCAAGAATATACCAAGTAGTCCAGTATGCCTCTGTGCTCCTTCGACGCCTGATTCATTACAGACCAATGATTTCACTCACCTGGCATCTTCCTCCGCTCCCAGGAAAATATATAAATGCCTGCGCTTTCTTTATGTATGACTTGATAAAGATCTCAACAAATAGCAAAGTGGTGTCAATATAAATTAGGTCTGCAAAGTGTGTAAAGACACACTTTGCAGAACTAATTTATATTGACACCATTGTTGGGATTATTAATAAATTGTGTATATGCGAAGTTGCCAATTTTTCATTAGCCTTTTAGTTGTACATGTCTAATAATTGTGCCAGGAGTGCTTCTGTCAGATTTAAAAAAAAAAAAATGTTAATGGATTGTAAAGCATTAAAATTAAAATACAGCTTCAAAACTAAAACAGAATAAAATAATGAAAATTTACATTTTTAGAGTGCTTTGAAGTCTGACATATTTGCTTCAGTTAGTCCCGCATATAATAAACAAAAATATGTTTTCTTATTTCTAGGAAATTTCTTCATTTTAATGTTGTTTAATCTTTGCATTTATCATCTAGTTTAATTTACAGAAGTGTAATATATTGGCTGTACTTCATGGTGAAGTGTTAAATGTAACATGGATCTATGGTGTGTCACGTACACAAGTACTATGTGTCTTTGATTTTCTAAGAGTTCACTGTTGAATTATAGTTCTGTTGAATTATAGCTCCTGGCTTTTTTGAGGGTGTTAAGAGAGACTAACACCCTCAAAAGGGTTATGAAGCTGTTAGTTTTTAGCTCCTGGACCTCTTGGGAGGATTGCATCAGTTTCTACGACTCTTTAGGAATAACGTTTGCTCTAAGTAGAGCTTTCTTAAGACACATAACCTTTGATGAAGAATTAGACACATGTGCAACATCTGAATATCTTTATTGTAGACGTTTCGCCCACCAGTGGCTTTATCAATACAAACTAAAGGACATAACGGGAAGACTGTAGAACTATATACAAAATACGTAGTAATCAGTCTCTGAACTGAGGGACTAAGATAATTCTGTAAGACTTGCTCCTGCAAGTCTATTTAGACCACTCTTGCAGGTAGCATATCTCCCATGACATTTAAACCACTCATGCAGGTAGCATATCTCCCATGACATTTAAACCACTCATGCAGGTAGCATATCTCCCATGACATTTAAACCACTCATGCAGGTAGCATATCTCCCATGACATTTAAACCACTCATGCAGGTAGCATATCTCCCATGACATTTCCAACAACTCCAGCATGAAGAATAACATCTTTCCTCGTAGCAGACGCTGATCCTCAGTCCCACAACGCTTCCCTACATATACACATGAGCTATGCATCTCCTTACCCTTGGTGGTGTTCATCTTATCTTGAGTCCCCAGGAAACAGGGCAGCTTCCCCTCACACATTTACTGGGTAATAAGATACTCCGTCTTTCCCCTCTATTATCAGGAGGCCACAGCAGCACCATCCTCCAGTAGGGTTCCCCTCTGACGTTGCAGATTTATTTTGCTTTTACCTTGCTATACTGCAGGGTTTGTAATATATTGATGTGTGTGTGTGTGCACTCACCTCTTTGTGGTTGCAGGGGTCGAGTCGCAGTTCCTGACCCTGCCTCTCCACTGGCTGCTATTGGGCTTCCGTACAAGTGATGCATACTCCAGGATGGGCCAGACTGATGCTATATTCTCGTACAGTGTTGTAAATAACAATTTGTTGAGGCTTCTGAAAGCTTATTCTAAATTTGCCAATCTCGCGTTTACTACAACAATTATTCGACTGATGTGTGTCGCAGACGATATGTTCGGACCTACCCTCACCCAGAGGTCCTCTTCCAGGGACGTCTGCAGTTTTTGTCCCCCGACCTATACGTTACATTATTTCAAGTCGTTTATGCCCCTCCCTGTTTAGTTTTTGCTGAGGTTAAATTCTAAAAGCCTTTGGTAGACCAGTCTTTCAACTTGTCCAGATTCGTTAGTAGTCTTTCATGGTCTGCTGTTGTTTGTATTCTCGTCTTTAGGTTCACTTCTGCGAACAGAAGTGAACAGAAGTTTGTGTACGTTAGTGTACACAAACAGTACTGGTGCCATTGTTAACCCCTTGGGAATCCTCACTCGCCTATTCTGTCATCTCTTCCTTGACAATAACAGTGATTCCTTCCTGTTAAGTGTTCATTGTAGTATTTTTCCTGCTATTCCAGTGCACTCTTCAAGCTTTGGTCCTAATCTCTTGTATCGATCACTTCACAGTCTAAAAATGTACAGTCATTCATCCCTTTCTCTCTCTCTCTCTCTCTCTCTCTCTCTCTCTCTCTCTCTCTCTCTCTCTCTCTCTCTCTCTCTCTCTCTCTCTCTCTCTGCCTGTCTCTCTGTCTCTCTCTCTCTCCCTCTCTGCCTATCTGTCTCTCTCTCTCTCTCTTTCTCTTTCTCACTCTCTCTTGCCTAACTTTTGTTACCTATCATAGAACTCTTGTGAGATAGGATTTACCATCTATAAAAAACGTGCCGCATTTAAATCCAATTCACATTAAGTCTTGCTTCATCCACCTTCACCCTTTTACCTTGTTTTCAGCTTCCCCAGTTTTTATGTGCTTGAGATATCCATTTATTTTCTCTTCGAGTTTCACCCCGTCAGGTACAATAATATCCTCTGCAGCTTGTGCTGTTAGTTCCTGCCTTAACCTGTTCTATGAAACCAGTTAATACTGTAAAGTGTGTGTGTGTGTGTGTGTGTGTGTGTGTGTGTGTGTGTGTGTGTGTGTGTGTGTGAGTGTGTGTATGATGTATTTACCTATTTGTAGTTGCAGGGGTCGATTCATTGTTCTTGGCCTCGCCTCTCTGCTAGTAGCTACTAGGTCCACTCTCTCCTTTTGCCAAGAGCTTTATCGTACCTCTTCTTAAAGCCAGATTGTTCCACTTATTGACAACTCTATGACTGTGTGGACGAAATAATAATGAAATTAGATAAGAGTCAGCGTCCATCCCCTCACAGTGTCTCAAGTGAGAGTGTTATACCATCTTAATGAACTTTCTTCCAATATAAATCATTCTGACCACTATGAGACATACACATAAAAAAATAATAATAATAATAATAATAATAATAATAATAATATTATTATTATTATTATTATTATTATTATTCTGTATTATTGCCCTTCCTTATAATATATAAAATATAACAATTCAGAAAGAGATTATAGCAAAATTGAATATATCAGATAAAGAGGTGGGTCGAAGAGGAGAGGAAGAAAGAGAGGAAGGAAGGAAGGAAGGAAGGGGGAAGGTGGAAATAAGTTTGCGTGATTAAATAGCGAAGAAGGGAATAATAAAGACATTGCAGCAAGACTGAGCGGTTATATGTAACATCCTGTTAAGAATATAGGAAGAGGGACATATAAAATATACAAAAAGAATAATAATAATAATAAAATAACGATAATAATAATTATAAAATAACGATAATAATAATAATAAAACATTACTCTTATTAATATTAGTAGTAATAGTAGTAGTAGTAGTGGTAGCAATAGTAGTAGTAGTAGTAGTAGTAGTAATAGAAGTAGTAGTAGTAGTAATAGAAGTAGTAGTAGTAGTAATAGAAGTAGTAGTAGTAGTAATAGTAGTAGTAGTAATAGAAGTAGTAGTAGTAATAGAAGTAGTAGTAGTAGTAGTAGTAGTAGTAATAGTAGTAGTAGAAGTAGTAGTAGCAATAGAAGTAGTAATAGTAGTTATAGTAGTAGTTGCAATAGAAGTAGTAGTAGTAGCAATATAAGTAGTAGTAGTAGTAGTAGTAGTAGTAATAGTAGTAGTAGCAATAGTAGTAGTAGCAATATAAATAGTAATAGTAGCAATAGAAGTAGTAATAGTAGCAATAGAAGTAGTAATAGTAGCAATAGAAGTAGTAATAGTAGCAATAGAAGTAGAAGTCGTAGTAGTAATAATAGTAGTAGTAGCAATAATAGTAGTAGTAGCAATAGTAGTAGTAGTAGTAATAATAGTAGTAATAGTAATAATAATAGTTGTAGTGGTAGTATTACTAGTAGAAGTGGAAGTAATAGTAGTTGTAGAAGTAGTATTTTCATCATCTTGAAGCGGTTAACCAGTAGGGATCATAAACCTCATATAAGGTAACCAGGTGAAACCCATACGGGGGTAACATTACTCCAATTCTTTGGATCAAGAACCCCTCGTTGGTATCCTGAACGTGACACATGATTAGTAGGAAAAAGAATTACAGGCTGAGATTATTTTTAATGGAAAAAATTCACATTGTGTACATAGTAAAAATTGTAAACTATCTTAGATATTACTCTGTGCTCACTTTCTGTTTGTTAAAATGTGTTAAAAGTAAGCAAGGATGGTTAACTATTGAATGGGTCATCAACTGTGAAAGATGCATCTGGAGATACTGTTTTGTTTCCTGACGAAGAAAACCCTGTTTCCTAAATAATAAAATCCTGTTTCCTGACTAATAAAATTCTGTTTCCTGACTAATAAAATCCTGTTTCCTGACTAATAAAATCCTGTTTCCTGACTAATAAAATCCTATTTCCTGACTAATAAAATCCTGTTTCCTATTAAAATCCTGTTTCCTGACTATTAAAACCCTGTTTCCTGACTATTAAAACCCTTTTTCCTGACTATTAAAACCCTGTTTCCTGACTAATAAAATCCTCTTTCCTGACTAGTAAAACACCACTGCTTTTCTTTCCCAATAATAACATTTATTCAGAATACACTACTGAGCAGACGAACTTAAGTGGTCAAGATGGGTTTTAAAAGTGGCTGGAGAAGTGGGAATCTTATATTTTAAGGAAGAATCAGTGGAAATAGTAGTAGTAATAGTAGTGGTGGTGGTTATAAAAATAGTAGTGCTAGTAGTAGCTATTGTGGTAGTGGAAGTAGTAATAGTGTTGTTAATAGTAGCAACTGTACGAGTAGTAGTAGTACTGGTAGTAATAGTTTTGGTAATAGTGGTAGTAGACATAGTAATGGTAGTAGTAATAGTGTTAGTGGAGTTATAGTAATGATGGAGGTGGAAGTAGTAGTACTGGTAGTAGTAAACTTTGTGATATTAGTTGTAGTAATAGTGGCAGGAGTAACAGTAGTGGTGGTAGTAATAACAGTCTTAATAGTAGTGGTGGTGGTCGTCGTAGTAATAGTTTAGGGAGTAGTAGTAGTAATGGTAGCAATAATGGTGATAGTAGCATTAGTGTAGTAGTAATAGTGGTGGTAGTAGCTGTAGTATCAGTAGTGGTAATCAATTATGGCATTAGTGTGGTGGTGGTAGTAGTGATGGTGGTAGTAGTGATGGTGGTAGTAGTGATGGTGGTAGTAGTGATGGTGGTAGTAGTGATGGTGGTAGTAGTGATGGTGGTAGTAGTGATGGTGGTAATAGTAGTGGTAGAAATAATAGTAGTAGTAATAGTAGCGATAGTGTTGGTGACTGGAGTAGTGTCAAGAAAATTAGATTTGTTATATAAATAATTGTTTATCTACAACTTATATAGGAATATAAATATGGTTGATAAATAACACTATTTAACAAAATTTCACTTTTTCGTGTTCCTGGGAAATAAGCATCATTTCCCATTTCTTTATAACTAAATACAATTTAAAAAAGCAATTATGATCCCAGAACTTTGCTTTTATGGTCAGGACACTTGTGGAACACTTTCAAGAATGACTGATGTAAAACTATTATGTTCTAGGATTTTGTTTGGCAACTATAAAAACAGGGACTCACAAACCAGCATTCAATACAGTTCTGGCTGCCTGAGAAGACACACCAGGAGCGAAATGGCATCAAGAGGCAGCAGTCATTCTCCAGATGCATTCTGCTACATATGTGGTCAATTCATTAAGACAAGAGCAAAGAAGTTCTCTGTAACAGCATCTAAAAAAATGTGTGAAGCTTACAAAGCATATTTTGGCATGCCAGTTGGGGACCAAGACAAGACCTGGGCACCTCATGTTGCTTGTGAACATTGTAAGAAAACATTGGAAGGTAAGAAAGTCATTAGTTATACGAAGGGTAAAATCTTGAATAGGAACATTTTTTAAGTGAAATGTAACAGAAACTAATTCTTTTGTTCTTTTATAGGATGGCATAGAGGATAAAAAAAGAGCCATGAAGTTTGCTCTTCCTAGAATATGTCGTGAACTCACTGATCACTCAACCCACTGCTACTTCTGCCTGGTGGATCCTTCCAAACACCGAACTGAGAAAAATACACCTGCTATTTCTTATCCAGACTTTCCCTCTTATATTGCACCAGTACCACACAGTGGTGATCTTCCTGTACCTACACCTCCAGAAAGAAGTCAACTGTCAGAAGAAGAAAGCAGCAAATCCGAAAATGAAGAGCACAGTGAACAAGACTATGATCTCACAGATGCAGTTGTTGGGAGGAATCCTTACTACCCAAACCAAACAGACTTCAGTGACCTTATCAGAGATCTTGGTTTGATAAAGTCAAATGCTGAGCTTTTGATTTCAAGGCTCAAGGAGTGGGACTTGGTGGATGAAAGTGTGCAAGTAACTAGCCAAAGAAAACGTCACCAACATTTCTCAAGCATCTTCACTACTGAAGACAGGTTGTGCTACTGTAATGATGTATCAGTCCTGTTCGATGCAATTAGAATTGCATGCAATCCAGATGAGTGGAGACTCTTCATTGACAGCTCCTCCAGAAGCCTAAAAGCTGTACTTCTGCAAAATGGGAACAAGTATATATTTCTTCCCTTGGCTCATTCAGTGCATCTTAAGGAGGACCACAACAGTGTCAAACTTCTTCTGAAAGCTTTCAACTATGATAAGTATGGCTGGGAGGTTATTGGAGACTTCAGAATGGTGGCATTTTTTATGGGACTCCAAGGAGGTTTTATCAAGTTTCCCTGTTATCTCTGTCATTGTGATAGTAGAGACAGAGCAGCACATT
Organism: Cherax destructor; assembly: GCA_009830355.1. NCBI lineage: Eukaryota > Metazoa > Arthropoda > Malacostraca > Decapoda > Parastacidae > Cherax > Cherax destructor. The sequence continues at coordinate 100,371 of WNWK01000702.1, forward strand.
ACCAGAGGAAGCACTGGCCTCAAAGGACTAAGTTCTCAGTAGGAAGACATAATATCAAACATAAACCATTGATGGAACCTCTAAAGGTTCTGTTCCCTCCATTACACATCATACTAGGGGTAATGAAACAGTTTGTTACAGCTCTTGACAAAGAGTCTGCAGCCTTCAAGTATCTTCAAGACTTCTTTCCCAAGCTGTCTGAGGCAAAGGTTATGGCTGGCGTCTTCAATAGACCACAAGTCAGGAAAATGATAGTCCTGAGAATTTCCAAAGAAGCTCACGGAGAAGGAAAAGGAAGCCTGGGAGAGTTTTGTTGCTGTAGTACAGGACTTTCTGTGCAACAACAAGACTGACAATTATGTGGAACTCATTGATAAGCATATCCTTGATGCTCATCTTGACAAGTTCAAGGAGAATATGGGAGCATACTCAGAGAGGAGCAAGGGGAGCGCGTCCACCAAGATATAATGGAAGTTGAATACAGATATCAGGGATCTTATAATGAAAACATGATGGGAGACTACCTTTAGGACCTTAAACTGGAAAGTGATTTGTTGTATGCTCGTAAATCTAGAAAAACTGCTCATTTTTAACTTTGTAAATATGTTTCAGAAAGTTTATTTTATTTATGAAAATGGTATTTATTTTATTATATGTTTTTGTTTTACATCCAAAACTAGCAAAAAATATTGAATTTTAGACAATTTTGGTTAAAAATTCATCCTGTAAGCCACAAAAGCAAAGTTTAAAAGGAATAATGGGCATTTTGGAAAATAACATTTACTTGCCAGGAACGAAAATTGTGTTACATAGTGTAATATATATATATATATATATATATATATATATATATATATATATATATATATATATATATAAACAATAGTGTAGCGTAGGCTGTTATTTAGAGTAAAATGATACCTCAGTATAGTGCACCAGTTAATGTGGCAGCCTATTTTTAAAAAAGTAGAATAGAATGATAATTAATAAAAAGGCTTTCATATGAGCTGATGTAGGTAACAGCTCTTAGCTTGTAAATAAAGTTAGGAACCTTCTAACCTTGTAAAATTCTGTGTAAAAAACAAGTATATATATTACTGTGGTAATTGGAAAATAACTATAAATGTTATAATGAGTTTATTTTAATATAGTCTGAAAAAAATAAGCAAGGGTTAGGCTGCCAATAGCATTTTGTGAATTTACATTGTGTTCTTTTAAGTTAATGAATAATGTATGTACTTGCCGGGGTCCATGGTATTTAGGGAAGGTTATACATAATCATGAAAGTGGTGGTACAGTGTATAATTATTGTGTATTTAGGTATTTCCTTAGTATGAAAAATAGATGTTTGCATTATATTTTTTGTATTTTGATTTTTTTTTTTGTTTTATAGTTTACATAAGGCTGAAAATAAATAGACGCAAGATTCGTGAAAAAGTAAATTTGTATATATAAATCTGAGAAAATAATGAAAAGTTTGGGTTGTTCTGTCTGGGTTTTGTGGGAAGATTAACACTCCCATTGGACCGGGAAGCTGAGAATAATAGACTAAAGACGATATGAGGAGGGTGGATTTGGGTACATTTTTATGAATATATTTGAATTGTTGGCCGATGATTCATGATATCTGGGGAATAATTGGTAGATAAATGTTATTGGGTATAACAATTTGTATGAATATAGTGTCTCTTACATACGCTTGTTGTATCCTATGACGCGTTACATTTACGACAAAGATGGTGAGTGGTTTTTGGTGACGGCGGTGTGACATTTGTATGAAATAGGGTCACCTACCTTACCCTCGGCTACCAAAAACTTAAATATAAATTGATTTGTTTTTATAGGGTATTGACGGTACTATATTTTTGATATTATTTATATTGCGTGATTATATTTTGCTGCCCATCTTGTTATATAATTAGTGTCTTATGTTTGTCCTTTTAGTTGTGATCATTATTCTAGTACGTAACAGTAAAGTTGTCAATATCCCTCCACTGATGAAGGCTTAGATGAAAGAACGAGTTCATTCAGTCGAGGACTAGGTGAGAAGTGAATCGCCTTGCTTAGTACTTACTTCACGTAGAATCTAGATTCTCTTGTCGAGCAAGAATGTGATTGCGTCTTGGCGCTGAAAGTTTCTTGGCTGCCTTTTTACAACATTCAAAACACGGATCTCCAATGTCGTTGCAGAGCCAAGTTTAACACCTGGAAATGAACTCTAGCAATGAGTGCTAAGTCTCTTCCAATCATTCTCACACTAGCTTCTGGAGCTTTATTATGATATTCAGAGACACGTGAAATAAAATGTAAGTGAGCGAACACTAGGACGAACCAGAAAACGTTTCAGTCCTGGGAACTTAATCACTTTTAAGAAGTGGTAGAAGAGATTAAGATCCCAGGACCTAAATGTTTTTTAAGTATGTCTTAGTGATTGCTCAAACATGTTTTTAATCTACTTCTCAGTATCAGTTACGAAGGTTTACGCTAATTAATTTAATAAAAATGGTCAGGAATTGTTTGGTCGAGGTATATATAACTGCATGTTGGAGATTGTATGTCTATGTTTTTTCTCCTTTGCATTAGTAAATGAGAGTACTGTTATCTTCAGTGGCCTGGAATTCAGTGATGTGAAATAGTAGACATTACATAGCAAATGAACGAGTGCATTATTTTGAGGCACACTGGCAAGGATTGATATGATGTAGTGGAGGCAGAATCCATACATAACTTTAAGAAAAGTTAGGATGAAGCTCATGGAGCAAGGAGTAAGTGCACTTAATAGCGACCAGCGAAGAGATGGGACCAGGAGCTGTGAATCGACCCCTTCAACCACTAATAGGTGAGTACAAAATATACGCAATTTGAAACCTCCCTGAGAGATCGACCTAGAATTAAGTCTAATAATTTTCGTAGTTTTATCAAGAGGCACTGGAGTCATTGTCTGTCAAATGTGCCAGCTACGTCTAGGGCATCTATTTAACCAAGACTGGCTTCCCTCAGTGACTGGTGCCTCACAGTATAAAGATTCAACAGATCATCTTCAAAGCGACCTTTATGTAAACCAGTGATACACTAAATTCTGTCTTTTATGATTCTATCTCTCTCTCCCTCTCTCACTATCTTTCTCTCTCTCACCCTCTCTCACTATATATATATCTCTCTCTCTGTTTTAATTCTCTGAAACCCCCCCTTTTGCTCTATATCTTTTCAATCCCCAACGATATGACTCAAAAAATCACAGTTGGAAAACTCTGAATCCTTCCCACAAAAAAATATAAAATATGACTCCTTTATATCCTCTCAGGCACACTCAATAAAAATACAAAGATGTGTTTACAAACTTCCCTAGAAAAAGACATCCTAAAAAAAGAATTCCCTAGTTCAAAATTAATGATAAAAAAGATAGTTTTCAGCATCTTCAACAAGGACAACCTCATCAGGCGAAGGAGAAAGTTAAGCCTCATAGAGTTTTAGGAAGTGGTTGCTTGCAAAGGTGGGAGGCAGAGAGGGAGGAGAGGACTTGGAATTTTGCAGGGTAGTTTGGAAGGGAAGAGAGGGATGAGGATGGGAGGGGAAAGAGTAGTGTCATGAATACTCTGGACAGGACGGGAATGAAGACGGGAACCGTGGGTGAGAGCAGGGATGGAAAGAGATGGGGGGGGGGGCACGGATGTTTGGGAATGGAGGGAAGGTGAAAATGGTAGGTTGGTAGTGAGAGAATGAAATATTGGGGACAATAGATGTGTGTGTGGGGTGGGAGAGATCGAAAGAATGGTGTAAACTGTGTAGTGTAAAAATAGAGATAAAGTGAGAAGTTGAAGGCGTCTAGGGAGGGTGAGAGAGAATGTTAAAAGTTCACACCGTTAAAATGACACATTTTTCAAGTACAATATTCTTGCTCAAATGCACTGACCAGATGGCATTGCCTCTCATTTTTAACAACTTTACATAACAAAAAAATTACTTCTTTGAGACAGAAAATGTACACTCCCTTCTTTTTCAACAAATCGGCCGTCTACCACCGAGGTAGGTTGGCCCAAAAAGGAGAAACACTTTCACCATCATTCACTTCATCACTGTCCACTGACAATGATGGCATTAATGATAAAGAAAATGTTTCTTTCTTTTTCAGGTAACCGTACCTTGGTGGGAGACTGCTGGTTTGTGAAAAAAAAGTAATATGCTGAAAATATCTTTGCAGAACAGGATTTGCAACAATGACTTCAAGAAAGACAAGTTAAGATTGAGACAGAACACAGAAAAGACACTGATTTAGGAATACAGTTGTGGATGAATAAATTAATATCCCAGGTAGCATTACTGAAGTGACAACTCTGGGTAACTTAAAAAAAAGGTTGAATATTTTGTGTGGGTGGGTTGAGTTAGAGCCAGCGGTCCTGCTGTTCTTATAGAAATCCTAATGATAACTGAATTTCCACCCAAACATTAATATTTATGCAGAACAATAAATAATACCAGATCGCTAGTAAATCCTGTTTTGTTTTTTTAATTATTAAATGTCACATTTCGACAGAGCTGGAAAATAATAATCTTACCACCTCTAATTCACGCCAGCGGTGCGGTGTTTCTCTCCAAAATTATAATCATCGTTGTTATTTCTGTTATTCTGTCTCGGATAACGTTAAAGACCAGCCCTAAATAATGTATACGTCAATCACCCAGGATGTAACTCATAAAACTCAGCTAACACTCAGGTGAAAATCCAGGTGAAAAGAAACAGCAAGTATAAGGGCAGTTGACAAACGTTTTCGTGCGATTTTGTCTTAAATAGCAATGTTCTACTTGCCGAATAAGGCAAGCGAAAATTTGTGTAAGCAATAATTTCGCAAAAATCATTCTGCACCTAACGAAAAAAAATATATTTCATTGTTTATTAAATTATTAAGAACATAAGAAAGAAGGAACACTGCACCAGGCCTACTGCCCCATGCAAGGCAAGTCCAATTCTCCCACCGACTTAAGCCAATTATTGTAAACTTATCTAAAATATATTTAGTTGGATTAGGCTAAATTAAATTGTGTTTGTTATAATAAGGTTAAGTAAGTTTTCTAAGGTTCTTTTGGTAAAAAACTTATTAATTTTTACATTAATTTTTACTTTAACTGGTCCAGAAACTGGCTCCTAGAGTTCAACCCACCCAAGTGCAAAGTCATGAAGATTGGAGAAGGGCAAAGAAGACTGCAGACGGAGTACAGTCTAGAGGGCCAGAGACTACAAACCTCACTGAAGGGAAAGGATCTTGGGGTGAGTATAACACCAGGCACATCTCCTGAAGCGCACATCAACCAAATAACTGCTGCAGCATATGGACGCCTAGTAAACATAATTAGAAGAAAGAGCGTGGAAAGGCATAATGAGAATAACTTAAGTAGAAGAAGAGAGGCAACTGGCTAGGCAGAATAGCGACACAATTATTGCCGAAGCAATTACACCAGCTGCATCCACTGCCAGCAAACATGGAAGCGTTACCGAGAGAGACATACAATTAGGCAGAAGGTGGGAAGAGGGTGTGGGAAGAGGAAGAAGAGGCAGAGGGAAGATGAAGAGGCAGTAGAAGAGGATGAAAAGGAATCACTTTTTCTCTTCTCTGGATTTTCGATAAATCTTTTTCTCATTCCAGATTCTGCTGTTGCTATTCCTCCTCCTAATTCGTAATCCAAATTCAGCAATATTTAAAGTCACGGTCATGTTGGGCCAGGCGAAAATTTGTCGTTTTACAAACATGAAACCAGTATTTTTATTTTTATTATTAATATTATTAGTATTAGTAGCAGTAGTAGTAAGCGTAGTAGTAGTAGTAATAATAATATTATCTATATTATTATTATTGTTGTTATTATTATTTATTTAAATTTTGTTACTATTACTCTGCCTTGTACTATTATTTTTTCTTACGGAATTTTAAGGAAATTTTTAACACCTTTATTAAATAAACCTAACTTTAAATACAAAAATTTAAGAACTAAAGCAAGCTAAACATGAAAATAAAATTATTCCTGAACCAGAGGAAGAATACATCTCAAGACTTGTCTCTGGTGACATATATATATCATGGTCAATTGTTGGTATTTCCACAAAATGATGAACTACTGTAAATGTATAGTTGAGTTAGGTACTTAAGATAATTGTTTCCTGACGCGGGTCTTAATCATATGATGATCCACCACTGGAGCTTTTGATCATGTGACCGAGGCCTTCCACTGGCTTATTCCTCTACCCCTTTAAAATTTAAGATTATAATTATAGCTATTGTTGTCTAGCTGGATTGTCAAGTGTTCCAATGTCTCAGAGAGGCCATTTATTGAGTTAGTGGAGGTTGATCAGGAGGTGTAAAGAGCAAAGTCGTCCAGACGCCTCCGTGTCACAAGCAGTTCACAGGAAGATCACTGATGAGCTGATTTTTAAGACGCCAGTATTGTTAGGGCTCCGGACCAATGATGAATTAAGTGAGTATTGTTAGGGCTCCGGACCAATGATGAATTAAGTGAGTATTGTTAAGGCTCCGGACCAATGATGAATTAAGTGAGTATTGTTAGGGCTCCGGACCAATGATGAATTAAGTGAGGATTGTTAAGACACCAGCTCGCTGATGAACTAAGTGGGATTGTTAAGACGACTCTCAGAAGTCTGATTAGCTTCGTAGAGGTCGCTTCAAATCACATTATGTTCATATTATGTTCAAAACTCGTCTCTGAACAATTACGGATTTAGACAGGCAGATAATTACAAAACTTCCGTTCCAATTTATCTCTCTACAGGGAACCAAGCCATGAAGTGAAGCCTGGGAGAAAACCAAATATTAAAACCTCTAAAGTTGAAAGCCAAGGCATAGGACAACACTTAACACAGTAAGGAAGTCTGTTAAGTGCCCTCATAAACTACCAACACTGGAACCTTCACTGACTGTGAAATCTGTAGGTGAAGCGAGGAGATAAAAATTGTTTTTCATGATGAAAGAAAAAGCAGAAATGAAGATAAAAACCTCAGAGTAAAGAGCAAAGGTGAAATTGTGAAATTAAGAAGATACCATCCTTAGATGGCGCCATATATGGCCACTCTCGAGAGAGAACTGCACACTAGAGTAACACGAAACATACATTCTCTACTCTTGCAAAATACCAAGCGAGACATAGAGGAATTAGGCTAGTTGCTGTGAGCAACACTTTTCGTTGCCTTGTTTTCAAAGCTGCTGTCCGAAGTATATGCACAGAGGCGGCCATGATGCTTCAACCACACCAGCTTGGCTTTGGGGTCCCTCGAGGAAGTGGAGCAGCAGTTGGACGTACAAAATATTCAGAGGATTTGTTTGAAAGTGTTAGGATAGACTGTTTGCGAGGCGAAAACCAGTATAAGAGGGAACATTTGGAAGTTGATGAGACTAATGAATGACAAGAAAAATACTCCCTTCAATATCGGAATGATCGAAAAGTGCCACAAACTTCATGAATAAATCGTGAACGCAGGATTCATACACAGCTTCAAGAATAGGTAACAATTTCTGAGAACAGGAAGGAGTGAACCTTCCTTTTCTTTGGAACAGGCAAAGCTAGGAGCTGACAGTCGGCCCTTGTAAGGAAATGCGGGGTCGAGTTCCTGGTCAACTCTTTCCCCATACTGACCTTGTTTACCGTGTGGTAAATAAGTGTATTTTATCATTGTCTTCATTTCTTCATTTTATTTATATACAGTCTTTAGTTTCCATTTTTTTCTTCATGTTATTTACTATGTTTTTATACTTTCTCCGTTTTCATTACAAAATAAAGTATAATATACATTACCGAAAGTTGAAGAATTAAACACATGTGCAACATCTGGATATATTTATTTGTAAAACAGATATCAAAATGTTACATTTGTGTCTAATTATTCATTCTTTTCTTTTTCTTTGATCTCCCTCACTTCTTTTATTTTCTATGATTACTACTTAAAGGTTAATTTCGACCTACTCTTCTTATTTGCTCTGTTTTCTATCGCATATAGATTTTTATATTTCTTTCCGTGACTGACAGACTTTTTTCTCGGCGGCTGTCGCTTCAACGTCACCACCACCATCACCAGTCCTCCATTCCATACCACCATCACTATCACCATCACCAGTCCTCCAGTCCATCAAAATATCACTATCAATACCACTAATAACACCACCCTATCAATACCACTAATAACACCACCCTATCAATACCACTAATAACACCACCCTATCACTACCACCGCCATCTCCTAAATCAGCACCATTACCACCACGATCACCCCACCATTATTCCCTCCAGATGCATCACCATCACAACCACCCCCATTATTTCACCATTACCACTAGCACTCCCCTCACCATCACCTCCACAACCATCATCCCCACCACCAATAAATCACCACCAACAGCCCTCCACAATCACCACCATCAGCCCTCCACAATCACCACCATCACAATCACCACTACAAAAACAATCACCACCACTATAACATATTCCATCTCCAAGCCACATACACAAAACACATAGAAATATTAAAATCCCTCAGCATTACTGGAACCACAAATAATCTTAAAACACTGCCAACGAGAGAGGGTAATTTTATCAAGCTGGAACTACAATCTCGTAAAAGGGAATTCTATTCAGGAGAGAAATAGAAAAAAAAGGCAATAGAAGCAATGGAAAGTCAAGTAAATTGTCTTATAATCCCAGACGCCTGATCGGCCTCACTGCCACAAAGAGAATTCTTTGCAAATTCTTCTTACTAACTTTGTTTCTAAGTTTGGTGATAATAATTTCACCTTTTTTTTGCGCTACTTGCTTTTTTTTTAGTTCCTTCATCTTCGGTTCTCTGATCCTTCTTTCATTCCATGTTCATTTCTGTTTTATTTTAATCCAAATTCTATTCTTTTCTATTTTGCTTCTTTTTTCTATTCCTCTGTCCCTTTCTCTATTCCTTGTTATTTTCCTTTCGTCTTCTATTTCTGTCTCTTGTAATTCTATGTTCTTTTATTATTTTTTCGTCTTTGTTCATCTACTTTAGTTTTTTTTTATTCCCAGTTTTTAATCTTTCAATTATTTTTATCTTATAATCCTTGTTTTTCTGCTTTCATCACTAAAATATGTTTTCGTCTGCTACTTGTTCTTCTATTACATGTTCTTCTGCTACTTGTTCTTCTATTACATGTTCTTCTGCTACATGTTCTTCTGCTACATGTTCTTCTATTACATGTTCTTCTGCTACATGTTCTTCTATTACATGTTCTTCTGCTACATGTTCTTCTATTACATGTTCTTCTGCTACATGTTCTTCTATTACATGTTCTTCTGCTACATGTTCTTCTATTACATGTTCTTCTATTACATGTTCTTCTGATACATGTTCTTCTATTACATGTTCTGCTACATGTTCTTCTATTACATGTTCTTCTGCTACATGTTCTTCTATTACATGTTCTGCTACATGTTCTTCTATTACATGTTCTTCTATTACATGTTCTTCTGCTACATGTTCTTCTATTACATGTTCTGCTACTTGTTCTTCTGTTACATGTTCTTCTGCTACATGTTCTTCTGCTACTTGTTCTCCTGTTACATGTTCTTCTGCAAAATGTTCTTCTATTACATGTTCTTCTATTACATGTTCTTCTATTACAATTTCTTCTGATACAAGTTCTTCTATTACATGTTCTGTTGCTACATGTTTTTCTGCTACTTGTTCTCTTGTTACATGTTCTTCTGCTACATGTTCTTCTATTTCATGTTCTTCTGTTACATGTTCTTCTGCTAATTGTTTTCCTGCTACATGTTCAACGGCTACATATTCTTCTGCTACATGTTCTTCTGTTACATGTTTTTTTCTGCTACATGTTCTACTGCTACATGTTCTTCTGCTACATGTTCTTCTGCTACATGTTCTTCTGCTACTTGTTCTTCTGCTACATGTTCTTCTGCTACATGTTCTCCTGTTACTTGTTCTTCTGCTACAAGTTATTCTACTGCATGTTCTTCTGCTACTTGTTCAGCTACTACTTATTCTTCTGCTGCTACTATTCCTTATCATATTTCTCTTATTCTCTCCTCTCGTTTTCCTTCTCTTTCCTCTAGTTTCTCCCCGCTTCCTATCCTTCCCCTCTCTCTCTGTATGTCTGTCGGTCTCTCTGTCTCTCTCTCTCTCTCTCTCTCTCTCTCTCTATCTCTCTCTCTCTCTTTCTCTCTGTCTCTGTCTCTGTCCCTCTGTCTGTCTGTCTGTCTGTCTGTCTGTCTGCCTGTCTCTCTCTCTCTCTCTCTCTCTCTCTCTCTCTCTTTACTCTCCCATTTTCCATTCTTCTCATTATTCAATTTATGACTTTTACATTACATACATATAATGAATTTTTATTTACACAAACCTAACAGGAAATACTTAATAGAATTTGAGTAGATAATAAACATAAACATTTTGCGAAAAAAAAAAATATAAACGAACTGAAAAATGGGATTATTTTATGTTATAAATATTTTTTTTCACCACAGCTGCCCACGAAACACTTTTTAATTTGTTTTCCCTGGAGTTCCAGGCCGGATGTTCAATTAAGTTTTTCACGTAGTTGTTTGTATAAAAGAAGTAAATTACTGTGAGCACAAACACACACCACACACACACACACACACACACACAATATTAGGAAGCATTTCTTCACTCTTTGAGTTGTCAGGAAGTGGAACAATCTGGAGAGTGAAGTAGTGGAGCCGGGTACTATACATAGGTTTAAGATTAGATACGATAATTCTCTTGGAAGAGGAAAGAGTAAACCTAATAGCACCTAGCCAAGAGGCAGAGTTAGGAGCTATGAATCGACTCCTCCAACCACAAATAGGTGAGAAAAAATAAGTGACTACTCACACACACACAAACAACAAGTAGTAAGAACATTAGAACAAGGCCATACAATAAATGAAACCTGGATACAAATAGCATATTGTCGACAATTGTGACAAAAAATATTGTTTTACTGTAAGACCTTCAGCTTAGACTGCATTTCGACATGTTAATAGATTTTAATGAGACTATCTTTCGATGTGTTAAGATTTATATTTTCAAGTCATGCAGACGATACAGATTTCATATATATATATATATATATATATATATATATATACGCATATATAAACTCTTGGTAGGAGAGGAAGAGTGATGAGTCGTGGGTGTGTTAAGTACTGAAGGAGGCACACTGGATTTCTGTTTTTAAATAACTTCTGGTTTCTTGTGGGAATTCTCACTTTATTCCTGTACAACGTTAGTGCCAGTGTGCCAACATAGTGGTCCAGTGACCAGTGTCCCAACATAGTGGTCCAGTGACCAGTGTCCCAACATAGTGGTCCAGTGACCAGTGTCCCAACATTGTGGTCCAGTGACCAGTGTCCCAACATTGTGGTCCAGTGACCAGTGTCCCAACATAGTGGTCCAGTGACCTTCAGCTCCACAGATCCATGATTCATCACACTGCAACAACTTATCTTCACGAAGATAAACCTGATATCATTTATCTATCCGAAATTAAACTAGAAAATAAATTTTAAATGATGTAGCGAAGAAAGGAAATAAAGTAGCAATTATGATAAAAGAAATAACACAAACGAAGGAAAATGAAATAAAATTTAAATTTTAGTGATAAAGATACAAAGTAAAACGATTAACATATGATAGTAATTTCTCCGTTTTATAATACGTGTAAGAAGGAAGAGTTTATTAAGATAATTAAGAGATTACATCCCATAATAAGGGAACTGATAATAAGTCGGAAGTTACCAGGAAGAAATTAGAAAACAGGAGTGATGATAATGAATTTTGATTAGCTTATCTTGTACCTGTCTCCTAAGATGGTTCTCAAGTATGTTGCTTGAGAGTGCTCGTTTTGCATGATCATTTGCATTATACTGTAGATGAGTTATCGTGATATGGAAAATTAGCTGTAATTGGAGATTTTAACTACGAGGAAATTATCTGGGTAGCTTTTCATACTGGAACTGCAAATAATCAATATAATTCCAAAATGTAATGAAGGGTTTTATAAGCATCAAAATGTAGGTAAAATGACAATGCTGCAGGAAAACGCAAGATCAAAATTAAATCTAGTGTATAATAGAACATAGGGAGAAATTTCCAAAATAAACTGTTTAAGCCCACATGACAAAAGCCATCATGATATTTTGGTAATAAATGCTGATAAATATGACCTTAGAAGTGAAAAAACACATACTCAGGAAGAACATAATTATAAGAAAATATGAGACATTTTGATAAAATTCTAGAGAAATTAAACTTGGCAAAATATTACACGAAATAAAATTAATTTTTATAAAGAGTTCATTAACATATTTAAAAAAATGAAATTATTTATTCAAAGGTAGAGTATAAAACGAAATGAGTAATACTTAAATCGAGAATGCTGGAGCTATGTGATAAAGAAAGGACTAGGTACCTGTGTAGGAAATTAGCCAACCAAAAATCTTATCAGACTATAGCAGGCCGGAAACTATAGTCAAAAGTAAGAAGAGAATTATATATATATAAAAAAAAACAGAAATAGAGGCTAAGAGAATTGTAGAATAAAATCTTTTGCTCAGGTTTGTAAAAAATAAAATTAATGGTTTAGACAAAGTACAAAGAATAAATGACGACGACAAATTTAGTAAACTTGAGGAAGAAATATGTGAGGCATTAAATGTTTCAGTGTTTACACAGTAAGATATATTAAATGAAGGATACTGAAAACAGTAAAGAGAAAATATAGAAATTACCTCTGGATACTGACAAGAAATAAGCCATAGATCCAGATGGGCAGTCACTATGAATTTTCAAGTAATGTGGAAAGATTAAAATTGCAGACAATTCTAAAATAGAACATACTGTGCTCGTATTTAATAAAAGAAGGAGATAGAAATCTCTTTAAACTATAGACCAGTTTTACTGACACTTGTTAAAAAAAAAGCATTATAGGAAAGTTGATAAAATAGTATTGAAAAAGTTTACCAACTACTAAATAATTCGAGTTTTGGTCCTTGAATTCACGTATAAGAAATCTATTAAACAATTGCGACAAAGTCGGGGAATTTGTCCAAGAAAAACATTGTATTTATCCATTATGATAGAGTTTCCCAATGAAAGATTAACTTAGAAACTGTAAGATGTTGCAGAAAAAAATGCATAACGTAAATGTTGATAAAACATTACATGATATTTGAATCAATTTTAAAAATAAAGCGTTTATTTCATACTTTTTTTATAAAATCATATGAAAGTACAATGAAATCTAAAAGATTAGATACTCTGACCCTAGATTTTTAGTAAAAATATTTTAATTTTAGCAGTAGGCAGGAAATAGTCCATAAAACTGCAACTTATTAGCAATTTTGACTAAACGTGTCATACTTTACTGTAGATAAATGTCATGTAACGTAACTGAGGTAAAGCAAAATAATAAAGAATTAATAAAAAGAAATTTCACAGGAATATCAAGTAAAGAATATTGTATGAAACTCTAAAGACTATCCCGATAACGATACCCAGTTTCCGCCCATACCGATACCTATGTTTTTATTTTTATTTTTTTACAGTTAAAATGTTCAACATATAATGGAATGGTTATTGCACAATAGGTATTAAATAACATAGGAAGATTGAATATTAAATAACTTAATTTCTCTGATATGATAATGTTATTACTTATTACTTGGTCTGTGGTGTTAGTTACTGGTTGTTAAAGGTATATGTCGATAGTGTGTGAGTGTGAATACACAAACACACACACACACACACACACATACACACACACCAGGCACATCTCCTGAGGCGCACATCAACCAAGTAACTGCTGCAGTATATGGGCGCCTAGCAAACCTAAGAACAGCATTCCTACATCTTAATAAAGAATCGTTCAGAACCCTGTACACTGTGTACGTTAGGCCCATACTGGAGTATGCAGCACCAATTTGGAACCCACACCTAGCCAAGCACGTAAAGAAGCTAGAGAAAGTGCAAAGGTTTGCAACAAGACTAGTCCCAGAACTAAGGGGTATGTCCTACGAGGAGAGGTTAAGGGAAATCGACCTGACGACACTGGAGGACAGGAGAGATAGGGAGGACATGATAACGACATATAAGATACTGAGAGGAATTGACAAGGTGGAAAAAGACAGAATGTTCCAGAGATGGGACACAGCAACAAGGGGACACAGTTGGAAGTTGAAGACTCAGATGAATCACAGAGATGTTAGGAAGTATTTCTTCAGTCACAGAGTGGTCGGGAAGTGGAATAGTTTGGGAAGCGATGTAGTGGAGGCAGGTTCCATACATAGCTTTAAGAAGAGGTATGATAAAGCTCATGGCGCAGGGAGAGTGACCCAGTAGCGGCCAGTGAAGAGGTGGGGCAAGGAGCTATGACTCGACCCCTGCAACCACAACAACTAGGTGAGTACACACACACAAAGACTGCAAACCTCACTCAAGGAAAAGGATCTTGGGGTGAGTATCATACCGAGCACATCTTTCTGTACACCGTGTACGTCAGGCCCATGCTAGAATAAGCAGCACCAATATGGAACCCACACTTGGTCAACAAAGTCAAGAATTTAGTATAAGTGAAAAGGTTTTCAACAAGACTAGTCCCGGAGCTAAGGTATAAGTCTTACGAGGAAAGTGTAAGGGGACACACTCTAATGACATATAAAATACTGAGAGGGAGTGACAAGGTGGATAGGGATAGGATGTTTCAGAGATGGGACACAGCAACAAGGGGACACAACTGGAAATTGAAAACACAGATGAGTCACAGTGTTGTTAGGAAATATTTCCTCAGTCAGAGCTGTCAGGAAGTGGAACAACGTAGAGAGTGATGTAGTGGAGGCAGGAGCCATACATAGCTTTAAGAAGAGATACGATAAAGCTCATGGAACAGGTAGAGAAGGGACCTAATGGCGACCAGCGTAGAGTCGGGGCCAGGAGCTGTGACTCAACCCCTGCAACCACAAATAAATGAACACACACACACACACACACTTTCTGTCTCCCAAAAAACAAATCTGCTTCTGCAAGAAAAACAGTATATGTTGCTCCAAAACGTTAATATTAACAGAACAATCATTGTTATCTACTAGGGAAAAAAAAAGCTCAAAAATACGAAAAATTCCGAAAATGAATTCATGTATTTTCAATATTTCAGTGCGTTTTGTATTTAATCTTTTTGTGCTGTAATGGAGGTAAAAAAGAGTTCCAGTATAAGGGAAAATAATTGTTGAGAAGGTGAAAAAAATCTATTAATTGGTATAATATCTCAACTATGTACTGACCACTATGTGACTGCAGGTACCGCTTCTCAACTTGACACTCTCTCCTAGCTTCGTGGCACTATCGTACTCGCTTTAAAAATTATGTACGAACTCTATCTCCACCACTTCTAATTCGATGTCATTCCTCTTCAAGACCCTTTTGAGACGGAAGAATACTTCCTGACATCCATCTCTTTATATTTCAGGTGTGCAACCGTGTACCTATTTATCGCCACTCAAATAGCCCGTCTCTGTCTGCCCTACCAATTCCTCTGAGTATTTCGTAAGATGTTAACACGCTTTCCCTGGTCCTTATGTCGTCCAGTGTCAGTATATTCAGTTCCTTTAGCTCATACCCCATAGCTCCGATAATAGTCTCCTTGCGTAATACTGCACTTTCTTAACATGCTTCCTTTGGTGTGGGGTTCCATTCCGGCGCTGCGGGCTCCAAAATGGACCTGATATATGTTTCATTAAGAGCCAGGAATAACTGTTGGGATCCCTGAAGGTCATTAAGACATGTTAGGCGATGATTGCCTGTGACCCTCTGGCGATATGCTACATGTACTGGGGACGAGAGACGAATTTTTAATTCAACCAAGAAAACGCTTATCGCTGGGAAAATATATATATATAATATATATATATATATATATATATATATATATATATATATATATATATATATATATATATATATATATATATATATATATATATATATATATATATATATAAATATATATATATAACAGCTGGCTGCCTTGGATCAAAACGTCTAGCGTTGGCTGGGCGCCAAGGTATTGGTCCAGTGTGGTACGGTGGTAAAAGCATTGCGTACCTTGTTGTATGGTTCGTAGGTTTGAGTCTCCTTCGGCCAGAGATTAGTGTTTGTGAATATTTCGCCTGTTCTCCGAATTCTAAACATTATACTATATATATATATATATATATATATATATATATATATATATATATATATATATATATATATATATATATATATATATATATATATATATATATATATATATATATATATATATATATACATATATTGCAAATTTGTCGAATTTATCATCAGAGATATTGTAGTTTCCTTAGCAAGAGATTTTCCTGCAGTGTTTGTTGACTAAGCATTAACGAGTACGATAATTAGGGAATTATGAGAGATTTTAAAGGAATATTTTTTTATAATTATAGGACACGTACTTTCCCGTAAAGGACATAAAATCCTGAGGAGAGTGAAGTAATCAGAGACATGGAGGGTAGTACCAATTTCTTGAACGAAGGACCATTTACTACCAATAAGGAGTCTATTTAGTCTATTTAGTAACAGCCCATGGAACCAACCTACAGTGTACCAGACAGAATGTTTAAATAACATCCATTTTTTATTTCTCCGTCAATCATATTCATTATTAAAGGTTCTCTGAACTTGTATAAAATATTTTGTGGCAAGTTTCTGCAGTCAGTTGCCTTTTTCCTGACGAGCAAAGCACCACCACTACCACCACCACCCTATCACATTGTTTATTATTAAAGTTTCCCCAAGAAGCCACAAGATGGCCCAGAACTCCCTGTCGTGGGACAAAATATATATTTTTAGCGCACATTTTTACCTTGGGTATCACTTCATGCCCGCCACTGGAGCCTTCCTCACATATTTTTCCTAATACCAAATTTTTATATTATTATTTTTTAAGAGAACAAAATTATTAACCTTTTCAAATTTGCAAAACATGGCAGACACAATTAGGCAAAACAACAACTTCAGCAAATAAGACGCAAAGGACAATATTAAAAACAACTTTGACCTTTGCAACAGCTTCTTTTTAAGTTAACAGAGTCACTCGAGAAGAAAAAGTGAAGTGTGGCGTTTAAGACGCAGTAGTAAGAGAAAGATCCAGTGTGATGGTTGGCTACGACGATACACCTTAGTTACGACTCTTGGCTTATTGAAAATTCCCTGTGTATTAAAGAGTACTATTGCAAGTTGTGATGAGAGCTTTACCTAAACACTTTCTCTTAAATTCGTCACCCTTTTTTAAGGACTAGTTTAGTCTGCCCATTTCTTCAAGAAGCTTGGATAGTTACGATATACAAGCGTAATTCAAATTGTCTATTTTAAGGTATATTTGTGTTGTATTATGCGCTCGGACATATTTTTGGCAGATTCTGTGACATATTTCATCACAGCCTCCACAATGATTTTCACATATCCAGACACTTTCTTCTTAATTGTATAGAGTATTTTAGTGCATTATGAATTTCCGTATAGTGGATGAAGTAATGAATATTACCTTGTCTTTTCTAATATTGATTGACATGCTGCCTGCGGTGGAGATTCGATGTCTATCAATGTTCGCGATTTTGGGTGTTTAATATAATTTTGCGGCTTCCTTCTGATAAAGTGTCTTCAGGAAGATGAATCTTATAGAACAACGCCAATCTAAAAGCCACCTTAAATATATTATACTATTAATAAATGAGATAGTGCTTAAATAAAACTTGTAATCACATATGAAATGGAAGGAATTTACCTAAGATTCAAAGAGATTAGGAATAAGTCACTTAGGAAAGTCAACTGCCTCTGGATACAGCAGCTTAAAATTGATGGAATTAACTTCCCATTACAAAAATCAATATTTAAAAAAAACGATTGAATAGAAGCATTAAATAAACGTACAAAATGTGTGAGATTTTGGGGTATCCTAAGCCACTAGGAGATGGGAGTAACAACGATGACTCCACTACGAGAAAATGAACCACAGTTACAAATTATGGTCATAAACAAGTGTGAAAGACTTAGCTAGAGGAAACACTGCAGTTACAAGATAATAAAGGACCCCTGGGAAACCAGCTGGAATATAGATACCACAGCATAAGTCTTTCCCAAGCGAGATTTGAAATGTAGCTGAAGCGTACAGACAGCGTCATAGTTGCCAGATGGAACTCTTCAAGAAACCCACCGGTGACCCATAATCCTCACCATTTTAACACTTTTCCCAGCATCTATTATTGAAAAATTGTTAAATATATTTACATTTAAGTACGTAATTATTTGGGCTAATGGTATAGGCAAGGTAATTTAATACAATTGGTTTTATTTACAATACGGAGGATGTACAATCAGCTCTTATATAAAGCTCCTCGATACAGTGTGATTTTTTGTAAACATGACTGAGAAAGTTCATCAAAAATTGAATAGCGTGTACTAGTAAGGCCTTTCCATTTGCTGTTCAGTTTTTTATGTAACTTTTCAATCACATTTACAAACAAATCGGTCTCTGTAAAGGAGCTTTAAAAGACAGATTACTGTTTTAACAAAATAATCATTAATTTGATAATAATTTTCTTTTACTTATAATCTATGAAACGTTATTGATATTTAAGTCTCATAGTTAAATCAAAGTAAAATATAATTGAAATATGAAAATATTATTTAAAAAAAAATGCTATCCAACACAATTGTTTTACTTATATATATACATAATAATATATATATATATATATATATATATATATATATATATATATATATATATATATATATATATATATATATGTCGTGCCGATTAGGTAAAATTTGCGATTTTGGCTTAAATAGCAACGCTCACCTTGCCATATAAGACAAGTGAAAATTTGTGTATGCAATAATTTCGCCAATATCATTCTGAACATAACGAAAAAAATATATTTCATTGTGTTTCTTTATTATTAAATTAATGTTAACGTATCTAAAATATATTTAGTTCGGTTAGGCTAAATTAAATTTAGCTTGTTGTAATAAGGTTAGGTAGGTTTTCAAAGTTTCTCTTGGTACAAAATTATAAATTCTTACATTAACATAAATGAAAAAAATATATCTTTAAACGTATAAGAGAAAATTTTAAGAAAGGACTTAATTTTAGATGAGTTCTTGCTAATTGACCAGTTTTACCTAATCGGACGACTATATATATATATATATTATATATATATATATATATATATATATATATATATATATATATATATATATATATATATATATATATATAATATATAGTCATGTGCCGATTAGGTAAACCTTCGATTTTGGCTTAATTAGCAACGCTCTTCTTGCCATATAAGACAAGCGAAAATTTGTGTATGCAATAATTTCGCAAAAATCGTTCTGAACCTAAAGAAAAATATATTTCATTGTGTTTGTTTATTATTAAATTAATGTTAACGTATCTAAAATATATTTAGTTGGGTTAGGCTAAATTAAATTGCGCTTGTTGTAATAAGGTTGGGTAGGTTTTCAAAGTTTCTCTTGGTACAAAATTATAAATTTTTACATTAACATAAATGAAAAAATATATCTTTAAACGTATAAGAGAAAATTTTAGAAAGGACTTAATTTTAGATGAGTTCTTGCTAATTGACCAGTTTTACCTAATCGGCACGACATATATATATATATATGTCGTGCCGATTAGGTAAAACTTGTGATTTTGGCTTAAATAGCAACGCTCACCTTGCCATATAAGACAAGTGAAAATTTGTGTATGCAATAATTTCGCCAAAATCATTCTGAACCTAACGAAAAAAATATATTTAATTGTGTTTGTTTATTATTAAATTAATGTTAACGTATCTAAAATATATTTAGTTGGGTTAGGCTAAATTAAATTGCGCTTGTTGTAATAAGGTTAGGTAGGTTTTCAAAGTTTCTCTTGGTAAAAAATTATAAATTTTTACATTAACATAAATGAAAAAAATATATCTTTAAACGTATAAGAGAAAATTTTAGAAAGGACTTAATTTTAAATGAGTTCTTGCTAATTGACCAGTTTTACCTAATCGGCACGACATATATATATATATATATATATATATATATATATATATGTCGTGCTGAATAGGTAAAAACTGCTATTTTGGCTTAAATAACAACACTCTTCTTGCCGAATAAGGCAAGCGAAAATTTGTGTATGCAATAATATTATTGTAGACTTATCTAAAATATATTTAGTTGGATTAGGCTAAATTAAATTGCGCTTGTTATAATAAGGTTAAGTAAGTTTTCTAATGTTCTTTTTGGTACAAAATTATAAATTTTTACATAAACATAAATGAAAAAAAATATATCTTTAAACGAATAAGAGAATTTAAAAGGACCTGATTTTAAATGAGTTCTTGCTAATTGACCAATTTTACCTATTTGGCACGACACTATATATATATATATATATATATATATATATATATATATATATATATATATATATATATATATATATAGTTGTAGGTAGTAGGTTGGTAGACAGCAACCACCCAGGAGGTACTACCATCCTGCCAGGTGACTGTGAAACAGAAACCTGAAACTGTTTTACATGATGGTAGGATTGCTGGTGTCTTTTTCTATCTCATAAACATGCAAGATTTCAGGTAGGTCTTGCTACTTATACTTACACTTAGGTCATACTACAAACATGTACACGTTTATGTATACACACTCATCTGAGTGTGTATGAGCCAAGTCAAAAAAATTTTTTATTTATGCAAATATTTCAATGGGAATATTGTCTTTGAATTAAGCAGCATTTCATTAGTAGACACTGAGTTTTTAGTGACGTTTTGCCTTTAAGTTATTCAGAAAAAAAAAAAAAAAGAATTATTTGATAAGATTTATGGCAGTGCATTGTCTACAAAATTGGTAAGACATACAATGTTCTAGTTGAGATCAGATGAAAGATGAAGAGTTAGGTTATGAAGTTTCAGCGTGGTATGAGCTTTCTGTCAATAGATTGCATAATAAAAAATTTTTGAAATACGAGTTTTTGTTTTTGTTTTTTGTGGGGGGAAATAAAAATCACTAACAAGAAACCGTAAAGCACATCGAAAAAATCAGTCTGAGTTACGAAAGAACAATCCTTCCTCAACAACCTACGAAAAGAATCATTATGCTATGACAAATACTCTTTGCATAATAGGGATTACAATGTCAATAACTTACTCCTGAGATATTGGCACTTACAAATCTTCGGACATGGTTAGCCACATATTCGGAGCAGTGCCTCCCACCATACTTATCGACGGCTGCAAGGCCACTGAGGTGTCTGCCGCAGCCACACACACCACTCCTCACAGAAGTTGCCATGTAGTGTATTTAAAATGAAACAATCATAAAAATGCAATTTTAGGGTAAAAAAAAAAAAAAACTGGCTAATCAGCAACACATCTTTTGCTGACACACACACAAAAAAATACTTTTAGTATAAACATACTTAGAAATATGATAGAAATAAGCAGATTGCATCAACTTGTTGCCAGAATGATGCACTATTTTTGGTAAGAAAATATTTTTCCATAAGTTTTCAATTTTAATTTTTTTATATATCGAAACAGGCTCATCTCCTCCTTAATAGTTCTTGTTCTTATTGCTTTTCCCTTTCATATCCATGGGGAAGTGGAATATGAATCTTTCCTCCGTAAGCCATGCGTGTTGTAAAAGTCAACTAAAATGCCGGGAACAATGGGCTAGTAACCCCTTTTCCTGTGTAGCTTACTAAAAAGAAGAAGAAGAAAACCGTCAAAGTGGGATGTTTGAATGTGCGTGGATGTTGTGCGAATGATAAGAAAGAGATGATTGTAGATGTTATGAATGAAAAGAAGCTGGATGTCCTGGCTTTAAGTGAGACAAAGCTGAAGGGGGTAGGAGAGTTTCAGTGGGGAGAAATAAATGGGATTAGATCAGGGTTTCAAATAGAGTTAGAGCTAAAGAAGGAGTGGCAATAATGTTGAATAATCAGTTATGGCAGGTAAAGAAGGAATATAAATGTATAAATTCAAGGATTATGTGGAGTAAAATAAGGTTGGATGTGAAAAGTGGGTTATAGTAAGTGTTTATGCACCTGGAGAAGAGAGAAGTGTAGAGGAGAGAGAGATTTTGGGAAATGTTGAGTGAGTGTGTGGGGAGTTTTGAACCAAGTGAGAGAGTAATTGTGGTTGGGGATCTTAATGCTAAAGTGGGTAAAAATGTTGTGGAGGGAGTAGTAGGTAAATTTGGGGTGCCAGGGTAAATGTAAATGGGGAACCATTAATTGAGCTATGTGTAGAAACAGGTTTGGTAATAAGTAATACATATTTTATGAAAAAGGGGAAAATAAATATACAAGGTATGATATAGCACGTAAGGAAAGTAGTTTGTTGGATTATGTATTGGTGGATAAAAGGTTGATGAGTAGGCTTCAGGATGTACATGTTTATAGAGGGGCAACGGATATATCAGATCATTATTTGGTTGTAGCTACAGTTAGAGTAAAAGGTAGATAGGACAAAAGAAAATGGCAACAGCAAGTAAGAGAGAGGTAAAAGTGTATAAACTAAGGGAGGAGGAAGTTAGGGTGAGATATAAGCAACTATTGGCAGAAAGGTGGGCTAGTGCAAGTAGGAGTAGTGGGGGGGTTGAAGAGAGTTGGGATAGTTTTAAAAATGCAGTATTAGAATGTGGGGCAGAAGTTTGTGGCTATAGGAGGGTGGGTGCAGGAGGAAAGAGGAGTGAGTGGTGGAATGAAGAAGTAAAGGGTGTGATAAAAGAGAAAAAGGTAGCTTATGAGAGGTTTTTATAAAACAGAAGTGTTAATAGAAGAGCAGAGTATATGGAGAGTAAAAGAAAGGTGAAGAGAGTGGTGAGAGAGTGCAAAAGAAGAGCGGATGAAAGAAAGGGAGAGGCTCTGTCAAGAAATTTTGCTGAAAACAAGAAAAAAAATTTGGAGTGAGATAAACAAGGTAAGAAAGCCTAGGGAACGAATGGATTTGTCAGTTAAAAACAGAGTAGGGGAGTTAGTAGATGGGGAGCTGGAGGTATTGGGTAGATGGCGGGAATATTTTGAGGAACTTTTAAATGTCGATGAAAAAAGGAGGCGGTAATTTCATGTACTGGCCAGGGAGGTACAACATCGTTTAGGAGTGAAGAAGAGCAGGATGTGAGTGTGGGGAGGTGCGTGAGGCATTACGTAGAATGAAAGGGGTAAAGCAGCTGGAATTGACGGAATCATGACAGAAATGTTAAAAGCAGAGGGGATATAGTGCTGGAGTGGTTGGTATTTTTGTTTAATAAATGTATGAAAGAGGGAAGGTACCTAGGGATTGGCAGAGAGCATGTATAGTTCCTTTATATAAAGGAAGGGGGATAAAGAGAGTGTAAAAATTATAGGGGAATAAGTTTACTGAGTATACCAGGTAAAGTGTATGGCAGGGTTATTATTGAAAGAATTAGAGGTAAGACAGAGAGTAGGATTCAGATGAGCAAGGAGGCTTTAGAGTGGGTAGGGGATGTGTAGATCAAGTGTTTACAGTGAAGCATATATGTGAACAGTACTTAGATAAAGGTAGAGAAGATTTTATTGCATTTATGGATTTAGAAAAGGCATATGATAGAGTGGATAGGGGAGCAATGTGGCAAATGTTGCAAGTGTATGGAATAGGTAGTAAGTTACTGAAGGCTGTAAAGAGTTTTTATGAGGATAGTGAGGCTCAGGTTAGGGTGTGTAGGAGAGAGGAGATTACTTCCCGGTAAAAGTAGGTCTTAGACAGGGATGTGTAATGTCACCATGGTTGTTTAATATATTTATAGATGGGGTTGTAAAAAAGTAAATGCTAGGGTGTTGGGGAGAGGGTGGGATTAAATTATGGAGAATTAAATGCAAAATGGGAGTTGACACAGTTACTTTTTGCTGATGATACTGTGCTTATGGGAGATTCTAAAGAAAAGTTGCAAAGGTTAGTGGACGAGTTTGGGAGAGTGTGTAAAGGTAGAAAGTTAAAAGTGAACATAGATAAGAGTAAGGTGATGAGGGTATCAAACGATTTAAATAAAGAAAAATTGGATATCACATTGGAGAGAGGGATTATGGAAGAAGTAAATGTTTTCAGATATTTGGGAGTTGACGTGTCAGCGGATGGGTTTATGAAGGATGAGGTTAACCATAGAATTGATGAAGGAAAAAGGTGAGTGGTGCATTGAGGTATCTGTGGAGACAAAAACGTTATCCATGGAGGCAAAGAAGGGAATGTACGAAAGTATAGTGGTACCAACACTCTTATATGGGTGTGAAGCATGGGTTGCAAATGCTGCAGCGAGGAGGAGGCTGGAGGCAGTGGAGATGTCCTGTCTAAGGGCAATGTGTGGTGTAAATATTATGCAGAAAATTCGAAATGTGGAAATTAGGAGAAGGTGTGGAGTTACTAAAAGTATTTGTCAGAGGGCTGAAGAGGGGTTGTTGAGGTGGTTTGGTCATTTAGAGAGAATGGATCAAAGTAGAATGACTTGGAGAGCGTATAAATCTGTAGGGGAAGGAAGGCGGGGTAGGGGTCGTCCTAGAAAAGGTTGGAGGGAAGGGGTAAAGGAGGTTTTGTGGGCGAGGGGCTTGGACTTCCAGCAAGCATGTGTGAGCGTGTTAGATAGGAGTGAATGGAGACGAATGGTTTTTGGGACATGACGATCTGTTGGAGTGTGAGCAGGGTAACATTTTGTGAAGGGATTCAGGGAAACCAGTTAATTGATTTAATTGGACTTGAGTCCTGGAAATGGGAAGTACAATGCCTGCACTTTAAAGGAGGGGTCTGAGATAGTGACAGCTGGGAGGGACTTTTCTCAGCTGTCGTATCTGAGCTCCTCTGCAAAGACAGTGATTATATATGAGTGTGGTGAAAGTGTTAAATGATGATGAAAGTATTTTCTTTTTGGGGATTTTCTTTCTTTTTGGGTCACCCTGCCTCGGTGGGAGACGGCCGACTTGTTGAAAAAAAAAATATATATATATATATATATACAGTGAGCGTTTATCGATGAATAAATAGGAACAAAGAAAATAACTGATATTAGGTTAGGTCTGCATGGAGTATGGTTCAAGCACCTGGCAGACAGAGACTCTGGGGTAAGGCGAGAGCTGGGAAGTGAGGTCAGACGAAGAATAACACTTGAGAGAAGTGTCTTCAGCTGTAGAAATAGTGCCCGTGTCTTATGATGGCTTCTTTGAGTAAGTGGTAGAGGTCTGAGTCACTTTGATGTGTCGTTTAACGAAATCAATTACTTGGTTAGTTGAAATGATGTAGGGAAAAACGCAGACGAATTTTACTGTACCTTTGCATAGTCATATGAATAGTTAATTGGAGTAAGTCTCCATCTCTTCTTTTGTACATCCATCTATAAAGAACTAATAGTGACGGAAGAAGAAAGGAATAACCAGGAGTACGATCTACTCTCACTGCCCAAATGTCTAGCAAAAGGATTTCATATCACGGATATCAACATATAATATTCATGGGAAATTCCAGCATCAAAATGCTTTTCACAGTATATTAGATTCATCGGAATCCTATTTGTCAGTGACGTCATCTTACCCTGCAAGAGGGGAGACGACTGTACTGCAGATTCAATGATACGGATTACAATGACATATTTTTAATAATAATAATAATAATAATAATAATAATAATAATAATTTTTAATATTATCGTACATAATTATAATAAAAATGGAATTATCTTATAGGAGAAATAACAATGAGTATTTTTTGAGTACGAGTATTTAGGTAAGGGTGAGTAGGTGGTTTTTGAGAAGAGTCTTAAAATGATTCTGAGACAAGGTTATTTTTGTATTTTCTGGTAATGAGTTCCAGAATCTGGGGCCCTTTATGTGCATTGAATTTTTACATAGGTTGCTATGGACGCGGGGTACATCAAAATGTGATCTGTTTCTTGTGTTATGGTCTAACAGTCTAACAGTATTCAAAAGTCTGGAATATTATTATACCATGATTAAAGTCACTGAGATATAATTACTAAAAATGTAGAATGCGATACACAACTGTACATTATACCAAATGAACAAAACGGTAACATAATTTTGAAGGGGAAGGATTTTTAAAACGAAAGCAATGTTCGTCTCGCTTGTTATGGATACAAGACAATGATATTATCGACCAAACCAGTCAGTGCAGGAGGTGGAGTAAATTAACTCAAATGTCTCTCAAATGACCTAATGTCTCACCCGGAGGATATAAAATATGCCATTGAACTCTGCAATATAACGTATCCTGAACCATCCTGGAGAAAAATTCACTACTCGCTGCCCACCAGTCTGATGGCATGATTAGTATTTTTTATAAGATTTGGACACTGTGGGGAAAGTACTAGAGATAGTTACGGAGGACATAATATTCCTACATCTATTTAAAAAATATTTTTTCCATGTTACCTCATGCATAATTTTTCCCTATTTGCCGAAAGCTTTGACGTTTCACCTAGAATGCTCCCAAAATGTCAACGTTGACATGTTAAATAATATGAAGTTTTACCTATTCGGCACATTATATATATATATATATATATATATATATATATATATATATATATATATATATATATATATATATATATATATATACATATATATTTTCACCCTTCACTTTATTAAAACTCACATAAAAAAATATATAGCATTCCTGCTTTTATTCCCCAAAAATGAAATAATAATTATTATTATTATTTTATTATTATATTGGTAGTAGTATTGATAGTAGACAGCAGCAGCAGTAGTGAAGTAGCAGTAGTAGTAACATACTCGTGAGAAAACGCTAAATCAGTAAAGGTCACACAACGCCTGGGAAACGAGAGACAATCAGGTTTAAACGGAGGAAGTGAGAAGTGGAAGGCAGCTGCATATTCTAAGATCAAGAGCACTGCACTAGTACCAAGGCTTCCCTCTGGAAGACACCGACGAAAAATAGAAGAAAGATTTACGAGCACTCACACAATAGTTTCTCAAACATCTCGTAGCAACTAAATTTGTCTAGAAACCCACCAATATGACGTTCACAAATAAACAATAACTATCGTAACTATAATATTTTTTTCCCATACAAGTTATGGACGCCGTGAGTGTGTGTGTGTGTGTTTGAATGTACATATATATGTTGAGAATTTACTTTAATCTTTGATTTTGGGATTGAAGTATTCTTAACTGGTGTTGAAGTTGGTGACATACAGCTTAAATTTAAGACTCTTGTGCAGCCTATAGACTTTATCCTCAGTAAGCCGATCTCTTACCCCTAGACACAATTTTCTTGATTTTCTAAGTGCTAACAACGTTACATTTTCTTTCGAAGGTCAAATATTTGTATCAGATCAGGACCAAATAAGAAGTACAACTGAATTTGCATACAATTAAAGTTTAATGTTAATTCTCCTTCCACGACACGTTAAACGATACTCCATTCTTTCGATTCATCAAAACTTGATGAACTATTTGAAGTGCAAAGTGAACCAATGACTCGAAAAACAATAGAATGAACATTCGAAGCGATGCAGCACAATCATGTTAAGAAACTAGCGGAATAATTACCTACTATGGAATAAACTAGCAGAAGTAAATAGCAAAAACATATTTAAAACAAAAGTTATTCTATGCATAAGCACAATCGTGTTAAAAAAACATAAGCAGAATAATTACCAACTGGAATAAACGATCAGTTGAAAGTACCCAAAATACAGTCACTAAATATGTGATTATATGCAGAGACTGTTGACAGTAAGTTCCCGGGGTTAATGTAGGAACTACATCAAGATAATAAGATGACAATAGACTATCCATGGCATAATAGTAGTAGTGGTAGAAGTAGAGATCATAGTTGTATTTATGTTGGTAGAAATACCGACACTATGTTAGGTAAAAGGACACAAGTGCAACTAATGTGACATTTTATTGTGGCAACGTTTCGCTCTCCAGGAGATTTATCAAGACGGCTTTGATAAAGCTCCTGGAGAGCGAAACGTTACTACAATAAAATGTCACATTAGTTGTACTTGTGTCCTTATGCATAACATCATAGTTGTAGTACTCCAAGCAGTAATCACCAAATCCTGCTTCCTCATTTTCCACAATTATCCTTGCACATATTTATGTTCGTTAAGAAATCATTTCGCCCATCTTTTACCTGCCGACAAGTTTGTCTGATGAAGCGGAGGATGGGGAGAGAGCCTCCTGCTTTGGATTAACTGGTAACGGCTTGACAAAGCTCCTGGAGAGCAAAACGTTGCCTCAATAAAATGTCACATTAGTTACATTTGTATCGTTTTACCTAACATATTTGTCGGTAATTCTAACAACATTATTACAACTGGTATGGTGATACCGACAATTTCTAGGTACAAGACATTCACGCACTGATCATAACATTCAACACTTACTAAGGAAACGTTTCGCCCAAAGTGGCTTGTTTAGGATCGAGGAAGTCACTTGTAGCGAACCGTTTCTTTAATATATGTTTATCAGAGCAAATGTGTCTTTTCTCTACTACCTTCTATTCTACTATCTTAATCTCAATTATCTGGACAAAATTACTGAGACCCAGAACGAACCTCATCTTTTTGAGCAGATAGTCTCGATATGATCAGTGCAAGAGGTTTGCACCCCTCACTCTCTCTGCTCTCTCTATGTATGTCTCTCTCTCTCTCTCTCTCTCTCTCTCTCTCTCTCTCTCTCTCTCTCTCTCTCTCCTTGGTATGCTGGTGAGCTAAATGGGTCACAGCCCTGGTACTCCTTTAATGATCACCACCAAACTTTTACAGTGAGCTCAGGTCCTAATGAACGTGCATTTTTTTTTAAATTTTTCACAAGATGCATTTCGTGGAGCTGAGCAATTCTGTAATGAGGATATTATGCCAAGAGAATTTTGTGGCGTCTTTCATTCCATTCAGATCCTGCTCCTGCATGCACTTCATTATGTGAATGTTGGAATTCTTCCTGCTTGAAACTGGGAGAGATTTAGCTTTTCCCCGGCTCTGAGAAATATTGTGAAAATTACCTTCATACTTGCTGTCTTTACATTGGCACTCTTACTGATTAACTCCAGGAGCTACTGTGAATTACTGCTTTCTTGATTATTATTATGTTTTTTTATTATTCTTATTATGATAATTACTATTTTTTTAAATTCTATTATTTATATAATTATTAATATTAATATTATAGTAACTGTACTGATCATGTATATTTCGTATCTAATATCATTAGTTGTAAATGTAAATAAGTTAATGGTTTGAAACACTTTCTTCTCTTTACCTGCCTTGTCAGGAGGCAGGTAAGAGGGTCTCAGAACCCCAGACCCACCTTGTCAAGAAGGTGGGTCTTGGAGACTCTTGTACTCACACTTGCCTTGTCAGGAGGCAGGTGTGGGCGACTCATGCCCCCACACCTGCTGAATAAGGAGACGGGTGTGAGGCACTCACACCTCATTACCTGCCTTACCAGGAGGCAGTATACATATAATTTTTAATTCTAAAAAATAATACAAAGAAACGAAAAAACTAGCCCAAAGGGGCGCCTCCCCCAAATTTGGCAGAACATCATACATGTTTTGAACTCATTAAAGTTTGTGTTACCAATTTTTTTTTAAATGAATAGAAAACAAACCCTAGAAGAAGTCACATTTACAAATACATTATTAGGATTTTTATAATAATAAAAGTACCAAATACATTATTATTGATATTATTATTAAAGTTATATTTCAGGAAAGGAGTTGCAGTGTTGCAGGGGCTGACAGACAGGTTCAGTTATGTGTCTATATATATATATATTCACTTGTTTTTATCTTGAAATTTAGCTTTTTCATTTTCTTTCTCCGAATTTTTTTTTTTTTTTTTTACTTTCAGTTTATTTTCTTTTTTTTTTTTTTTTTTTTACTTTCAGTTTATTTTCTTTTCTTTTTTTTACTTCATTCATTTTTATTTTTAAATTTTCAGCTTTATTATTTTAATCGTTTTGTTTCATTCTTTTAATCATCCTTTCTCTTAAATACAGTATTTTTCGTAACCTTTCCTTCTTTTCTATTAGTTTTTCTTAAGGTTCAACCACTCATTAAATTTACTATCTTTTTAACTATCACTTCGTTTTATTAATATTAGTGGTAGCAGTTGTATTATTATTATTATTATTATTATTATTATTATTATTATTATTATTATTATCGTAAGGAATCACGAAAGTGTATTTTTAAGCGGTTGATTGACTATTTTTCGACGTTATTAGTTTTTAACTTTAAAATACCTCACCCGAATGTCTACCAATTTTCAACACACGTGTACAGCAACTAGGAAATGGTTCACGTGCCATGTGCTACGTGCCACGTGCTGGCACCTACTGGTCAATTCATGGAAACATTTCTCGGATTTGGTTTCTGTTCTCATACCTTGAGAAAGCCTGTTTTGTCCTACATAGAAGTGTGGAATCGTTATTCCAATAAACAGGTACACATTTACCAATTGCAGTTTCAATATGGATAAATTTTACGCTAAATAACTTGACAGTGCATCTTCCGATCCGATTCAAACTTTTGTGAATGATATATTTTTTGGACAGGATGGATCCTAATAAATTTAGGCACTTAGAGTGCCAGTATACCATTTTTAATGAAGAAATTGGTATTTTAGTATACTTGCAATGAGTTGTGAATGCCTCTACAGATTAGTTTTAAATTTTCATCTTTGAAAGATACTGTACTCTTGTTTATTTTACTTGTATTGAGGTAGAGGGGGATGGGCTTACTAAACAAAGGTATACGAGTATCTTTATCTACTAAACATTTTCTTTCTCGTTTTAGGATATTTTTTCTATTATATTTTTTTCTGCTTATTCCTGACCTCTAGAGTGTGTGGACGCATGAGAGAATTTTCTTGCTCCTCTCTCCTAAGCATAACTCAATAAAGAATAGTGATATTAAGGCTTAAGTTACTATTCCTTCGCAGCCTTTAGTCTCGATTCGGAAAATATGGTTTGTTATCTGTCTTTGCTGTTCAGTTCTTCATGTTCTTCTTCTAACTCATTTTACGTATTTTACTTTTCCAAAAAAAAAAATTTCTTTAATATTTTTGTACCATGTTCTTTTCTTTTAATTTTCTTCGTCTTCTGTCTCTATCTTTATTATTTCTTGTTACCTTTACGGGCCTCAATCTCCATTATTAATTTGTGTGATATTAGAGAGGTTTTCAAGCACTTATATGAGTTGTTTTATTCTAGAAATTCAGATATATTCTCGTATATAGTTTAAAAACTCACATTATGGTAAAATATGCTTACAGTATTTTTATGAACTATTCACTGAAAATCTCACACACAAGTTCAATTGTTCTTTGATATTGAGTTAAGAGACGCGCCGTCTCGGGTGTGATCCAGACGCCGCCAGAGAATCAATGACAGGTTCAGTTACCGTAACAAATTCCTCTTCTTTTGTTCCAGTTAACTGCATTGCCAACCTTTCATTAGTTCCAAGTGCCGCCCTTGAGGTCCGTTCTCAGGTCTAGTTACCAGTGCTGACTACCACTTCGTCCATCGAGTTGGCTACAATGCCCTCCTTCTCTTCGTTCCAACCAATGCCTCTGGGGTCCATTCAATGGTCTAGTTTCCACAGAAGACTGCCCATTATCCGGGCCATCGGGGAAAACATTTTTCGTACCAACTCCTGGGCCACGCCATTAATATACCTTTAGTGTGTCATATCTTAAAAAAAAAACTGTGTAGAATATCCTCAGTGCTGTGATTTCCGCGTCCAATATTTGTTTTCCGGGAAGTTTAAAGATCCTCCACAACGCCATCTCTTGGTTATATTTTTTCCTAAGAGCTTGTCACCTTTTCTTTAGATTTTGTCAAAAAAAAAATCTCATCTTTTCCTTCCTACGCTCGTTATATTTTTAGTGGAAGCAACACGAAGACTATAAAAGTTTTTCCCATCAGCTCCCCCGTTCCTCGTTTTTACGGAGAGGTGTTTTATTGTGTGTGTGTACTCACCTATTTGTACTCACCTATTTGTGGTTGCAGGGGTCGAGTCATAGCTCCTGGCCCCGCCTCTTCACTGATTGCTACTAGGTCCTCTCTCTCCCTGCTCCATGAGCTTTATCAAACCTCGTCTTAAAACTATGTATGGTTCCTGCCTCCACTACGTCACTTTCTAGACTATTCCACTTCCTGACAACTCTATGACTGAAGAAATACTTCCTAACATCCCTTTGACTCATAGGAGTCTTCAACTTCCAATTGTGACCCCTTGTTTCTGTGTCCCCTCTCTGGAACATCTTGTCTCTGTCCACCTTATCTATTCCTCGCAGTATTTTATATGTCGTTATCATGTCTCCCCTAACCCTCTTAACTTGCTTCTAGCCTTTTGGGTCCTGTCGTACCTATTCTTAAAAGTACGTATAGAGCCTGCCTCAATTACCTCCTCGTTCACCGTCATTCCAATTCCTGGCCATCGTGAGGCTGAATTTTTTTTATACCGTGCCTGTGAATCATTTGCGTATTTATCGCACTACTGTGTCCTCTGACAGTCTGTCCCTTTGTAACTTATCAAGACTGAGTATTTTGTCTGTCTATATTATGTCTCCCCTGGTTCTTCTATCCTCTAATGTAGTCAGGTTCGTTTCTTTGATGCTCTCCTCATATCTAATTCCTCTTAGCTCTGGCATTAGTCCCGTTGCATATTTCTGTACTTTATCAGGTGCGGGCTCCATGCTGGTGCTGCGTACTCCAAGATGGGTCTGGCATATTTTCTGTTAAGTAAAGTGAATGACTCTTTGTTGAGATTCCTGAAAGGCATTCTTAGATTTGCCTAACAAGCGTCCGCCGCAGCGATATGCAACCTTTATTTCATAAACTTACAATTTCTGGCTTGAAATCCAAACAGCCCTTTGTCTCCCCTATCTTGCAGTTTGTCGCGGTTCATCTGTAGCTTTTCCAGGAACTCACTGTTTTTTATTATTATCTTCTGAATGTTATTCACATATAACAGAAACCGCTCTAGTCCTGCAACAAATACTTGTGGAGCTCTACTTGTCACACTATCCCATTCAAACAACTCTTCTAGGACAATTCTTTTTCTTCTTCTCATGACACTTTTGATTCATTATTGACCATTCCCTGATGTTCTTGCCAACTCAAGGTTTTGTCTTCGCTTTTTGCGTGGAATATTATTAAATTCTTTCTTACAGTTCAAGAATATGCAAACTATCCCTCTCTCTCGTGCGTCACCTCTCTTACCCTGCCATAGTACTCCAGCACGTTGGTGAGATGCAGTTTTCAATTTCTAAACTCATTCTGATTATTGCTTATCGTACCAGGTACTTCATCACACTTTCTGCCTTGGTCTCCTACTGACTTGGTCTCCTACTGACTTGGTCTCCTACTGACTTGGTCTCCTACTACTTAGTGACGGGTTATAAATTACTCTTACTACAACAATACTTTGACTCCCTTCGTCTTGAATTGGCTTCGTATAAGCTGTGCAACTCTTTCCCCCACCGCCTCTCACGTTTCCTCTTTCTTTCCTTATTATTCAATATCTTGCTGTGAACATCAGTTATCATTTAAGTTAGTTTTGACTGTGATTATGTCTAGGGATGCCTTTGTATTTATTCTTTCAGTTCATCACTCTTGTTTGATAACCCATCTGCTCTGGTTAGTAGCGTCCAGACTTTCTGTTTGCTGCTCGTCTGTGAAAAGCGGAAGTGAGGCTGCGCATTGTTACAGGAAGAAGGGTCAGGGATGCAGATGTACACAAAATGGGTGAGGGGGAACCATTTAGAGACTATTGTTAGTGCTTGGTAAATGAAAACCCTGAGTTTGATGAGCATGGGGTGAGCCTTGAAAGAGTTCTGGAGACGTGGTGTTCCCTCTTCTTGTCATACTCTCTGCTTCTTATATCTAATGCATTTCATTTGCCATCATGAATGTTTCCTGTTTTCATTCTGCCTCGATTCGTGTATACACAAGGAAATCTTGTAATCTGCATGAACGTTTTCCGTCTCAAGATCCTCTTTCGAGGAGCTTGTGACTACTTTGATCAGCCATTGTTTGCCCTGCAAGAACATACCAATCCTCTGAACTTTTAATCTGCCCTACTTCATCATTTCCTCCTATACAGTGTACTCACCTAGTTGTGGTTGCAGGGGTCGAGTCATAGCTCCTGGCCCCGCCTCTTCACTGGCCGCTACTGGGTCACTCTCCCTGCGCCATGAGCTTTATCATACCTCTTCTTAAAGCTATGTATGGAGCCTGCCTCCACTACATCACTTCCTAAACTATTCCACTTCCCGACCACTCTGTGACTGAAGAAATACTTCCTAACATCCCTGTGATTCATATGAGTCTTCAACTTCCATCTGTGTCCCCTTGTTGCTGTGTCCCATCTCTGGAACATTTTGTCTCTGTCCACTTTGTCAATTCCTTTCAGTATATGTTGTTATCATGTCCCCCCTATCTCTCCTGTCCTCCAGTGTCGTCAGGTCGATTTCCCTTAACCTCTCCTCGTAGGACATACCTCTTAGCTCCGGGACTAGTCTTGTTGCAAACCTTTGCACTTTCTCGAGCTTCTTCACGTGCTTGGCTAGGTGTGGGTTCCAAACTGGTGCTGCGTACTCCAGTATGGGCTTAACGTACACAGTGTACAGGGTCCTGAACGATTCTTTATTAAGATGTCGGAATGCTGTTCTTAGGTTTGCTAGGCGCCCATATGATGCAGCAGTTATTTGGTTGATGTGCGCCTCAGGAGATGTACCTGGTGTTATACTCACCCCAAGGTCTTTTTCCTTGATTGAGGTTTGCAGT
Source organism: Cherax destructor (assembly GCA_009830355.1). Classification (NCBI taxonomy): domain Eukaryota; kingdom Metazoa; phylum Arthropoda; class Malacostraca; order Decapoda; family Parastacidae; genus Cherax; species Cherax destructor. Next base: position 135,304 of record WNWK01000702.1, read on the forward strand.
CTCTGGCCCCCTAGACTGTACTCCGTCTGCGGTCTTCTTTGCCCTTCCCCAATCTTCTGGACCAGGCTTGCAGCCTGTCCAGATCCTTTTGTAGTTCTGCCTGGTCCTCGTCCGACTGTGTGTGTGTGTGTGTGTGTGTGTAAATATGCGCGTGTCAGTCAGCATCTACATGTGACAGAGTTTATATTTATTTACTGATCCCTCTAATCAATTATCCACAAAATATCATACTCTGAATTCCTAACATCATCGGGGATCTCATACCGACTTTTAAAGCTGTAATGTGTTTCCACCGCCTCCTCATCTAGATTCCTCCACCTCTAGCTACCTTCAGACTGAAGAAGTGTTTCCCGATGTTACTGGGATTCACTAGTATCACCAGCTTCCATCTACGACCCTTTTCCTCGAAGCCTTCACCTCAGTTTTGTCTGGTCGATCTTTAGTTTTGAATAGGGAAAAATTACGAGGTGGTAATTAGTGTCTGTGGTTAAGGAGTTGCCGCAGTTATAGGGTTGGGTTATAGCCATATGATAAATGGGCGATGTTATATTGTCTAATCTACGTGTAAAATGTCATATATGTAAATATAATTCCTGCTGCTATTATGAGTGATATAGATATATTGAAAGCATTAAGGGGGAAGCTTCTCTCCATAAAGACGTCTAGGTGTTGCACATGCGTTTTATTTTTCAACTGGTTTTTATTATATACCTTTGATAGGAAGATATAAATGATTTACCAGGAATAAAAAAAAAATGAATATTTTGCGGAATAAAAAAAATCCTAGGTAAAAAAATAAAGGAGATTATAGATCACTGCAGGATAATTTTAATAAATTAAGAAAAAGAGGTGGTACTTGATGGTATTAATTGTATGAAAATACAATGTAATGGAGGAAGTAGGTCACACTTAAGAGTCGTTAGCAAAAAGAGTTGCTTAAGACATCTCATTTTTCCCAGATACCATCATGCTGCAGTGTCAGACAGGTATCATATAGATCAGATTAAGACTTAAGACACTAGTGCATTCAACTTATCGGTATTTTTTTTACCATTTATATGATACCAGTCTGACACTGCAACATGATGGTATTTTGTAATGGAAGTGCGAGAAAGAGAATTTAGACCACGTGAAGAATACAACCCACATGATCTTATCACACAGAGACCAGGGCCTACAAATCAATTAAAAATAAAAAGTACATCATGTAAAGGAAATTGTGGAAAATTTATATGCTGCATTCGCGAATTAAAAAAAATAAAATATGTGTAGAGAAATTCTAAGCACTTCTGTTTATAACATATTTTAGGCGAAATTTGGATTTTCATCGGGTTTTGACACCCATGGATGTGCTAGCGAAGGTTCCAAGGTGAAATAAAAAAAAAATAACGTACTTAAAAATTAAGAGTCATGATGAATAGCTGAAAATACGAAAAAATTCCACGTGGACAAACAGGAATAAGAAGAGGCTACAACTATAAGCTGAGGTAAACGTGGATCTGAAAAGTAAAGGTAAATTTGATTTCGAAAGCTGTTGACCAGTGGCAGCTGAGCTTCGCAACAACAACTGAAAATATAAACTATATGATGGACATTTTATTAAAGACGGGGTGACGCCCGAACTTGGTTATGCTTGTGAAGTTCCACGTAAGTAACTAGATGCATTTCGGTCCTTTCAAAAAAATACATCGCAAAAGGGGCGAACTATTAACAAATATTATCTCTCAGATAGGTACACAGTATCAGAGTATACAGTACTTTGACACAGAGTGTGCAGGTTCGAATCCTGCTGTGGACTGATTATATATCAATAAAAATACTGTGGCTAGTCGGAGGATCGAACCAAAAACAACACAGGTTCGAGCCTCCGGCTAACCGCAGTGTTGTTGTTGATTAAATACCACTTATTCGTGGTTACAATAATATATATAATGGTAGCATTGTTGGTATTCTTTTTTCTGTCTCATAAACACGCTGGATAACAGGTATATCTAGCTACTTCTACTTACACTTTAGGTCACACTACACAGGCATGCACATGCATATATATACATAAAATCTTGTTTTTTCTTCTTTTTTCTTAATAGTTCTTGTTCTTCTTTATTTTCTCTATTCTCCATGGGGAAGTGAAAAAGAATCTTTCCTCCGTAAGCAATGCGTGTCGTATGAGGCGATTAAAATGCCTGGAGCAATGGGCTAATAACCCCTTCTCCTGAAGAAAATACTAAAAAAGTGAATAAATGTATGTGTGTGTGTGTGTGTGTGTGTTAATACACTTGCGTATGAATATGTTGGGATGAGTATATGGGCTTAAACACACAGACAGACACACACACACACACACACACACACACACACACACATTCATACACATGATTGGTCTGACAAGTTGTTGTTGGAATTTAACTTCGTCAAATGCAAAGTTATGAGAATCGGAAAATGGCAAAGTCGTCTGGAAACATTGTACAGGATGGGGAAACTAAGGTTACAAACCTTCCTGACAGAGGACCTCGGGATGAGCCAAGTTCTGAGCATTTTAACTGAGACGCAAGATATCCGAATAATCACTGCAGCAAAATCAAGACTGTATATGTATTGTTTGCATGAATATACCTATATAGGTATTAATATATCCATGTATGCATTTATTAATGTTTGTATTTATGTATATAAAATTAATGATTTTTTGTATATTTTAGTATGTAAAATGAATGTGTTTACTTAGGCACAGATGCATATTTGTGCATGTGTATTCACAATTAGATTCACACATGTGCATAAATTTGTCTATCACTACTACTAACATCACCACTATCACTATTACTAGTATCATCACTGGCACACTACCTCTATCACCACCATGCTCACCACCACCACTATCACCACCTTGCTCACCACCATCACTATCACCACCAACAGTATCACCATCATGCTCGCCACCATCACTATCACAACCAACAGTATCACCATCATGCTCACCACCATCACTATCACCACCAACAGTATCACCATCATGCTCACCACCATCACTATCACCACCAACAGTATCACCATCATGCTCGCCACCATCACTATCACCCCCAACAGTATCACCATCATGCTCATCACCATCACTATCCTCACCAACAGTATCACCATCATGCTCGCCACCATCACTATCACCACCAACAGTATCACCATCATGCTCACCACCATCACTATCACCACCAACAGTATCACCATCATGTTCGCCATCACCACAACTGCCACCATTATTTGCCTGTGTATTCTTGTGAATCTGCAATATAAAATACAAATCAGTCACTTGGAGACGATCAAAATTGTGAGGTCCCTCAGTAGTTCTTTAAAGCAATCTCGTGGAAATCATCTCCGGGAACAGTAAAATTGATCATGTAAATTACTCTAGTAATAGTTGACAAGGATTTGAAATTTGAAACCAATTGGATAAAGCGTTGTGAAGTTATAAACTAAAATCAGACGGCATGAAAAAACTAGCTAACAGATGGACGGCTCTAGTATCAAGCCGTGCGGTATATAAGGGTTCACTCAACTAAGTGAATTTTGATACACTAAAATAAAGAGTTTTCAACATTTTTCGATTTTCTGTTTTGTAGTGTTCTACAACACGGTAAGGAAAAAACTGATTGTGTGTTTTCTTTAAGACAGTTCATTATGATGAAATATTTAACAACTCCTAGTTTAAAAAGAAGATATTTATTACACATAGAAATCTGCCAACACACAAAGTAAAGTGAATGAGTATTCTCCTGGCCATAGGATGCAGCTCCCATTACATAAGTCATTCATAATCAGAAGAGACAAACGCATATATTTTAATCGTGATAAACGGGAATAAAAATTACACATATTTAATTTTACACAAAAATTTTCAGATCTGTACCTACCTACTTGAGTCTCATTTCCGTCATTGTTGCATTAGGATGCAACTTTCTCAACGTTTATACCTACGCAGCTAGCTTATATATTTTTGAAGTTATCCGAGCCACTTCAGGATGCTGGTAATGTGGCCAATAACTGGTCGCTGGGCATCTGCATATGTTAATTGTTCCTAGAATCTGTCCCTCGTTACCGTACACAAGCGTTCAAAATTTTATTCCGATAAGATGAGGGATTCGCGAATTATGAGCGAAAGGAAATCGAAAAATTGAAGGAAAGAAAAAAATTCAAGCAAACACATAAAGGTCCTTATTCGAGGTTACCTAATTACACATACACATACACACACACACACACACACTCGGTATGTACACGGAAAAATTCCCATTTCTCTGTACATATAAACATAGACATATATATTCTTCTGTTTATATATAAGACACGCTACTCTGAATACTCTTACATATATTTCTCTGTATATATATAAACAAAGGGGCACACTCTTTGCGGTGCATTTACACTGAGAAATACAAACCTCCAGGTGCGCATGCACTGAGAAATACACACATCTGTGCACGTGCAGAGAAAGTTGCAAACCACTCGGTGTATATACTTTTTTCTAACAACGATGGATACGCAGATAGGAAAAAAAACTAACTCTTAGTCCGTTATCAGTCTTGCCAACAGATAAGCAATCAACTTTTTCCTCCTCTCGCAAGCACTCGCAGTCATAACGCTGTTAAATGGTGCGGAGTAACTCAGCATCGCACCGTGTACACCGGTGCGATAGTGCCTGCCCCGGTGGCGGATATTACCCCCAGTATATTCGCCAATATTATACCTGCTCCATTTGGCCAAAGTTTCACAAGTGGAAAAGAAAAGAAGATAAATGCAGTTGCTGCTAACGCCATCAGTGAAGCAGACCTTTGAGGGGACAAAATTATTTTCCTCATTGTGTGTGTATATATATATATATATATATATATATATATATATATATATATATATATATATATATATATATATATATATATCGTGCTGAATAGTTAAAACTGGTTCTTGCTAAAGTTTTCTCTTGTACATTAAAGATATATTTTTTAATTTATGTTAATATAAAAATTAATGATTTTGTACCAAAAGAACCTTAGGAAACTTACCTAACCTTATTATAAGAAGCCCGATTTAATATAGCCTAATCTAACTAAATATATTTTATATAAATTTGCAATAATTTAATAAACAAACACAATGAAATATATTTTCTCGTTAGGTTCAAAATGACTTTTGCGAGATTATTGCATACACAAATTTTCGCTTGCATTATTCGTAAAGAATAGCGTTGCTATTTAAGCCAAAATCCCAAGTTTTACTTGTTCAGCACCACATATATATATTTGGAAGAACAATACAAACATCAAAACAAGTAATCTTTATTATTTTATTGACTGACGTCTTGCAATAACTCATAGCATCCTGGTGATCTGTTCAAGTGGAGAAAAACTACACATTACTGAGACAATTAAATTCTCAGTGGTTGGTTTAAACCGTATAACAACAATTTGTTATCAGTATAACTACTATGTCAGATGATTTTTAAAAAAATATGATCTAGGTCTATGATTTTTAAAAAAATAAAACGTTAAAAATTCAGAAAAATGAACTAAAATGTTATTTTGTTGCATATATTAACGATTTACAGCGGTATGAAGCGTTTTTTGTACATATCTTTCACGAAATGAAACTGTTAATAATGACTAAAGGTAAAATAATGAAATCAATCTCGTTTAAGGTAAACAATAAAGTGTGGCTTTGTTTACCTTGCCTTTAATATTTGTTTAATGTGGTGTAACTTTCTAGCAACTATATTATAATTTAATTTCCACAACTTTTTTCTTTAGACTCTGGAATGTTTCTTATTTCTTCTAAAGAAAGAAAACATTCTCTGAAAGTTAATGATTTGTCTTCATTATTCGATTTAATTTTTATCTTTGTTTGGTTAAAATATCTTACTCCTTTAAAACTTCTTCCAAGGACTTCATTAACATTTTTAGACACTAATACGCATTTTTTCAAACTATGAGACATTTATGCAGAGTATTTTTTCGGACCTCCATCATCAAGACCCGTGAGAAACCACTTACACAAACAAAACCAATATATTCCTAAATTATGCGATGATTGGAAATCGAAGGAAGTTCTTCAGGTGTCGTTTAGTGAGGTCGATGTAAACACAGTCAGAGCGCGTCATTACTAGCACCGTATTCCCGAGAGACCTAAAATATTTTACTAAATTTGGCTCAGGAATATCTAAATTTTTATTGTGGTCTCAATCTCAGTCTGCGTTTCATGCTTATAAGTAATAGAATATATATTTTATAAATATTCTGTGAGTGAGCAATGACCTAGTGTGCATAATTGAGTTTCATGTTGTTAAACTCCAAGGTCTAGGACCCCATTCTTAACACACTGTTAAACAAAGCAATACACATGTTCTCTTCACTTATAAAATCTCTTCACTTATAAACTCATGAAAGATTTAGCATATTCTCTCTCACTTTATCTACAACTCTCAAAGTGGAGGAATACTTCCTAACATCTCAGAATCCCTTCAGCTTCCCTTTGTGTTCCATTATACTTCTCCCTCTCCTGCTGAATAACATCTTTATCTATATTGTTTATGGTTCCAGGAATTTTGCTTCCCTTAATCTTGTCTACTCTTGTTGTAAGCTCTTTCAGAAATGTGAGGTCATGTTCGCTCAGCCTCTCAGACAACAGCCTGGTAAAGAATCTCTGCATTTTTGCTAGTTTATTGTTTCTTTAGAAGGAGGCTCTAAGCTGAAGCTGCAGACTCAAGAATCGGTCTAACATATACGGTCAATTTTGCTCTGAAAGTTCTTTGATTAAAAGTTTAAGGGCTATTCTTACTTTTGTTAATGGTTAGTCAGCTAATGGGATTTATAATGAATCGACTACACAAGATCATTACTGCTATGAGGTATTCACCACCACAGAAGAATTTATTCCCTAAAATATAACTTAATAGTAAACTCGAAGCATGTGTACGCTGAGAGACATACACATAACTGAGTATACATCCTGTGCGTTTTGCTAATGTGTCATAAGCTTTGTGATTCGGTAGACAGAACAGATATATTGTTTACTCAAAGATCCTTTTTCGTTGCAATTTTCTGTTATTTGTTCTTTACTAAAATGAGAGTAAGTGAGCCTACAGTTTCCAGCTTCCGCTCACAAGCTCTAATTGTATCTGAAAAGGCAACAAAGCCAGGTTTTGTGAGGTACTGTAATGGAGTTTGATAAGGCAACATTACTAGTTTTTGTGAGTTAGTGTAATGAAGTATGATAAGGCAAAATTGCTAGGTTTTGTGAGGTAGTGTAATGGAGTATGATAAGGCAACATTGCTAGGTTTTGTGAGGTAGTGTGGAGGAGTATGAGAGCGCAACAAAACTAATTTTTTCTTCCCTCTATATAACTCTCCCTTTTAATATGGCAGCCACACTCTGTCGATGTTCGCAAATTTCTTTGCGCAAAAAAATCTTCCCCTTTTCACACCCTCCCCCTCCATTACTCTTGCATCTCCCTTCATTTCCACCCCCTTCTGTTCTCTTCTCCCATCCCTCTCCTATCCCTGTCATCGCCTCTCAATATCCTTTCCTCTCCTATCTCCTATCTGTCCTCCCCTCCCATTTTCTCCCTGTCCTCTTTGTCCTGTCATTCTCTCCTTTACACATCCTCTCTCTCTCTCTCTCTCTCTCTCTATTCCCTCCTCCTGTACTCTGCTTTCACTTCCCAGTCTTCCCACAAACAAACACTGACGACCAAACTTGAACGAAGGACACTTGAAAAGCCAACGAGCGAAATAAAACGAAACGTATGCATGAATGTAAATAAAGTCAATATATTTGCCTCGCAACAAAGTAAAAGAGCAGAGGAACACAGCAGCCCCTGGCAGGGGACACCATTTTTCGGAAGTATTTCGGGTATCACACCTTGCATGCAGAGGATATAGGGACGTGAAGCAAGAACTAAAAGATGCTATGAGAGAGAGAGAGAGAGAGAGAGTATGCATGCGTGCGGGAGTGTTTTTAGTGTGTGTGTGTGTGTGTGTGTGTGTGTGTGTGTGTGTGTGTGTGCCTCTGAGAGTCCTATCTTTCTAACCTTTCTGCAGATCTATCTACAAAAATACAAGCTAGAGATCGCACCAACCTCCTCAGTTGTAACAACCGGCAGAGCTAGGCAGTGACCTTCACCCACAACCTTTGTAAACAAAGAACATAAGCCTGTGTGAGCTGAGCACAATGTTCTTAGTGCAATCTCGCCCCTGAACAGTATTATACATAGACTCACAAGAGCTGAAGGTGTCGTAACGCTAGTTGCTGCCCTGGACTCTCTCGCGAAGGTGAGAGGTGTGGTTGCAAATGTGCACCATAAGTGTATATTACAGGTATGTAGCATAAATGTACATAGCAGTGCATTCAACATATTCACACAGGAACGGTTGCAGTAAAAATAGGCTGTTAAATTCTTTCTGTTGAGAACACTGGCGAGATAAGGAATGATTAGGCAACGTTGACATTGTCAGAAAAATTGCAGATGTAGTTTAATGAGCACAAATATGAAACTATGTTTCTGAGAAAAGAAAATAACCAAGAACCTATAATCTTAACAATATTAATTTTAATTATACCAAATTCGAGGCAGCAAAGGGAACAGTGCATAAGTGTTCCCAATAAAGTTAAAAGAATTGTTCCTTCATCTTAAGAAATGTAAACAACAGAAGGCTCCATATACCTAAACTGTAAATATCGCTGGTAATGCTTCATTTAAACTACGCAGCTCAGTTCTGGTCTCTGTATTACAGAAACCATAAATGTGCACGTACACATGGAAAAAAGGATAACAAAATTATTCCCTTGAATCAAAATTTGTTCCTATTGAGCTCGAAAAAAGACACCGAATTTGCTCTCTGTGGAAAGGCATAAAATAAAGAGGACTTGATTGAAATGTACAAATGGTAAACCGTAATAAATGAAGGTGATACAATAAATACAGGTGATACTAACAGCGCTGAAAAATGTTTAACTAAATACAAGACTAGCAGGAAGACTTCGGCATCGATAACTGATTTGTCGAACTGGGCTGTGTACCCAGCGGCAGCTGAAGAAAAAAGGGACTCCGCCACCGCTGCCCGAGGGAACTAAGCAGGTTACTTGAGGTTGGATATTGAAAGCACCAAGGGCGATCAGTTTGTGGCACACCCAGGCCGCCTACCCTTGTCACGGGTATCCGGCCTTGGCGTCAGCTAGTTCTGTATTAACCCTTTGGGAGAACGTGCTAGCCACTGTAAGCACGACGGGCATCCTTATAGACGGGAATATAGCTGACGACTAATCCCAAGCTTGTCCTAAAGGCAAGCGATTTCATCAGAGCGGGGCCCACCTGTCTCCTTCCAGTGAGAGGCAATGATTTTGGCTGCTGGCCCTAAGACTAGATCGACCGATAAGGTGGCAAAGGAGAAGCTATGTTTACCTGCGCTGGCCCCTGGTGACCAAAGCGGCATAAACTGTGTATATCCCCTATAGGCACCTTCTTCAAGCCTGATATCTTGGCTTTAAATCGCGAGGAGGCTTGTATTCTAGACACGCAGGTCTCGGCGGACAAGTTTCCACTCTCGCACATAAACACAAATGCGTGCTGCACGGTACCCTTACCACTCTTGAGAGGATTCAGAAAAAAATCCGGAATGACCCCCGTTTTCCCTCCTCTAGAACGTTGAACTGACACGGTAGATGAGTCAAAGTGAGCGTACGTGTTCTTTAAATTCTGGGACTCACCGCTGGGAATATGGAAATAAGCTCAGTGAAGGAGTTAACCTAGACGCATTCCCTTTACCGAATGTAGTCTATGAGAACAGAAGCAGTTGATCGTTTGATGTGATCAAGGGGGCTGTCGATGCACTTCGGCAGGCGAAGGGGAAGGTTGGAATCCATCATTCCCATTATTGGGATACCACTCTTCCAAAGGGTGGGCTTGTCTTGTGACGCCTTGGTATGCTTAAGAAAGACATTAGGACATATTTATTAGAAAGCATTTCCGTCCTGGGACCTTGATCACTTTAACACGCAGAGGTTAAAAAGACAGTGCATACAAGCGAAGAGTGGGATGTGAGGTACACATGGTGACCTGAAGGATGCCATATTTTTTTTTTTTTTTTTTTATTGAAAAAACAATTACAAAACACATGACAATACGGAAACAGAAGACATAGTGATAACTATGGAGAGAGAAAATAGGATCATGTGCTTCCTCTGTTACTAGTTAGATGGTGTTTTGTCTGGTTGAGTATCATGTATGCTATTTTTTTTTTAATATTTTAATTGTCAGTATTATGTTCTATAGTGTCGGTGACGGCGATTAGCGAGGCTTTCAGACATCGTCGGTGTCTAATGTCTTGTTCGGTGAGAACGAGCTGTGTCTCATCTCAATTCATCAAGTGTCCCATGGAGTCCCTGTGGAGGACACGGGCGTACCTTAGGTCGTCTTTGTTGCTGGCGTTTCGATGTTCGTTGAAACAGACTGAAAGATTTCTGCCTGTTTACCTTTCCCGGTCTGAAACCAGGCCTCATGGTGGATCAGGGTATGATCAACTAAGCTGTTACTGCTGGCCGCACGTAAACAAACGTAAGAACCACAGCCCGTTTGGTAATAACGTTGAAAATTAGTGGAATTGCTATGTAGCGTTATAGAAGCGTGTACGTTGAGTAACAATTAAAACAAACTGAACAGGTAAACGAGTGGGAGTGCCTGGGAGAGATTAGCACCTGCCTAACATCTTATAAACAACTGCGCACTTCATGTAAAGCAACAAATGTATAACTCATGGGTAATGAAGGTTCAGAACAATGTATCACAGCTAATCCACGAACAATAAATAAAACGAGACTTCGCTTTGCTTCGTCCTGGACTATTATTAATTCACGCCCTTGTAATAGTTTGATCTCCAATTTCTGAATTATATAATACAGCCGGAAACTTGCTTCCGGTTCTAAGATTAAATGCAATAATGTGAACAGAACAAGTGCCAGCAGCATCAGAGCAGTGGTAAAGAGAATATCAACAGTGACATCAGCCACAAAAACATTCTGAGTGAAGATTTCAATAGTAACTAACACTTGCAACTTTGTAACAGTTGGCAACTTTACTCAAGACGACATATTCCTTGGAAACCAAGATTCTTGGCGTGTAGTCTTTCAGGTTGGTTGACCTGCCGTGAACTTTGAACTTGAGAAAGTTGGAAATTTTGCAAATTAAGATGACTTATGGGAGGGTGTTGTTCCCTTCCAAGGTAAATCGAATAGAAAGTTCTGCCTCACTGACGCTGCTGTTGAGAAAAGTAAGATGGAATGTATTTCGCGATGCTGAGCATCTCATCGGCACCTTATCCAAGAAACGCCATCTGGAACTATTTGAATCTCTCAGCCTCCACGAACTTCGAGTAAATTTTAGCGGTGGCACTGCTAACGGAGGATACAATGCCATGCTGAATTATAGCGTGTACAACAGTAGCAGTGGCACAAGGAGCACAACAGCAACAACAGTGGTGCAAAATAAAATACGAAAATATTAACAGCATTTGCAACAGCATCGGTGCAAATGACAGCTGCTATGAAAATTATTAAATTAATAATTGGTAAAGCGTATGTTAAGGAAATTGTATTGTTATATTCCTCTCTTTCGGTCTGTTGAGAGAGGAGAGAGAGGGGGGAAGGAAGTGTGTGTGTGTGTGTGTGTGTGTGTGTGTGCGTGTGTACTCACCTAATTGTACTCACCTAATTGTGGTTGCAGGGGTCGAGACTCAGCTCCTGGCCCCGCCTCTTCGCTGTCTGCTACTGGGTCTCTGCTCTCCCTGCTCCATGAGCTTTATCATACCTTGTCTTAAAACTATGTATGGTTCCTGCCTCCACTATATCTTTCTCTAGTCCATTCCACTTCCTGACTACTCTGTGGCTGAAGAAATGTTTCCTGACATCCCTTTGACTCATCTGAGTCTTCAGCTTCCAGTTGTGTCCCCTTGTTTCTGTGTTCCCTCTCTGAAACAACCTGTCACTATCTACCTTGTCAATTCCCGCAGTATTTTGTATGTCGTTATCATGTCTCCTCTGACCCTTCTTTCCTCCAGTGTTGTTAGTCCTATTTCCCTCAACCTTTCTTCATAAGACAGACCCCTGAGTTGTGGAACTAACCTTGTCGCAAACCTTTGCACTTTCTCTAGTTTCTTGACGTGCTTGACCAGGTGTGGGTTCCAGACTGGTGCTGCATACTCTAGTATGGGCCTGACGTATACGGTATACAGTGTCTTGAACGATTCCTTGTTAAGGTAACGGAACGCTAATCTTAGGTTTGCCAGTCGCCCATATGCTGCCGCGGTTATCTGGTTGATGTGTGCTTCCGGAGACGTGCTTGGTGTTATACTCACCCCAAGGTCTTTCTCCTTTGATGAGGTTTGTAGCCTTTGTCCACCTAGCCTGTACTCTGTCAGCGGTCTTCTTTGCCCTTCTCCGATCTTCATGACTTTGCATTTGGTGGGGTTAAATTCGAGAAGCCAGTTGCTAGACCAGATGTCAAGCTTGTCCAGGTCACTTTGAAGTCCTGCTTGGTCTTCATCCGATGTGATTCTCCTCATTAATTTCACATCATCTGCGAAAAGAGACACTTCTGAGTCTATCCCATCCGTCATGTCATTCACATATAGCAAGAATAGCACTGGTCCTAGGACTGACCCCTGCGGTACACCACTCGTCACAGGCGCCCACTGTGATACCTCATCACGCACCATGACCCGTTGTTGTCTCCCTGTGAGGTATTCCCTGATCCATTCCAGTGCCCTTCCTGTTATACACGCTTGGTCTTCCATCTTTTTTACTAATCTCATGTGAGGAACTGTGTCAAAGGCCTTCCTGCAGTCCAAGAAAATGCAGTCAACCCACCCTTCTCTCTCTTGCCTTACCTCTGTTACTTTATCATAGAACTCCAGGAGGTTTGTTACACAGGATTTGCCTTCCCTGAAACCGTGCTGTCTGGCGTTGATTAACCTGTTCTGCTCCAGATGCTCCACCATTCTTTTTCTGATGATTTTCTCCAAGACTTTGCACACTATACACGTAAGTGACACCGGTCTGTAGTTTAGTGCCTCTTTTCTGTCTCCTTTTTAAAGATGGGGACTACGTTGGCCTTTTTCCATATCTCAGGTAGCTGCCCAGTTTCAAGGGATGTGTTGAAAATTTTGGTAAGTGGCACACTCAGAACCTCAGCTCCTTCCCGAAGGACCCATGGTGAGATATTGTCCGGACCCATTGCCTTTGAGGTATCAAGGTCACTGAGTAACTGCTTCACCTCCCCCTCAGATGTGTGTATTCCCTCCAGCACTCGATACATCCCTTGTTGGTGATGCACCCTGTCCTGTCTACCCAACTGCCTCCCTTCCTCCACTGTGAATACTTCCTAAACCTCGAGTTGAGCTCCTCACATACCTCTTGATCATTACTTGTGAGTTCCCCATCTTCCCTCCTCAGCCTTATCACCTGGTCCTTTACTGTTGTCTTCCTTCTGATGTGGCTGTACATCAGTTTCGGGTCAGACTTGACTTTCGATGCTATGTCGTTTTCGTACTGTTTCTGGGCCTCCTCCGTACCTGTGCATACTCGTTTCTAGCTCTTCGACTAATCTCCTTGTTTGCTTGGGTTCTTTGTCTTCTGTATCTTTTCCATTCTCTGGCACTCTGAGTCTTTGCCTCCCTACATCTTTGGGTAAACCAGGGGCTCTTTCTTGTCTTCCCATTTATTCTTTTTCCTTTGGGTATAAACCGTTCCTCTGCCTCCTTGCACTTTGTCGCTACGTATTCCATCATTTCATTTACTGACTGTCCTTCCATTTCCTTTCCCACAGAATCTCCTGCAGGAAATTCCTCATACCTGTGTAGTCCCCTCTTTTATAGTCTGGTATGTCTCTTTCAGCACCATTTTCCCTCTCCACCTGTAGCTCTACTATGTACTCAAAGCTCAGCACCATATGGTCACTGGCTCCCAGGGGCTCTGTGTGTTATGTCCTCGATATCTGAGCTATTCAGGGTGAATACAAGGTCCAGCCTTGCTGGTTCGTCCTCTCCTCTATCTCTGGTCGTGTCCCTGACATGTTGGTGCATCAGGTTTTCCAGTACCACGTCCATCATCTTGGCTCTCCAAGTTTCTGGACCCCACGTGGTTCTTGGTTCTCCCAGTCGATCTCTTTGTGGTTGAAATCGCCCATGACCAGTAACTTCGCTCTGCTCATGTGCGCTTTTCTTGCCACCTCCGCCAAGGTGTCCACCATTGCTCTGTTGTTCTCGTCATATTCCTCTCCTGGCCTCCTGCAGTTTTGTGGTGGGTTGTACATCACTGCAATGACTATCTTGTGCTCCCCAGACTGGATGGTACCTACTATAAAGTCCCTTTCTCTACACACCTCCATTCCTGCCATTTCCTCAAATCTCCAATGATTCCTTACGAGCAGTGCGACCCTCCTCCCCCTGCTCCTTCTATCTTTCCTCAGGATCTGATATCCTTGTGGGAAGATTGCATCTGATATTGCCTCATTTAGTTTAGTTTCTGTGACTGCTATGATGTCTGGGGACATTTCTCCTATTCTTTCATTCCACTCTTCATACTTATTCGTGATTCCATCTGCATTTGTGTACCAAACCTTCAGCCTCGTTTCCAATACTGTGGCCCTAGGGGGATCTTGGCTGGGTGGGGGGGGTGTTTGCAGGGTTCCCATGGAGGGTTGTTGCATGGGTGGGGGGGGTTCTATGGTTGGGGTGTGGTCTGATTGGGTGGGGTTTGTGATGGGGTGGGGTAGTGGTGATGATGGGTTTAGGGTTGCTGGGGAGGGGACAGGGGACATGATGTGTGTGTGCGATGTTAAACTATATGTGTGTGTGTGTGTGTGTGTGTGTGTACTCACCTAGTTGGGGTTGCAGGGGTGGAATCACAGCTTCTGGCCCCGCCTCTTCACTGGCCGCTACTCGGCCAGTGTGTGTGTGCGCGCGTGTGTGTGTACTCACCTATTTGTGCTCACCTATTTGTGGTTGCAGGGGTCGAGTCATAGCTCCTGTCCCCGCCTCTTCACTGACTGCTACTAGGTCCTCTCTCTCCCTGCTCCATGAGCTTTATCAAACCTCGTCTTAAAACTATGTATGGTTCCTGCCTCCACTACGTCACTTTCTAGACTATTCCACTTCCTGACAACTCTATGACGGAAGAAATACTTCCTAACATCCCTTTGACTCATAGGAGTCTTCAACATCCAATTGTAACCCCTTGTTTCTGTGTCCCCTCTCTGGAACATCCTGTCCTGTGTGTGTGTTCTTACCTATTTTTTGGCTGTAGGGGTCGAGTCACAGCTCCTAGGCTTGCTTCTAATCTTGCCTTTTACCGAACTGACCTCATTCTTACCTCGCAGGCCCTGTCATATCTTATCTTAAAACTGTGTCTGGAGTCTGTCTCTATTAATTCATCCACGTCCTTCCTAAATAACCTCAGGGTGAAGAATTATTCCTGATATTCCTGTGTCTCAACAGTTTATTCCTTTCCACCTTATCAAGTCTTCTGTTTTTTGTGTCCTGGTTTTTGTGTCCTCTGTGGTCAGGTTCAGTTAATTTAGTCTTTTTTCATAGTTTATTCTTATGTGAGTATTTTTGTGTACTCACCGAGTTTTATTTGCCTCTTAAACTACAATCGCCAGCACTTTGGTTTCTGGCCTATTGGACCCTGTCATACCTACTCTTGAATCTATACGTTGAGTTTTCCTCTACATCATCATCTAGCTTATTTCAAAAGTCTGTCCTTATCTGGCCTGCTCTGAGTATCTTTGAAGTCGTATTTATGTCACCCCTAATCTTTCTTTGTTCTAAAGTTATCAGATTCACTTTCTTTAATCTCTCTTTATAACTCAATTCCATCTGCACTAGACTAGTCTTTCTGCAAACTTCCGGACTTTCTTTGTTGTTGTACATACCTGATCACGGGTGGGCTCTATGCTGGTGCTGCATACTCCATGATAAGCCTAACATATATCGTGAAAAGAGCATTAAAATATTCTTCAATGAGATTTCTGAAGGCAGTTATGAAATTAGCTATCCTCGCATGTGCTACAGATACTGTTTGTTTTATGTGCGTCTCTGGCAATGTTAGGTGTCATGCTCACTGTAAGATCTTTCTCCTTGAGCTGTACCTGTAGTTTCTTGCGTCTCAAGCAATATTCCGTATTTGGTCGCCTCTGTCCCCAATTTTCACGACCTTGCACTTGCTAGGATTAAACTAATCCTGCAATATGTTTTGGTAGACTGTATCTATCACCTTCAGATTCTTCTGATTAGTTATATACCATGAGCAAACAATGAAGCATTCGGGTCAATCCCCTCTGGCAAATCTTTTATGAATATTAAGAATAATAAAGATCCTGGAACTAATCCCTGGAGAACCTCACTTGTTAACCTCTCCCATCCTGGAACATCTGCCCTTATTACCACTCTCTGTCTTCTGTTCGTTAGGTATTCCTTGATTCACTGTAGGTTACTTCATGTTCCTGCGTGCTCCACAAATTTATGAATCAGTCTGGTGGGATTAAATGTCAAATACTTTTGCACAGTCCAAGAATATGTAGTTAACCCATCCTTGTCTTTCTTGAGTTCATAAATCACTTGTAGGTCTCCAGTAGGTTAGGGAGACAAGAATTTCCGTCCCTAAATCCGTGCTGGCTTTCTATAAAAGCATTCCCCACCTCTCGTGATGCTCAACTACTCTTTTCCTGATTATTTTTCCAGTAATATGGACAGTGATGTTGATTGATCGTATCCCTGTTAGTGATATTGGCCCATAATTCAGTGTCTCATGTCTGCTTGTATACAGGGATCATGTTCGTAGTTTTCCAGCTCTCTGGTACGTTCCCAGTCTCCAGGGACTTACTGCAAATCATTGGTGGGTTCACACAGATCTTTCCTCCTATCAGTTGTGATATGCTATCAGGAACCAAAGCCTTTGACGTGTAACTCTTAGCAGATTTACTACTTCCTCCTTAGATACATGAATTATATCCACTATATGCTGATTAACCCTTTCAACCTGCATTATAGAACCCTCAATGTTTCCTCAATGAAGTCCTATTTAAATCTTCTTCTTAATTCCTCGCGAACGTCTTTTGTCATCATTGTGAGTTCCTCTCCCCTCCCTCTTCAGCCTTCTTGCCTAGTCTTTTATAGTCATCTTCCTCAGTATGTGACTATGTAGTAGTTTCGCCTCTGATTTGGCCTTTTCTGTTATGTCAGTCTCAAACTGACACTCGTCTTCTCTTATCTTTGCACATTTATCCTTTCTAATCTGTGTGTTTCTCTATTCTTTGCTGTCATCTGCGTTCTGTACTTTTTTAAAGTACTTTTGCACCTTTCTTTGGCCTCTCATCAGCTTTTGATTAATGTTGGTAGAATTACCGACAGTATGTTAGGTAAAAAGGTACAAGTATAACTAATGTGACATTTTATTTGTGGCAACGTTTCGCTCTCCAGTTTCCTATCTCACTGGATTCCATTTAGAAAATCTCCCATAGTCTCCTCTTTTATTATCTGGTTTACTATTTGTACCTGTTTTCTCCATTCCTATCGCTGCCAGGTATTCAAAGCTGAACATCATGCGGTCACTAGCTTCTAGTTGTAACCCATATCCAATTTCATTTGTGTCAGACTCACCTAAGGTGAAAATCACATCCAATCGAGCTGGTTTATCCCCTTCCCTCACACTTGCGACTTCTTTGACAAGTAATAAAAAATTTCAAAGATGTCGCCATCAATTTTCCTCTCCATGTTTCTGGTCCTCCATGCGTGTCCAGGTTCTTAGAGTCTACCTACCTGGAGTCTACCTGGAGGGCATTCCGGGGATCGACGTCCCCGCGGCCCGGTCTATGACCAGGCCTCCCAGTGGTTCAGGGCCTGATCAACGAGGCTGTTACTGCTGACTGCACGTAGTCCAACGTACGAACCACAGCCCGGCTGATCTGGCACTGACTTTAGGTATCTGTCCAGCTCCCTCTTGAAGGCAACCAGAGGTCTACTGGTAATGCTCTTTATGGATGGTGGGAGGCTGTTGAACAGTCTTGGGCCCCGGACACTTATTGTGTTTTCTCTTAGTGTACCAGTGGCGCCCCTACTTTTCACTGGGGGTACGTTGCACTGTCTGCTAAGTCTTTTGCTTTCGTACGGAGTGATTTCTGTGTGCATATTAGGGACCAGTCCCTCCAGAATCTTCCAGGTGTAGATTATGATATATCTCTCTCGCCTGCGCTCCAGTGAATATAAGTCTAGTGCTTCCAGGCGTTCCCAGTAGTTAAGGTGTTTGATGAAATTTATACGTGCAGTAAAGGTTCTCTGTACATTCTCTAGATCTGCAATTTCACCTGCCTTGAATGGGGATGTTCATGTACAGCAGTATTCTAGCCTAGAGAGAACAAGTGATTTAAAAAGGATCATCATTGGCTTGGCATCTCTTGTCTTGAATGTTCTCATTATCCATAAGTTGAAGTCTTCGGACATTACCACACCCAGGTCCTTCACATTACTTTTCCGCTATATTGTGTGATTGGAGTTTGTAATATACTCAGTCCTAGCTATTATTTCCTCCAGTTTTCCATAACGGAGTAGTTGGAATTTGTCTTCATTGAACATCATATTGTTCTCTGTTGCCCATTGGAAAACTTGGTTTATATCTTCTTGGAGATTTATCGTGTCCTCAATGGATGACACTCTCATGCAGATCCTAGTATCATCTGCAAAGGATGATACAGTGCTGTGGTTTACATCTATGTCTATGTCTGATATGAGAATGAGGAACAGGATAGGTTCGAGTACTGTGTCTTGTGGGACAGAGCTCTTCACTATGGCAGCATCCGATTTAACTCTGTTTACCACTACTCTTTGTGTTCGATTTGTTAGGAAGTTGAAGATCCATCTGCCTACTTTGTCAGTTATCCCTTTAGCACTCATTTTGTGTGCTATTACACCATGATCGCACTTGTCAAAGGCTTTTGCAAAATCTGTGTATACTATATCTGCATTCTACTTGTTTTCCAGAGCATCTAAGACCATATCATAGTGGTCTACCAGTTGCGAGAGGCAGGAGCGACTTGCTCTGAAACCATGTTGCCCTGGGTTGTGCAATTTTTGGGAGTCCAGGTGGTTGCTATCCTGCTTCTTAGAACTCTTTCAAAGATTTTTATGATATGGGACGTTAAAGCTATTGATCTATAGTTCTTTGCTACTGCTTTGCTGCCACCTTTATGGAGTGGGGCTATATCCGTTGTTTTTAGTGACTGTGGAATCTCGCCTGTGTCTAAGCTCCTTCTCCATAGTATACTTAGGGCCTGTGAGAGGGGTTTCTTGCAGTTCTTAATGAACACAGAGTTCCACGAGTCTGGGCCTGGGGCTGAGTGCATGGGCATGTCGTCGATGGCTTTCTCAAAGTCTAGAGGAGTTAAGGTTATGTCAGAAATTTGGCATACATTGGCAGGGTTTTGAGGCTCATTCATGAAAAATTTTTTTGGATTGTCTATCTTTAGACGGATTAGTGGTTCGCTGAACACAGAGTCATATTGAGATTTCAGTATCTCACTCATTTCTTTGTTGTCATCTGTGTAAGATCCGTCTTGTCTGAGCAGGGGCCCTAGACTAGAAGTGGTTTTTGCCTTGTTTTTGGCATATGAAAAGAAATATTTCGAATTTCTTTCAATTTCACTAATCGCTTTTGGCTCCTCTTGACTCTCCTGGATCCTGTATGAGTCCTTTAATTTTAGCTCAATATTTTCCACTTCCCTGGTTAGCGCTTCCTTCCGTGAATCAGATAGTCCGACATTCTTGAGGAGCTCAGTGATTCTTCGTCTTCTCCCGTATAGGGAGTGTCTCTCTCTCTCCTGTTTACTTCTTCTCTTCTTTTTTGTAGAGGAATATGCCTTGAACATACTTCAGCTACCAGGAGGTTGATCTTTTCAAGGCACTGGTTAGGGTCCATGTAATTTTAGATATCTTCCCAACATGTTTCATTTAGGGCATAGTTTACCAGATCCCAGTTGGTGTTCTTGTTGTTGAAGTTGAACTTGGTAAAGGTACCCTCATAGCTATATGCATTTTGCTGATCAGGACTCCTGTGCATGTACGTCTGGACTTTAATTAGATTGTGATCAGAATTTGTTGTTTTTTATATTGTTACGTTTCTTACCAGGTCCTGTTTCATTGTGATCGAAATCACCTACAATCAGAAAGTTTGCTTTGGTCTTAGTCTCCGTTCCACCTTTACAAGAATTTGTATTATGGCTCTGTTGCCCTCATCATATTGCAGCTGCGGTCTTCTGGTGTTGAGTTTGAGTTATAAACTACTGTTACTATTACCCTGGGTCTTCCATGTTTCCCATCTCAAAACTCTACTGATTCTATTCCAATAGTGCGACTCCACCCCCTTCCCCCACACACACATCCTTTAACTTCTCTCTCTCTCTCTCTCTCTCTCTCTCTCTCTCTCTCTCTCTCTCTCTCTCTCTCTCTCTCTCTCTCTCGCTCGCTCTCGTCACTGTGATACACCGTCCTGGGTCTAATGCATTGGTTAACATTCCAAAAAGTTTCGTCTCTCTGATAGCTATTTCTGGATCGAGTCACAGATTCTGGCTCCGCCTCTTTACTAGTCGCTACTAGGTCCCTCTGTCCCCGCTCCAAGAGTCTTATCATACTTCTTCGTGAAGCTATGTATGGACTACTCTAAGGCTAAAGAAATACTTTCTAACATCCCTAGGGCTCATCTGAGTTTTCAACTTCCAGATGTGGCCAATTATTCTTGTGTCCGATGCATCTCTGAAACATTTTAGCTCTGTCCACCTTCGTCATTTCCTCTCAGTATTTTATACAACGTTATCATGTCCTACCTATTTTCTAGTGTCATCAGACTGAGTTCCTTTAATATCTCGTTAGACATATCCCGTAGCTCCGAGACTAGTCTTGTTGCAAACTTTTTCACTTTCTCTAATTTCTTAACTTGTTTGACAAGGTGTGGGTTCCATAATGGTGCTGCATACTCCAATATGGGCCTGACGTACACAGTGTACAAAGTTGTGAATGAATAGTTATATGTCGAAACGCTATTCTCAGGTTTGCCAGGTGCCCATATGCTGCAGCGGTTATTTGACTGATGTGCGCCTCAGGGAAATTGGTAGGTATAATTCTCACCCCAAGATCCTTTTCCTTAAGTGAGGTTTGCAGCCTTTGATCCTCTAGCCTGTACTCAGTCTGCGGTCTTCTTTGTCCTTCCCCAAGATTCACAACTTTGCAATTACTGGGGTTAAACTCCAGGAGGCAGTTGTCAGACCAGGATTGCAGCCTGTCCAGATTGCCTTGTAATCTTGCCTGATCCTAGTCCGCTTGTATTCTCCTCAATAATTTCATATTATCAGGGAACAGGGATATCTTTTAATCTATCCCTTCCATCATATCATTCACATATACAAGAATCAGCACCGGATCTAGGACTGAGCCTTGTGGAACCCCACTCGACATATGGGCCCATACTGACGACATATCACGTACGAACACTCGTTGTTTCCTTCCTGTCATGTATACCCTGATCCATTGTAGTGCGTTCCCTACTATTCCTACCAGCTTTTCTAGTGTCTGAACCAATCTCTTGTGTGGTACTGTGTCGAAAACCCTCTTACAGTCCAAAAAGATGCAATCTACCCATTCTTCTCTCTCCTGTCTTACTTATGTCACCTTGACGTTGAACTCAAGTAGATTTGTGACACAAAATTACCCATTCCTAAAGCCATTCTGATTCTCATGTATGAACCCAATCTTTTCTTTTTTTTGCCCCACCATTCTTCTAATAATCCTCTCTATGAATTTACATACTATACTATAATTTCACAAATTCACCAGTTTAAAACAAGATACCTATTTTCCAATAAAAAAATAAAAACTGACATTTTGTGACAGCAAAAATGCTAAACTCAGCTCAATTCCTAATGCAACGAAAATACGTAAAACAAATTTCTTCTCCGTAACTGAAATCCTTTGGATAAATTTTCAGCATGACTATCATTCATGTCACAGTAAACAAGGACAATAATTATACTCAAGGAGACTATAATTATTGTCATGGTCAATAAGGTAATTATCGTTACTGTCAACTATATTGTCATGGACATCAAGGACAGCATAACTGTTCTAGTCAACAAGGCTATCGTTATTGTCATGGACAATAAAGTTATTATTGTCATGATCAACAAGGTCATCTATATTGTCATGGTCAACAAGGGTCATTGGTTTATGCCGGGAGGTGGCTTGGACTTGCCTCGCATGGGCCAGTAGGCCTGCTTCAGTGTTCCTTCTTTCTTATGTTTTTATGTAATCAACAAAATCATTATTATTGTCATGGTCAACAAGGTCATCATTGCTATGGTCAAAAAGGTCATCATTATTGTCATGGTCAACAAAGTCAATATTACTGTCATTGTCAATAAGGTCAGTATTATTGTCATGGTCGACAAGGTCATCATTACTCTGACACCACACTGGCACTAGGTGAAGCTGGTTTTTCCTAAGTCAGGAAACAAGGCAAGTATCACCTGACACCAGTCTTACTCCAATGGCAACCAGTGTCTTAAATTATCTTAATTTTTAAAGGAGTGGACAGGTAAGCCAGTGGAAGGCCTCGATCAGATGACCACAGGCTCCAGTGTCGGGTCATCATATCACTAAGGATACACTTTCCTTTTTTCCTGACGAACCTTATCTAACCTAACCTAACCAGTAATTGCTTAACATACTAGAAGCTGGCTTTACAATCTTCAAAAAATAATTTCTTAGGACAAGCTTTACCTTTTATTGCAGTTGATTATATTGGTTATATTATCTTAGTCTGGCTCATTAGTTAATATTGTGTTTACAATTTTAACCTGGATTTTAGTGTCATTATATTTTTTTTAGCTTAATATAAGAGTAGTTAAGAGCATCAGATTCTCCTTCTTCTTCTTTTAAGAGTTCAGAGTCTTAATGTAAATGTAGTTTTAGATTCTAACGATGGTTGAAGAAGCATCCTGAACGGAAGGGGACACAGAGTGAAAAAAGATTGATTTTTACAGATAATTTTTTTTCTCTTTCAAACAAAAGAACAAAATTCAAAGAATATTTTGGTGTTTACATTTTGTTACTATGTTTATTTTCCTTCGCCGAATGATAAAAAATTTACGATTTTCACATGTTTTTTTTTTTTTGCGCCAATGTTAATTGTATATTTTATGTTTGTGTTATTTTTCGGATAGGTCTCGATTTCTCATGTTTTTTGTTTAAATGTATGAAAAACATTACCAATCAACTGTCTACGGCTAAAGTGGATGGTTAGAAGAAAAATTATAGACAACTTAAAACAAACATATTTGTTTATCTGCGAGAATCTTGGAAGTTATTTGGAAATCTTGAAGTATAGCTTCATTATTTATTGAGGAATCATAAAAATTATTTCTGATATTATATAGTATGGTATAATGTTTGTCGGGAAACAGGACAAGTGTTTCCTGACGCGGGTCATAGCCAAATGACAACCCACAGCTGGAGGTTTTGGTCATCTGAGAGAGGACTTCCGCTGGCTTACCGGTCCACCTCTTTAAAAATCACACTTCTCTCATATTAAACGAGATGTCATTGCTTTTGATTTCCAGTTTGAGCTTTTTATCACTCATTTATGTTAGTGCTTTAATTGAAAATATTTTTTTTTTAAATTCTAAAAAAAATAATGATATATATATTTAAATAAATTTGAAAACCTAGGAAATTAAATTAACCCCTTGTTAATCCTGTGCATTCATCTGCAACACTTTTTCTATATCCAATTTTCCTACGCACATAAACGATAGTTGCCACACAATAAAAGAAATATTTTAGTCTTTTTTTTTCAGGGCTATCACCATGATACTTCTACAATATTTTATTCCTATATGAACACTTTTCAGCAACTCACCCACAGCAACAATTGCAATTGTTACTCTGGGTCAACACTCATTTTCTGGTCAATGATATTATGCCGATTTTAGGCTAAGTTTGCTTTGCTGATTCCGAACACGTCATCTGTTTGGCTTACCTGGAGTTTACCTGGAGAGGGTTTCGGGGGTCAACGCCCCCGCGGCCCGGTCTGAAACCAGGCCTCATGGTGGATCAGGGTCTGATCAACCAGGTTGTTACTGTCGGCCGCACGCAAACTGACGTACGAACCTCAAGCCGGTTGGTCAGGTTCTGACTTTAGGTGCCTGTCCAGTGCCTTCTTGAAGACAGCTTGATTGGTTCTAGTTCTGGATAAATTTGGTATCGCATCGAAAAACATAAAAGTTGTGAAAAAAATATTGATCAGGCTAGACTAGCTTACAAATCACATTGAAATTATTTTTTAGATCATGCAAAAGTCAAATTACGTAATAGATATTGGCACTTCATTCTAAATAGTAACACATTATCATTGTAAGATCATTCAGATACCAATAATTACTGCATATGAAAATACTGTCTGTACGATTTTCTTCTATGTTGGTCGTCAACACAGTCCCGTTGGAGGCTCCAGCAATAGTCTGGCATCATGTGTGTCTCATCTGCCTTGATACATTTCCTCCAACACCTTTATATCTTGCTGGAACCTCTCACTTTGTTCCTCACTGACCTCACCAAGATTATGTGGAAATCTGTCTAGGTGGCTATGGAGAAAGTGTATCTTTATGCTTATATTATTACCTAAATTCTTAAAGCTTGTCAACATGTTTTGCAGTTCTCATAATTGCCTGCTTTGTGACTACACAAGAAGTTCTTGACAACTGGCACATAACTGCACCATGCAGGAACTTCAACACCATTCATACATTTTGTGAAATTAGAATCCTTGATAAGCTTTCGAACTTGAGGACCATCAAAGATTCCAGCTTCCAGTTTCTTCATACTTAGTCCAGGAAACGATCTACAAATGTATTTGAAGCAATTGCCATCTTTGTCAAAGGCCTTAACGAATTGCTTCATTAGCCCTAACTTAATGTGGAGTGGTGACAAAATAATCTTATCCCTGTCAACCAATTTCTCGTTAATCATGCTTGCTGCACCTACAGTCATATTTTCTCTTGAAGGCCATGCCACTTTTGTCCAATGATCTGCCTCTACTGTCCCACAAAGAGATGAAACAAGTGTACTTTATATATCCACTCTGTTGCCCAAGCAAGAAGTTTACCATCTTCAAATCAACAAAATAGACATATTGAGCTCATGATAGCAAAGCTTCTGCGATACCATGTTGAGTGAGCAATTGGAAGATATGTATATTGGTTACCATTGTGCAATAAAACACATATCAAACTTCTAATGGAGGTGTCTATAAACAGCCGCCAATTCTTGGTCGATATTCAAGTCCCATTCGAAGACGTCCAGGGATGTTATTGCAGTATACAAGTTCTTCATCTTGGCTGAAGTAAGAAAGGAGTTCAAACTCTCTTAACCGATAAGCTGTTATTTCAACTTCTTGATGGATGCTATAATTTCTTGTTGGATGCTATAACTTCTTGTTGGATGCTATAACTTCTTGTCTAGATGCTATAAATTCAGATGCTTGCTTTGACAGACTGAAGTCACGTATCAGATCATTGAGTTCTCGGGATATTGAAATGTTTACTTCCACTGCTATCACCTGTATTACATCCTAAACTCTAAGTTTTCTCATCATCTGACAATGGAAGGTCAGGCAGTGTTGTAAACACTGGTATGGAAACATCTTCACTGTGTGGCACAGGTCTCCTTGCTGACTCCAATTGAAATCTTTCACATTCACCATACGGAAATAATTGTTGTGGTGGTTTTTCGGCTCTCTCAACACCATAGGCCCACCCAAGTTTAAACTTTTCCTTTGCCTATTTTCCAAAATAATCAAGATAAGCTTGTTTTAAAAAATCTGTGATGTTTTTTCTTTGATTTTGCAAAGAGTATTCGCCACAAATGTAGTAAAATGCATCGCGAAGAACTCATGTTTATCTGGGGGAAAAAATAACAAAATAAACATTACAATAATCACGTGATTGTTGTTTATACAACTCCTTTCGTTAAATATTAAATCATTTAAATTAAATTCTAATATTCATTATAACTATCTATATATTAAAATTTTCATACATATACACACGTTATGGCCAAGTTCTCTATTAATTAAGGGTAGGTATGCAATATTTCACAAACTAGAGCCAATTTGAAAAGCCTACTGCCATTTTCGAATTAAGCAACCCCATAAGTCCCTAAATACCTTCAAATATCTTTGACAAAATGTTTTTTGTTGATGACCAGTGAATGAGGATAAATGAAGGGATAACGAGGATTATCATTATTATTATTAGTAGTAGTAGTAGTTTATTTTTATTATTGTTATTATTAATATATGTTACTACTACTACTACTACCACCACTAGTGAGGGAGGGAGGCAGTTTCCTTGTCTTAGGATGTAAATAATCAAAATAATGTGAGAGAATTCATTTACGTGTATTAGACTTGTTATGCTGCGTAATACTCACTGAGAGGAAGATGAGAGGCGAGATTACGGGAATGTATGTCCAGGAACATTACGAGACAATGAGGTCGAGATTAAAGCAGTTAAGGATAGAAAATAATGAAGCAAGATGAGCCAGATCCTGGAAGTGATGTGGGAGAATGGAAGTGTAATTGTTCCAGGAACGAGCATGCATGTACACACACACACACACACACACACACACACACACACACATACACACACACACACACACACACATACGTACAAAATACTAAATGAGACGGGAAACAGGAATACAAGGGCAGCTGACAAGAATAAAAATGGACAATGACTAGATAATAATCCAAATCGGACTGAAACGTAGACAAGTTTCCGTCTCCTGTTTGTGTACAGTTGAAAAACAGATGAGTCACTGGGTGTTAGGGAGTATTTCTTCAGAGTTATAGTAGTCAGGAAGCAGAATGACCTGCACACAGAAATCGTACTGTCAGAGCCATGCATAGTTTTAAGAAGAGGTGCGATGAGGCTGTCAGAGCCCGGAGTGAACCAAGTAGCGGCCAGCGGAGAGGAGAACCAGGCTTTGTATGTAAGCATATGTTTAGAATAGAGGGTTATGTGTGTATCAGTTACTTATCCATTCAGGTCATTATTTGAATCCAATCCCAGAACCGGCCATCCCATGCCCATTTATCTGGATTTTTTTACCTCTTTTCTACACAGGGCATTGTGTATTTCCGGGTGAAGTCGTATCTCTGGTGAGCTGAAGGATAGTGGTTAGACCTTCCACACGTGGGCATTACTCATTAGCATATATATAAATGCGCATTCAACAGTATCGGTAACGAGAGCTTACGTGATCCTTTATTGACAACGTTTCGCCCACGCAGTGGGCTTTATCGAGTCACAAACAAATCTCTGGAAAAATAAATACATAAGCAGTATAATGTGATCCTTTATTGACAACGTTTCGCCCACGCAGTGGGCTTTATCGAGTCACAAACAGATCTGTTGTCAATAAAGGATCACATTATACTGCTTATGTGTTTATTTTTCCACCAGACGCACCTGGTGACATGACCTATTTTGAGACTCTCATAGATTGGCTTGAGAGTGTATTCATGACTTTGGAATTGCTGGTGACGGAGACTCTCACGACGTATGGTTTGAGAGTATTCACTAGACTACATCACGGCGTACATTGATTGGTTGGACACCCGTGGACTGAGACTTCTTAACTCAGGGATTTGTGCGTCTCTCATCAGGAACACCGACGTGAAAGTCAAAGGGTGCGTAGTACCTGATGAGCTGAGAGATGCGACGGACAGAAGTACGGAAAGTCCGGGTGTGTTATACCTGGTAGGCGTGTCAGGCGACACGGACTAGCCAGGGTGTGTTGTACCCTGTGAACCTTATTGTGAAAAGTCAGTGTGAACCCGGTGTTTGTCAGGTGGCACGACACAAGTTGGATAAGTCGTGTGATTTTGTGTTGGTGTCGGATGACGCGGTGCAAAGGCTTGCCTAGAGACTGAGTTCGTGATACAGGGGGCGTGCCATGTGGCACAGAGAAGGTGTCGTGTGACACAGCGAAGGTGTCTTATGGGCACAGAGAGAAGGGTATCGTGTGACACAGAGAAGGCGTGTCGGGTGACACCGGGGGCGTGTCATGTGACACAGAACGGGTTTCGTGGAACCCCGTGAGAAGGCGTGCCATAAGACAGAGATAAGGGTGTCTGAGGACACGGTGGAGAAGGCGTATCATGACGAGAGGATTGGTGGTGTCCTGTGTGACACCATGATGGCAGCCACGTTTGACACAGCACTGAATTTTATGATTGTTTTACTTGTGCTATTTTATTACCTTTTAAAAAGAGTTGTTATAAAATGTGTATACTAAAAATATTGTGTTTTTACACAAATTATTTGTTATACAGATTATGTTTTTATATTAATAATAATATATATTAATAAATATTTGAAATCTGATATTTTATTAGTATCCCGAACAGTCCCTTTATTACAAATGAATATTTTTTTTTTGTAATAATCAAATACACGAAAAACAACAGAAAATCAACAATCACATGAACGGAAACTTAACAATAAAAGAAAACTATCCAATTCAAGAAAAAAAAGACCAGGAAGTGGTCAAATAAAAGAAGAAGTAATCAGGTTCAAGAAAGGAAGATAATCAGGAAAAAGAACTTAAAGGATTAACTGAGAGAACAGTATTTGAGTGGAAGCTCTAGTAACCTCAGGTATTTACAAATCGTTGAACGAGAAAGTGAAAGTTCCCTAATTTCGCGATCGCGGTAAAAAATTGAGAAACGAATTGTGGAGTGTGAGCAGAGAGTGCTATACTCCAGTGATGTGATTGCTATACGCCAGTGATGTGAGTGATATACGCCAGTGATGTGAGTGCTATACGCTAGTGATGTGATTGCTATTCGCCAGTGATGTGAGTGGTATACGCCAGTGATGTGAGTGCTATACGCTAGTGATGTGATTGCTATTCGCCAGTGATGTGAGTGTATACGCCAGTGATGTGAGTGCTATACGCCAGTGATGTGAGTGTTATACGCCAGTGATGTGAGTGCTATACGCCAGTGATATGAGTGGGGGAGATATGTGCTGAAGCGATAGGCTCAATATAACAAATAATAAAATATTGAATTTTTATTGAGGATGTGTCAGAAGTGTTACTTAGATAACTCCAGCTATACTATAAATAGGCTCCCTGGCTAGTTGTGACGTCACTAGCCCTTCAGATGTGCCCCGCTAGCTAGAGGCCTCCTGTTCAGTTCCACGCTAGGCATAGCAGACTCAAGAGGCAAGATCTGGGCTTCTCCCCTCAAGACTCTCACATTATACACTCCTAGAACATCGTACGTGTGTATTCTTTCACCTACATCTCCTTAGCGAACCCCCACGACAGATGGGGTATATTAAAGTTGAAAATGAGGACATAACACACACACACACACACACACTCATACACAAAATACTGAGAGTAATCAACAAGGTGAACAGAGACAGGATGTTCCAGAGATGGGACACAGCAACAAGGGGTCACAATTGGAAGTAGAAGACTCAGATGAGTCACAGATGTTAGGAAGTATTTCTCAGCCATAGAGTGGTCAGGAAGCGAAATAGTCTGGAAAGTGACGTAGTGGAGGCAGGAACCATACATAGTTTTAAGATGAGGTATGATAAAGCTCGTGGAGCAGGGAGAGGGAGGACTTAGTAGCGACCAGTGAAGAGGCGGGGCCAGGAGCAATGAATCGACCCCTGCAACCACAATTTGGTGAGTACACACACACGCACAAACACAAACATACATGCACACACACACACACACACACTCGAACACAAACACACACACACACACACACACACGCACGCACACACACGCACGCACACACACGCACGCACACACACGCACACACACACACACACACACATGCACACAAACACACACACAACACACACACGCACGCACACAAACACATGACATGATAACGACATATAAGATATTGAGAGGAATTGACAAGGTGGACAGAGACAGAATGTTCCAGAGATGGGACACAGGAACAAGGGGACACAGTTGGAAGTTGAAGACTCACATGAATCACAGAGATGTTAGGAAGTATTTCTTCAGTCACAGAGTGGTCGGGAAGTGGAATAGCTTGGGAAGTGATGTAGTGAAGGCAGGTTCCATACATACCTTTAAGAAGAGGTATGATAAAGCTCATGGAGCAGGGAGAGTGACCCAGTAGCAATCAGTGAAGAGGCGGGGCCAGGAGCTATGAATCGACCCCTGCAACCACAAATAGGTGAGTACACGCACACACACACACACACACACACACACACACACACACACACACACACACAGCCCCGGTGGCCTTGTGGTACAGCTCTCGCTTCACGCACGGAGGGCCCGGGTTCTATTCCCGACGGGGCGCAAACATTTCGAAGTGTTTCCTTACACACACACTCACACATGCATATATATAACAGGCCTAGTGTCTAATCGACATGTGCCTAGGACAAAATGGTAACTAACTAACACACACACACACACGTGATGAGGTATCACAGTGGGCACCTGTGACGAGCGGCGTTCCGCAGGGGTCAGTCCTAGGACCAGTATTATTCTTGGTATATGTAAATGACATGACGAACGGGATAGACTCAGAAGTGTCTCTGTTCGCAGATGATGTGAAATTAATGAGGAGAATCACATCGGAGGAGGACCAAGCAGGACTTCAAACAGACCTGGACAAGCTTGACATCTGGTCTAGCAAATGGCTTCTCGAATTCAATCCAACCAAATGCAAAGTCATGAAGATCGGAGAAGGGCAAAGAAGACCGCTGACAGAGTACAGGCTAGGCGGACAAAGGCTACAAACCTCGGAAAAGGAGAAAGACCTTGCGGTGAGTATAACGCCAAGCACGTCTCCGGAGGCCCACATCAACCAGATAACTGCGGCAGCATATGGGCGACTGGCAAACCTAAGATTAGCGTTCCGTTACCTTAACAAGGGCTCGTTTAAGACACTGTACACCGTGTACGTCAGGCCCATACTAGAATATGCAGCATCAGTCTGGAACCCACACCTGGTCAAGCACATAAAGAAACTAGAGAAAGTGCAAAGGTTTGCGACAAGGTTAGTTCCACAACTCAGGGGTCTGTCTTATGAAGAAAGGCTGAGGGAAATAGGACTAACAACACTGGAGGAAAGAAGGGTCAGAGGAGACATGATAACGACATACAAAATACTGCGGGGAATCGACAAGGTAGACAGTGACAGGATGTTCCAGAGAGGGAACACAGAAACAAGGGGACACAACTGGAAGCTGAAGACTCAGATGAGTCAAAGGGATGTTAGGAAGCATTTCTTCAGCCACAGAGTAGTCAGGAAGTGGAATAGTCTAGAGAAAGACATAGTGGAGGCAGGAACCATACACAGTTTTAAGACGAGGTATGATAAAGTTCATGGAGCAGGGAGAGCAGATACCCAGTAGCGGGCAGCGCAGAGGCGGGGCCAGGAGCTGAGTCTCGACCCCTGCAACCACAATTAGGTGAGTACAATTAGGTGAGTACACACACACACACACATACACACACACACACACACACACACACACACACACACACACACACACACACACACACGCACACACAGCCCCCGGTGGCCTAGTGGGTAAAGCTCTTGTTTCACGCACGGAGGGCCGGGTTCAATTCCCGGTGGGGCAGAAACATTTCGAAGTGTTTCCTTACACACACACATACACACACACACATACAACAGGCCTAGTGTCTAATTGACATGTGCCTAGGACAAAATGGTAACTAACACGCACACACACACACACACACGCACACACACCACTCTCGCACAAGAGTTCAGAGAGTCCCACACGTCATTTCACGTAATGAAGTAATTTTGTTTCTTGGAAAAACCTTGGTGACCCAGAACACACTTTCGGACACTTGGTGAAGAACACCAACTTCTGGTCACAACTTCACCAGCTGAAGACGTGATTTTTCTCCCAACCTGAGACTTGAGAATTTACGACACATCCAAGTTGGAGTAGTTTTTTCTAAGTGTTTCTTTCTATATGCTTTTTTTTTTTGTCGTAATTCCCCTTTGTGATTAAGTTATCATAACAAAAAATATTACTTATAATATTTTATTGATTATTATTATGAACGAATGAGGCAATAAATCTTGTAAATGTTAATATCAAATGTTTCAGTTACCTTTATTCCTTGAATTCTTTGCCTATTTAAGTCAATTTAAACAGACACACAGATTACACACACGCACACACACACACACTCAAAAATATATTAACATTTCGTAAACGGGCGAAATTATTCACAAAAAAATTATCTTTCTGTCCACAGCTCTGGGATCTGGCCGAGTGGTGTAAGTACTTCATAATTTGATGCAGAGTGTGTAGGTTCGAATCCTGCTGTGGACTGAGAGATAATTATATATTTTTTTTTTCAACAATATATATATATATATATATATATATATATATATATATATATATATATATATAACATATATATATATATATATATATATATATATATATATATATATATATATATATATATATATATATATATATATATTATTGTAACCACGAACGAGTAGTATTGATCAATAACAACACTGCGCTAGGCAAGGATCCGAACCCATTGTTGTACTGGCCTGCCATTGTGAGCGAGAACCACATGACGCCTTAACCACAGGACCACCCAATCATACAAGAACCAAGCACACAGCACAGAGCTGTGTGTTTTACCTTGGTCCGAGGACACCAAACAGGGATGAGAATGAAATTAGCTTGAAAGCTCCCACACCTCCGTATGTCCTCGGACCAAAAGTAAAACACACAGCTCTGTGCTGTGTGCTTGGTTCTTGTAGAATTGGGTGGTCCTGTGGGTTAAGGCGTGTTGCATGCAAAGAGTATGTAACCTTTATTCGGAGCATGTTTAACACACCCACATAGGCTCCCCTCCAACAAGCAAACCATCGTTAAGGGTTTGAGATGGAGCCCCATCATCAAATCAACGACTCGGTTCAGCCAATCATAATGCGAGTTTGAAAATGGCAGAAGGTGATGTGGTTACCACTCACAAGTTTGTCATTGAAATTCCTGCAGTGAGCTGGTTGTGGACGGTTGTCTCTGTCTTTTGGCTGCTGTTTTGCCTTGACAACCGTGGAGTGCACTAATACTACTCTTTCTGTATATAGTGTACATATGTGTAAAAAGCCCTTTTCTATTTACTTGGTGAAGGAAAACACAAAATTCTTATATAATCATTGCTTGGTAAATGAAATACAAATTCAAAGCATTTTCTACTGTGTTTCTTTGCTCCAAGCTCCCTTTTACACTCAGGTTAACAGGCCATGAACCTGAGGTTGTAATAAGGCGTCATGTGGTTCTCGCTCACAATGGCACGCCAGTACAACATGGGTTCGGATCCTTTCCTAGCGCAGTGTTGTTATTGATTATATATATATATATATATATATATATATATATATATATATATATATATATATATATATATAAAATTAATGCATTCATATTATCAGTGACCCTTACACCAAACTGTGACTCCTACGCCAGACATTGTGTCCCATATGCCAAGCATTGCTACCCCCACAACAAGCATTGTGAAATATTCCTCCAGCAAGCAATGGGACTATACCCTGTACTGTGCAGTATGACTATACCCTGCACCAAGCAGTATGACTATACCCTGTACCAAGCAGTATGACTTATACTATGTACCAAGCAGTATGACTATACCCTGTACCAAGCAGTATGACTATACCCTGTACCAAGCAGTATGACTATACCCTGTACCAAGCAGTATGACTATACCCTGTACCAAACAGTATGACTGCCTTGTACCAAGCAGTATGACTATACCCTACAGCAAGCACTATGAGTGTACCCTGCAGCAAGCATTAAGTGTGTACCCTGCAGCAATCATTACGAGTGTACCCTGCAGCAAGCATTACGAGTGTACCCTGGAGCAAGCATTACGAGTGTACCCTGCATCAAGCATTACGAGTGTACCCTGCATCAAGCATTACGAGTGTACCCTGCATCAAGCATTATGAGTGTACCCTGCAGCAAGCATTATGAGTGTACTCTGCAGCAAGCATTATGAGTGTACCCAGCAGAAAGCATTATGAGTGTACCCTGCAGCAAGCATTATGAGTGTACCCAGCAGCAAGCATTATGAGTGTACCCTGCAGCAAGCATTAAGAGTGTACCCTGCAGCAAGCATTATGAGTGTACAGAGCAGCAAGCATTATGAGTGTACCAAGCAGCATTATGAGTGTACCAAGCAGCAAGCATTATGAGTGTACCCAGCAGCAAGCATTATGAGTGTACCCTGCAGCAAGCATTATGAGTGTACCCTGCAGCAAGCATTATGAGTGTACCCAGCAGCAAGCATTATGAGTGTACCAAGCAGCATTATGAGTGTACCAAGCAGCAAGCATTATGAGTGTACCCTGCAGCAAGCATTATGAGTGTACCCTGCAGCAAGCATTATGAGTGTACCTTTCTTCAAGAAATAAGATAACACACTATAAAGTCATTTGTGTCATAAAACCGATCAGAATGAAGCAGCGAGAATGATGCTCTATTTAATAATTCACATAATTCATGTTACTTTATACCCAGATGAGTTCTCATCATATCCTGGAAAAACAATAGACTGCTTACCAAGGATAAATATCTACCCTGGGTGCCACCTACCTTGACCACAGTATGCGTCAACACTGATGTGATCGACCGGAGGTCAGTGGAGAGTCTTAACACCTTTAAGAGATAGATCCATTAATACCAGTTTGTCCCAATAAGATCGGCAATCCTGGCTTCCTTGGGCAAAAGTATTGAAGACTGTCAAAACGATCTTAGTTTCATGCTAAGGAAGACATGCATAGATATTTTTTTCGTTAGGTTCAAGTGATTTTTGCGAAATTATTGCATACAAAAAATTCGCTTGCCTTATTCGGCAAGAAGAGCGTTGCCAAATATATATAATATGTCGTGCCGAATAGGTAAAACTTGATATTTGGCAACGCTCTTCTTGTCGAATAAGGCAAGCGAAAATTTTTTAATGCAATAATTTCGCAAAAATGATATATTATATATGCATGTATCATCTGTTTAACTTTATAATTAATATACTTAATTCTATTTGCAAGAATATTTATCCAGCATCCCTGATAAATTTATTTAAATGTAAGCCTATAATTTCTTTTCTCATTTCACATGTCAAAATTACCTAATTAGATTCGCACCGAATTCAATTTTTTCATTGAACTTTATGGAAATAAGATGTAATATGTTTACAGGATAATTCAGATGGAAAAATCATTGTTAGATATTTTAATTTAATAGACATTCTCTTTTTCTGGATAATAATAATAATAATACTTATAATCTATATTCCTACGAGTACGTGGATATAAGTATTTCATACCTAACTGACTACACTGTAATACATACTATACAGAAAACCCCTGGTTATGAAGAGTATTTCAGGAAACTTAGGTTAATCTTGTTCCCCAAGATACGACCCACAACAGTCAGCTTACACCCTGGGACCTACTTACAGTTAGGTGAATAGAGCAGGTATAAAGAAACATGCCCGACGTTTCACCCGGACCCCCAGTATGGGAGGTGAGGACGCTTTCAAACAACAAGGATCCACGGCACTGTTTTGACTACATTCCTCTATGTATGACATCACTCTAGGCAGGAACAAACTTACAGTAACAAGATTAAAATTATGTTCGTAATTTTCCATATGTAATGAATTTAGTATATACATTTCTTATTTTCCTGAGGCTCATCCCTCATGTCCAATTATATCGTCAACAAACATTTGAAAAGATGCAAGTTTTTGTGATTTTTCTGAAATTCCAATGTTTATAATCAAAACGATAATTTTTAAAGGGGTGGAACGGAAAGCCAGCGGAAGGCCTCGGTCAGAATACCAAAAGCTCCAACGGCGGGTCACCATTTGAATAACACCCACGTCAGGAAACACTTGTCCTGTTTCCTGACAAATCTTACCTAACCTAACCTTCAATTTCCATATCGCTGTTGCACTGGTAACACGGGCGATACTCTAATGTTTACAATTATCTACAAAACTGTTCCATCATTAAGAGGTTCCTAGGTTTTTTTTTTAAAAAGTTTTTAATATGTAGAGCTTCCAACCACAACGTGTTGTAAACGTGCAGAAATGAACGTCGACTGACCTTCTCCAAACACAGCATTAGCATATTTAGCGCCAATTTTCTTTAATTGTAAAAAAACATTAATGAAATTGACTCGAAATCACGTAACAAAACCAAGGGTATAAAATAAGAATAGTATGATATGTGAGGTTAATTTAAACATTGATTCGAGTTCAAACCAGAGAGGTTTCTCAACATAAAAAATCTTTCACCAAATTAATCACTGTCATGTTTCAGTTTACAAAAAAATACCGCAGGGATTCACAGTTGTTTTCATAATTAACTTTGGATATTGGTTCGTGTTTGTTTCACAATGTCGTGCCGAATAGGTAAAACTTGCGACTTGGGATTAAGTAGCAATGCTCTTCTTGCCGAATAAGGCAAGCGAAAATTTGTGTATGCAATAATTTAGCCAAAATTATTCAGAACCTAACGAAAAACAATATTTCATTGTGTTTATTAATAAATTATTGTATACTTATCTAAAATATATTTAGTTGGATTAGGTTTTCTAATTTTCTTTTCGTACAAAATTATTCATTTTTACATTAACATAAATGAAAAAATATATCTTTAAACGTATAAGAGAACATTTTAGAAAGCACTTAATTAAAAACGATTTCTTGCTAATTGACCAGTTTTACCTATTCGGCACGACATATATATATATATATATATATATATATATATATATATATATATATATATATATATATTTTATTTTTTTTTTTTTTTATTAACACATCGGCCGATTCCCACCAAGGCAGGGTGGCCCGAAAAGAAAAACTTTCATCATCATTCACTCCATCACTGTCTTGCCAGAAGGGTGCTTTACACTACAGTTATAAAACTGCAACATTAACACCCCTCCTTCAGAGTGCCGGCACTGTACTTCCCATCTCCAGAACTCAAGTCCGGCCTGCCGGTTTCCTGAATCCCTTCATAAATGTTACTTTGCTCACACTCCAACAGCACGTCAAGTATTAAAACCATATGCCTCCATTCACTCCTATCAAATACGCTCACACATGCTTGCTGGAAGTCCAAGCCCTCGCACACAAAACTTCCTTTACCCCTCCCTCCAACCTTTCCTAGGCCGACCCCTACCCCGCCTTCCCTCCACTACAGATTTATACACCTCGAAGTCACTCTGTCTCGTTCCATTCTCTCTACATGTCCAAACCACCTCAACAACCCCTCCTCAGCTCTCTGAACAATCGTTTTGGTAATCCCGCACCTCCTCCTAATTTCCAAACTCCGAATTCTCTGCATTATATTCACACCACACATTGACCTCAGACATGACATCTCCACTGCCTCCAGCCTTCTCCTCGTTGCAACATTCATCACCCATGCTTCACACCCATATAAGAGCGTTGGTATAACTATACTCTCATACATTCCCTCTTTACTTCCATGGACAAGGTTCTTTGTCTCCACAGACTCCGAAGTGCTCCACTCACCCTTTTCCCTCATCAATTCTATGATTCACCTCATCCTTCATAGACCCATCCGCCGACATGTCCACTCCCAAATATCTGAATACATTCACCTCCTCCATATTTCTCCCTCCAATCTGATATCCAATCTTTCGTCACCTATTCTTTTTGTTATCCTCATCACCTTACTCTTTCCTATATTCACTTTCAATTTTCTTCTTTTACACACCTACCAAATTCATCCACCAACCTCTGCAGCTTCTCTTCAGAATCTCCCAAAAGCACAGTGTCATCAGCAAAAAGCAACTGTGACAACTCCCACTTTGTATTTGCTTCTTTATCTTTTAGCCCAACACCTCTTGCCAAGACCCTCGCATTCACTTCTCTTACAACCCCATCTATAAATATATTGAACAACCACGGTGACATCACACATCCTTGTCTAAGGCCCACTTTTACTGGGAAATAGTCCCCTTCCCTCCTACACACTCTAACCTGAGCCTCACTATCCTCATAAAAACTCTTCACTGCTTTCAGTAACCTTCCTCCTATTCCATACACCTGCAACATCTGCCACATTGCCCCCTATCTACCCTATCATACGCCTTTTCCAAATCCATAAATGCCACAAAACATCTTTACCCTTATCCAAATACTGTTCACCTATATGTTTCACTGTAAACACTTGGTCTACACACCCCTACCTTTCCTAAAGCCCCTTGTTCATCTGCTATCCTGCTTTCTGTTTTACTCTTAATTCTTTCAATAATAACTCTACCATACACTTTACCAGGTACACTCAACAGACTTATTCCCCTATAATTTTTGCACTCTCTTTTGTCCCCTTTGCCTTTATACAAAGGAACAATACACGCTCTCTGCCAATCCCTAGGTACCTTACCCTCTTCCATACATTTATTAAATAATAGCACCAACCGCTCCAAAATTATATCCCCACCTGCTTTTAACATTTCTATCTTTATCCCATCAATCCCAGCTGCCTTACCCCTTTCATTCTACCCACTGCCTCACGAACTTCCCTACACCCACAACTGGCTCTTCCACACTCCTACAAGATGTTATTCCTCCTGCCCTACACACGAAATCACAGCTTCCCTGTCTTCATCAACATTTAACAAATCCTCAAAATATTCTCTCCATCTTCCCGATACCTCTAACTCTCCATTTAATAACTCTCCTCTCCTATTTTTAACTGTCAAATCCATTTGTTCTCTAGGCTTCCTCAACTTATTAATCTCATTCCAAAACTTTTTCTTATTTTCAACAAAATTTGCTGATAACATCTCACCCACTCTCTCATCTGCTCTCTTTTTACATTGCTTCACCACTCATGCATATATATACATACACACATCTAGGTTTTTCTTCTTTTTCTTAATAGCTCTTGTTCTTTTTATTTTCTCTATTGTCCATGGGGAAGTGGAAAAGAATCTTTCCTCCGTAAGCCATGCGTGTCGTATGAGGCGACTAAGATGCCGGGAGCAATGGGCTGGTGACCCTTCTCCTGTACAAATCTACTAAAAACGAGAAGAAGAAAAAAATATATATATATATATATATATATATATATATATATATATATATATATATATATATATATATATATATATATATATATATATATATTATATATGTCGTGCCGATTAGGTAAAACTTGCGCTTTTGGCTTAAATAGCAACACTCATCTTGCCATATAAGACAATTGAAAATTTGTGTATGCAATAATTTCGCCAAAATCATTCTGAACCTAACGAAAAAAATATATTTCATTGTGTTTGTTTATTATTAAATTAATGTTAACGTATCTAAAATATATTTAGTTGGGTTAGGCTAAATTAAATTGCGCTTGTTATAATAAGGTTAGGTAGGTTTTCAAAGTTTCTCTTGGTACAAAATTATAAATTCTTACATTAACATAAATGAAAAAAATATATCTTTAAACGTATAAGAGAAAATTTTAGAAAGGACTTAATTTTAAATGAGTTCTTGCTAATTGACCAGTTTTACCTAATCGGCACGACATTATATATATATATATATATATATATATATATATATATATATATATATATATATATATATATATATATATATATATATATATATATATATATTCAATAACAACACTGTGACTAGCCGAGGACTCTAACCCATGTCGTTTTGGCCCGCCTCATGGTGAGGGAAAATCACATGACGCTCTAACCCACAGGACCACCAAATCCTACAAAGATCAAGCACCCAGCAAGGCTGGAAGTTTTTCCTTGATCCGAGGACATACGGTGGTGTGGATGTCTCAAAGCTAATTTCATTCTACTCTACTCTCCATTTCGTGTACTAGCCTCCAAAAGCAGCTTATAAATTATTGTAACCACGAACAAGTGGTATTTAATCAATAACAACGCCAAATGGGAAGTAGAAAGATATTAGCTCAAAGGCACCCACACTACCATTTGTCCTCTGATCAAGGTAAAACACCTAGCTCTTCTTGGTGCTTGATTCTTGTAGGATTTGGTGGTCCTGTGGGTTAGAGCGTCGTGGGATTTTCGCTCACCATGAGGCGGGCCAAAACGGCATGGGTTCGAGTCCTCGGCTAGTCGCAGTGTTGTTATTGATTATTACCACTCGTTCGTGGTTACAATAATATATAAACTGCTTGTGGAGGCTAGTACACCAAACAGGGAGTAGAATGAAATTAGCTCAGAGGCACCCACACCATCGTATGTCCTCGGATCACAAAACAACACCTAGTTCTGCTGGGTGCCTGATCTTTGTAGGATTAGGTGGTCCTGTGGGTTAGAGCGTCGTGTAATTTTCATCATATATATATATATATATATATATATATATATATATATATATATATATATATATATATATATTGACGGTCTCCCACGAGAGTAGGGGGTCCAAAACATCCTTCTTGTCAGAAATACTCAGCCACTATTCTTCCTAAATCCTTCTTGTTCCATTACAATCTACTTTCCCATTCAACAATTATTCTACGTACACTTTATCCTGAATATTCAACAAGCTTATTTCCCAATAACTTTCTCGCTTTCTGCTGTTTCTTTGATATGTATACTTAAAACGATCCCAATTCTTAGGTACCATCCTTTCTTTCTTAATTATTCCTTTGGGAAAATTGAAGGTGGGTTGTGCAAATATCTTTGTTAGTGAGTTTGGTTTTGAGAAGGACCTAGTATAGGCCAGTAGGCCTTTTGCAGTGTTCCTTCTTTCCTATGTTCTTATATTATCTTATATTATCTTATTTTATCACCAACTCCTTTTACCATTTCCATCTTTTTTTCATTCCACGCACTCTTCTTCTCACTGCCTCGAACACTTTTTTACTAATCTCACCTCCGTCAGTTCCTTATTCCCACCAGACTGTATTCCCACCAGACTGTATTCCCACCAGACTGTATTCCCACCAGACTGTATTCCTCTCTTCCATTTGTATGAAATTGCCGCCTGCTTTTCATGATCAATATTAACTCCTTTTCTTTATATAACGTCAATTATTGCAGCACCTCCACCTCCCCATGTAACATTGTTGCAGCACCTCCACCTCCCCATGTAACACTGTTGCAGCACCTCCACCTCCAGATGTAACATTGTTGCAGCACCTCCACCTCCAGATGTAACATTGTTGCAGCACCTCCACCTCCAGATGTAACACTGTTGCAGCACCTCCACCTCCATATGTAACATTGTTGCAGCACCTCCACCTCCAGATGTAACACTGTTGCAGCACCTCCACCTCCAGATGTAACACTGTTGCAGCACCTCCACCTCCAGATGTAACACTGTTGCAGCACCTCCACCTCCAGATGTAACACTGTTGCAGCACCTCCACCTCCAGATGTAACACTGTTGCAGAACCTCCACCTCCAGATGTAACACTGTTGCAGCACCTCCACCTCCAGATGTAACACTGTTGCAGAACCTCCACCTCCAGATGTAACACTGTTGCAGCACCTCCACCTCCAGATGTAACACTGTTGCAGCACCTCCACCTCCAGATGTAACACTGTTGCAGCACCTCCACCTCCAGATGTAACACTGTTGCAGCACCTCCACCTCCAGATGTAACACTGTTGCAGCACCTCCACCTCCAGATGTAACACTGTTGCAGCACCTCCACCTCAGATGTAACATTGTTGCAGCACCTCCACCTCCAGATGTAACACTGTTGCAGCACCTCCACCTCCAGATGTAACACTGTTGCAGCACCTCCACCTCCAGATGTAACACTGTTGCAGCACCTCCACCTCCAGATGCAACATTGTTGCAGCACCTCCACCTCCAGATGCAACATTGTTGCAGCACCTCCACCTCCAGATGCAACATTGTTGCAGCACCTCCAACTCCATTTGCTCTCGGGATTTCTCAGCTTAGTAATCTCTCTCAAATTTTTTTTCTTATTTTTGATAAAATATGCTGTTGAAGATTCATCTGTTCTCACATTTACTTTCCTGTTGAACTGCTGCACCTCCCGTTTAACCATTTTCCTCTCCTTATTCTCTGTTTTCCGTATATAACCTTTACATTAAAAAAAAAAAAACATTCATCTGTTGACCTTTTCTCTTTACCATTCTCTTTACCAATTCTTCCAACTAACTGTTTCTCTTCCTAACTGCACATACTCTTCTATAAACGCAAACCTCTCCTGAGCTCTTTAGCAATATTCTTCAATGTCGTTGTTACCCTTTCTCTCTTTCTTTTTTTCATTCTCTCTCTCTCTCTCTCTCTCTCTCTCTCTCTCTAGTCCACTTTCGTTAGTTGTTTATCCCTTTAAAAACTGTCCTTTATCGTCTCCATTTTCCTTGCGTTTAATCTACCTCTGTCTGTTAATGTAGATACTACTAAATAATCATCCGTCTCAGTGTGTACGTAATTCTTCCTCCCAACACATTCACACATTCAAAAGCTCATTCAAAACAAATCCACACTAGCACACACAATTCCCCTACTCCCCAACACTCCTCAATAACCCATCCCTTACTCCCCAACACACCATACCCCCACATACACCCCTCCCCTACTCCCAACTTACACCATACCACACGCGCACGCGCACGCCACACACACACACACACACACACACACACACACACACACACCTCCCTTACTCCCCAACACACACCCTACCCCACACACACACCTGAATCATAAGATAATTACCAAGGACTATTGGCAGTGTGTACCTGGAGATAGCGGGATTAAGAACCCAGCGAGCAGGAAATCCCATCAGTGGCGAGGGATTGAGGGTTGTGCAACATTCCGGCCACTTTGATGCTCAGGTGCATCGTGTAACCGCGTCCAGATAGACGGGAAGACGAAAGGTCTCGACTAAGGACATTCTACCAGAGTCTCGACCAAGGTCATTCCAGCAGAGAGTCTCGACCAAGGACATTCTACCAGAGAGTCTCGAGCAAGGACATTCTACCAGAGAGTCTCGACCAAGGACCGCAATGGAAATAAATCAAGGACTTCAATGGAAATAAAACAAGGACCACAATGGAAATAAATCAAGGACCACACTGGAAATAAATCAAAGACCAAAATGGAAATAAATCAAGGACTCCAGTGAAAATATGTCAAGAACCCCAATGGAAATAAGTCATGGGTTATCCAAGGTAATTTACACTATATATGATAATTGTTCTTTTGTGTATCTGTGCCTAAATAAACTTACTTATTTACTTGCAGATGGTCAAAAACAGGTAGGACATCGTTAAGGTCTGACCACAGTCTTGAGCGGGTTGGACTCGACCAGACTCCTCCACAAGCAGGAATTCTTCGGCCAAGAAGACTCGACCAGATAGTTTTTCCAAAAACTTTACACTTCCCGTTTTTTCTACATCTTTGGGTGAACCAATGACTCTTTGGTCTTGCCATTATCACTTTTTGTGTGTATAAATTACTTCATTTCCCGGTTAGATTATCCACAATATCGTTCATCGACGTTCCTTCCCGCTCTTACCTAACTGTACTGCATTCATAAATTCCTTCAATTTCACATTGTCTTCTCTAATGAAATTTGGCTTGTCCCTTCACACTCCTGCTGTATTCTTCAGGTTTGCTTCACCAGAATATTCGTATCTCAGTATTGTGTGGTCACTAGCGTCCAGGTGGTGTGTACAGAGTTAGAGGGAAAGAGAGAGAGGGCTTACGGTTGTTGGTGAAATGTTAGGGAGAAAAATGTGCTTGGTTTTGTGTTATTATATTTGTGTGGAAAGAGTGTGGAGTGCGTGGGACAGGCTTAGGAGGGATCTGGGAGTGCATGGGTTTGTGTAGGAGTGTGGAAGCGCTTGGAATATGTGCAGGGTGGCTTAGTGTGTGCTTACCATGAGGTCGTTTTCATGAAGACTGGGAAAGGGCCGAAGCAGATTTGCAGAGGTTGGAAATCTGCTCTTGTATTGCACACTCCGTTTCTCCTTGACGTTTTTCTTGATGTTTTGTTTGTTCCCTCTCCATTTTAAATGTCTGAAGCCATGCTGACATGACTATATCTTGGCACATTCCTGAAGATGGCTTTCTGTCTAAAGATTCTGTCTGAGGCTCCTTCTAGCAAGGTTAGGTTGATAAAGAGTTGCTTTTCCTAGAAAACTTTCCGAAGTGATGTAAATGGTTAAAAACCCGATAAGTTGAATAATGAGACACATGCGTCTCATTCTTCAACTTTTTTATGCTCTGAAAATTAGCCGTCTGTCATCTTCCTCATCTCTTGCTATTCACTCTATTCT
Organism: Cherax destructor; assembly: GCA_009830355.1. NCBI lineage: Eukaryota > Metazoa > Arthropoda > Malacostraca > Decapoda > Parastacidae > Cherax > Cherax destructor. The sequence goes on from WNWK01000702.1 coordinate 179,846, forward strand.
CTTTGATCTCTTTCCCCTCCCCGCTCCTCCTCCTCTTCTTCCTTTTCCTCTTTCAATTTGTCCTGACATTAACCTCTCGAGAGTCATAGATTATCAGTAACCTCTTTATATTCCATTATCCTTTATTCTAGTCGCACTTCTCTTTCTGTTTCTCACATTTTCTACTCAGTTGGTTTTCTGCTGTGAGCTTCTCTGCAAAAGATTTTTTCTTTTTTCCTTTCCGTTTTCCTTTGCTCATTCTGCCGCCCTTTTCATTACTCCCTTCCACATTTTTTCCCTTATTCACTTCAGCTCCTCCTCATCCAACTGTTCCATTTCCTTTTCTGGTATCTGAACTAGAATCATACGTTTTAGTTTCAATTTCCTTTTACGCTTTCTCAATTATAATTATTTATTATTAGTAGTAATATTTGTTAATTATTGTTTATTAAGTATTAGTATTATTTTATTGGGAAGGTGTACAAATTCCGTAGGGGTCATACAGCACCTAAATGAATAAGAGGCATTCAGGTTTGATCCAAGAAAGAAGATATCAAGTCCAATTTCCTGGATGAAGGACCATTGCCAGCGTCAAGAACCTCCTATGAAGGGTTTCTCGCTAACAGTATTTTTCAACTTTGTCATTCCTCTTTGGCTTTGCTAATCAACTGTCTTAATATCACTTACAAATATTCTAACCCACCTCTTTCTCTCTCATCTTTTGCTTCCATCACTTTTTGATTGTTCTTTACATTTAATCCCGTTTTAGCGTGACTGCCAATCATGGTATAAAAGGATTTTTTAATGGTTTTCGGTGTAGTCAGGTGAACTGAAGATCGTCAGTTATTTCACAAGGTCAAATATTCTGGTAACTATCAATACTGCAGCAGATTAGGTATACTAACTAACATATGATTCAGTACTCTGGTATGGACACTTTCTAATCGTTTCTTTACCACTCTTTCCTCTGTACTTAACTTATTTTAGGGTGTAACTATGATCATGGAGCAGAACTCTTCTCCAGGCTGAGCGACTGACCACCTCAAAAGTAAGTCTTCGAGGGTGATGAACCGATTATATCGTCTTTACTGCTTCTGGTGCCTACTCTATATTCGACTGAAGAAACCTACAGTGTAGGCGAAATGTTTCGGAATAAAGGGACCTAACTGTGTAAGTATGTGCATGCACATATGTGTGGATTAAGATATTTATCGTATATTAATGGTATTCAGTACTGACAAGTTGACTAATAATATTCATGTACAACACTTGGGTATCATAATAAAGTGACGCAGATGTTGCATATGTGTCTTAAGATATTCCTAGCTGGTGAACGTTCACAAACATTGAGGTTTAAGTCCGTCACTGGACACCCTGCCTACTTACCCCTAACTGCTCTTACCCCAGATAATGAATGCCTTTCCTTACTGCTTGTATCTCGTGCATGGCATCTTCCTGTGCGGTTTTCCTAGCGTTGCATCGCTCTGTCTCAATATGCACGACCAGATCCACTCACTGCCACCATCAGGGAAAATTTTCCCTGTCAGTAGTTTTCCTGCAGATCTTGTCCCTTACGTGGTTTCCTCCCAGCTGATCCAGTTTGCTTCATTGAAATCTTATAAAGATTTTTGCTTCTTTATTAGGTTATGCTTATTTATGTCCACACCTTCCCGCTATTCACTCACTGCTCTTTATCCACATATTTTGAGCTTTTCCTTGTAAAGCAAAATTATTATTATTTTTATCGTGAGGTCATACATCACCAAGTACATCAGATTCCAAGAAATGTGAATGTAATCAATTTCTTGGATCAAAAGATCTTCGCCAGTATCAAGACAGTCATCCTTCAAGGCTGTTAAGCTAATAACCGTCAGGGAAATACATGTATATGACCCCAAACCCTCAGGGAAATACATGTATATAGCCCCAAGCCCTCAGGGAAACACATGTATATGGCCCCAAGCCCTCAGGGAAACATGTATATGACCCCTTGCCCTCAGGGAAACACATTTATATGGCCCCAAGCCCTCAGGGAAACATGTATATGACCCCTTGCCCTCAGGGAAACACATTTATATGGCCCCAAGCCCTCAGGGAAACACATGTATATGGCCCCAAGCCCTCAGGGAAACACATGTATATGACTCCAAGCCCTCAGGTCCATACACACCAACATTTAAAAAAAATGTACATTAACTGAGTGTATAGTACCATTAGAATTATTTTTCTATCATTTTTTTTCATCTTTATATACAAAATATCTCATTTTAGTTCTCTAAGTATCAACATAAGGTATTCTGCATTTGTTTTATTAAGTGACGGACTTACCAAACTAAATTTTCTTAAGAGTATTGACGTCTGGTTAAAAAAAAAAGTGTATCCTTAAATATAAGGCGGACTATCACTTTTGCAAATGTAGTTAATTCAAACCATTTTTTTTTTACTAAATCTTACAATTAAGGATCCCCTTATTTTTTTTAGCCAGAAGTCAAGACAAATGGGTTGGGAGGTCCGTTACTGAGTAAAAAAAATACAGAATAGTTTATGAAGATATTAGATAAATAAAATAAGATAATTTTACATAGTTACAAAAAAAATATGAAAATGGTACTACTCATACTAAATACTCAGTTAACTTTAAATAACATTTTTTTTTTTTTAAAAGAACATACGGCGTCCCAAACCTAATTTGTTGGGACATCGTCCGTGAAACCGGGACCGTCCCGGTGAAACCGTGAATCATGTTGTCCCTACTGACAGTGGACAGTGCATTGACCTGCTAGTTTTAGTAGTGGCTTGCCATGAGTTCCAACCCTAAACTTGGTTATTATCGCGTGTTATCCTCTTATATTGTCTACCTTGAAAGTAAATAAAAGAAAGGAAGATTTATATCTAGTTAAGGATATTTGACATCTGAATAAATTAATGAGCATTTCAAATTTTAGCATAACACTGTATTCATCAGTGTTTTAAATTATTATTCCAGCAAAATATAGGTATTATATATGACAAACATATATTATATTTAGGCTTCACACAGGATATATAAATAAAGGTTTGTGTCTCCAGGTTAATATCCAATAAAAGTTGATTTTAATCCTTATTTTATGGATTAAGGTAACCTTGACTGGTGGTGAAGAGGTTACATGGAGCCTGAATGAGTTTCGTGTAGTCGATAGGTTTTAAACCAAATTAGCCAACTACATGTTGGTATCCTTATATCAACCCTCAGTGTGGTCTCCAATTACAGAACTACAGGGTGACCCAAAAGTCCGGACACATAGGAAATATTACTAAAATTCTGTTTTTTTTTCCGAAGTTACCTGAGTTACTTCATCGTGTTCATGTGAATGTTGCAAAGCGCGTTGAACTTTGCATCATTAATGGTGCACAACGTGTTGAAGATATTATTCACTAAAATTACTGTATATTACAAACATACAGTTTCGCCTATGTGTCCAGACTTTTGGGTCACCCTGTAATACAGCTGTAGTGTGTGGTGTTTTTTGTGAAAATCTGCTTCGAAATATGTCAATATTTCAATGACTCGTGCACCGTGATTCAAACCCAAGCTGTGCTTTTCGGCCTGACAGCATTCTTCAACACGCTGGCTGACTAATGCGCGCTGGTGTTTAAAATGTTGACTCGTACATCGCAGTTGAGCAGCAAATATTGCGCTTGCAGCAGCAACTTGCATCTTTAGCCTCGCTGAAATATGCTCTTGTCGTTTCTGAAAATTCACAGAGGGGAAACAAAATGTTTGGGGGTATGCAACGCTTCACCTACTCCCCTTGCTTTTGTTGCAGACCTGGATCCTTCCCTCGCCTACTATGCTTTTCAACATGTGCATTTCAAAGATTTTCACTTATTTTTCCTAATCTTTGTTTTCTTATCACTTACCAAAGCTTTTCTGGGGCTTAAATAATTGTTCAAAGTCTCTGACTAATTTTTGCTTAGTCACTCAGAACTCTCCATATATTAGCCTTTCTTTTCTAGGTGAATTATAGGATGTGTGTGTGTGTGTGTACTCACCTAGTTGTGGTTGCAGGGGTCGAGTCAAAGCTCCTGGCCCCGCCTCTTCACTGGCCGCTACTGGGTCACTCTCCCTGCGCCATAAGCTTTATCATACCTCTGCTTAAAGCTATGTATAGAGCCTGCATCCACTACATCGCTTCCTAAACTATTCCACTTCCCGACAACTCTGTGACTGAAGAAATACTTCCTAACATCTCTGTGATTCATCTGAGTCTTCAACTTCCATCTGTGTCCCCTTGTTGTTGTGTCCCATCTCTGGAACATTCTGTCTCTGTCCACTTTGTCAATTCCTCTCAGTATCTTATATGTTGTTATCATGTCTCCCCTATCTCTCCTGTCCTCCAGTGTCGTCAGGTCGATTTCCCTTAACCTCCCCTCGTAGGACATACCCCTTAGCTCCGGGACTAGTCTTGTTGCAAACCTTTGCACTTTCTCGAGCTTCTTCACATGCTTGGCTAGGTGTGGGTTCCAAACTGGTGCTGCATACTCCAATATGGGCCTAACGTACACAGTGTACAGGGTCCTGAACGATTCTTTATTAAGATGTCGGAATGCTGTTCTTAGGTTTGCTAGGCGCCCATATGCTGCAGCAGTTATTTGGTTGATGTGCGCCTCAGGAGATGTGTCTGGTGTTATACTCACCCCAAGATCTTTTTCCTTGATTGAGGTTTGCAGTCTCTGGCCCCCTAGGCTGTACTCCGTCTGCGGTCTTCTTTGCCCTTCCCCAATCTTCATGACTTTGCACTTGGTGGGGTTGAACTCCAGGAGCCAGTTGCTGGACCAGGCTTGCAGGCTGTCCAGATCCCTTTGTAGTTCTGCCTGGTCCTCGTCCGATTGAATTCTTCTCATCAACTTCACATCATCTGCAAACAGGGACACTTCGGAGTCTATTCCTTCCGTCATGTCGTTCACAAATACCAGAAACAGCACTGGTCCCAGGACTGACCCCTGTGTGTGTGTGTGTGTGTGTGTGTGTGTGTGTGTGTGTACTCACCTATGTGGTTGCAGGGGTCGAGTCACAGCTGCTGTTTGTATGTGTGCTAATTCTCGTATTTGTATTCACTATTTGTACTCAGCCATTTGTGGTTCCCAATATCGAGACTCGGCTCCTGGGCCTGCCTTTCGAATTGGCCACTACTGGGTTCACGCTCTACTGGTTTTGTGAGCTTTATCATACCTATTCTCAAAGCTATGTATAGATCCTGTCTTTACTACTTTGTTGTCCAGGTCGTTTTACGTCTTGACCACTCTGAGGCAGAAGAAATATTTTTTTTACATCCCTGTAACTTATCTATTCCATTAATTTTCAAATATGCCCACGTGTACCTGTTTCTTGCACTTCACACAGCCTGTCAATGTCCACCCTTTTAGTTCATCCAAGTATATTATACGTCATTACCAAATTTCCTCCCGATTATAATCTCGTATGCCGTCAGGTTTAGCTTCTAACTCTCATTATAACTCACCTCCCCCACCACTCACCTTCGTGTCTAGTTTCGTTGAAAACCTATGGAGCTTTCTAGTTTCTTGATATAGTTGAGCCAGTATGTATTCCGTGATGATGCAGATATTTCAAGATGATCCTGACATATGCTGTATTCAGTGCCGTGAATGACTGTTGAGAATCCTAGAAGCTAATCTTAAATTTGCTAAATGCACATATGCTGCTGTTCTTCGATTGATGTGCTCTTCTATCCCTCCTTCAGAACGCAGGCACAGTACTTCTCACCTCCAGGACTCAAGTCCGGCTAACTGGTTTCCCTGAATTCCTTCGTAAATGTTACTTTGCTCACACCCCAACAGCACGTCAAATCATAAAAGTCATTCGCCTCCACTCGCTCCTATCTAACATACACAAACCTCCTTTACCCCCTCCCTCCAACCTTTCCAAGGACGACCCTTACCCCGCCTTCCTTCCACTACAGATTTATACACCTTCCAAGTAATTCTATTTAGTTCCATCCACTCTCTTTTAGTAACCCCACACCTCTTCATCTCCAAGATACGGATTCTCTGCATTATATTCACACCACACATTGCCCTCAGACACGACATCTCCACTGCCTCCAGCCTTCTCCTTGATGCAACATTCACAACCCATGCTTCACACCCATATTTATATATATGTCGTGCCGAATAGGTAAAACTTGCTATTTTGGCTTAAATTCCAATGCTCTTCTTGCCGAATAAGGCAAGCGAAAATTTATGTACGCAGTAATTTCGCAGAAAATCATTCTGAACCTAACGAAAAAAATATATATTTCATTGTGTTTGTTTATTATTAAATTATTGTATATTTATCTGAAATATATTTAGTTAGATTAGGCTAAATTAAATTGCACTTGTTATAATAAGGTTAGGTAAGTTTTCTAAGGTTCTTTTGGTACAATATTATTAATTTTGACATTACATAAATGAAAAATATATATCTTTAAACATTATAAGAGAAAAATTTAGAAAGGACTTAATTTTAAACGAGTACTTGGCAATTGACCAGTTTTACCTATTCGGCACGACATTTATATATATATATATATATATATATATATATATATATATATATATATATATATATATATATATATAAAATATATATATATATATATATATATATATATATATATATATATATATATAAATATATATATATATATATATATGTGTGTGTGTGTGTGTGTGTGTGTGTGTGTGTGTGTGTGTGTGTGTGTGTGTGTGTGTGTGTGTGTGTGTGTGTGTGTGTGTGTGTGTGAAATGAAGAAAATTACTAAAGAAATTAGAAGACAATGTGGTAGGATGAAAGTAATAATTCACTGAGTTGAAGAGAAGTTGTTTGAAAGTTTGGTCAATTAGATATAATGGAGCAAGTTAAGTTGAGCAAGAGGGAGTGTAAATTAAGGATAGACGGATTAGGGAGCGTATAGGGATCGCTCCAGCAAAGATTAGAAGTAGAATATAAAGGAGGTTACGAAAGATAAGGACTAGATCGTCCGGTAGGTATAAGTGGACACGTGTTATTTGAGCTTAGATGTTATATTTGTGTTCATGGAAACATAACAGCCGGATTGAGGTTCAGAGGTTGAATGTTTGTTGTCTGATTGTTAATAAATGAATGTGAATGTTAAGCCCTTGCATCATATGTATGAACGTCGGGAATGAGACGTAATGCGAATGCGAAACAGATTATTTTTACGATTTTGTAATCAATCGGGATTTCTAATCAAGAAAAGACTGACTGATTTTGTTATGAATAAAAGAATTTTGGACGTCCTAGCACTGAGTAAAATTTATAAGGCATGGGAGAGTTTGAATAGCGAGAAGTTAATGAGGACATGATTTTTGCACTGAATTAATTGGATATAATCATATTTTTAAAGGGGTGGACCGATAAGCCAGCGGAAGGCATCAGTCGTATAACCAAAAAGCTCCAGCTGTGGGTGATCATATGACTAAGACCAGTGTCAGAAAACACTTGTCCTGTTTCCTGACAAACATTACGAAATCTTCAAGGAGCGGAACGATCACCTAACACAGTAGCGAACATGTTAAATTAACACTTATAGGAAGAATATAAGTTATTTGAAAGTTTTTCTAAAAATGTAAGGATTAGATTAAAGTAGAATATATTACGCGAGTTATAATGAGTTCTTATGCGTTTTGAGATAAGGGAAAGAGATTCTGGAAGGAGTTAAATGAATATTCAAGGAATTTTGAAATACGGACTAGAAAAAATGCTTCGTGAAACTCTCATGCTAATGTATTAGACACTGAAGAACCAGGAGTAAATTTTACTGGGAGACCTTTGAGTTGCATTTAAGAATGAAAATATATATGCGAGAATGATGTAAAGGACACCTAGAGGAGTTTGTTAGACTATGTAATGGTGGAAAAAATGTGGAATGGTTGACTTCTGTAGCGAAGTTGTTTTTGATAGCTAGAGTGAAAGGGACCAGGAAAATATCGATGAGACGTGATGGGGGGTTGAGAAGACAGTACGATTGTGTGCAATAGAACCTGGGGAGTACATGATGGCGCTGGTGGGAGAAGAGGGAAATTACTGGCGCAGTAGTTTGGTAAAATGGGTGAAATGAGAGAAAAAAGGAAAAATTAAAACGCTGTCACAATGTAAAAATGGTATTAGGAAGGCAGAATATATGAAGTAGAAGAGGTTAAAAAAAAGTGACTTAGAACTGACTCTAGATAAGCAATATTTGCTGAGAAAGTCATATGGACATATCATTTGAGACTGTAAAAAGATGTTTGATTGGAAGGTGAATTATTTGGGTTAAGTGAGAGTGATATTTGGAAAGAGGTGGTTTGATGCATGAGGGAGGAACAGAATCTGTTAAGGGGGAGGAACCGGAGGTGGGGTCGGATGGCGGAAGTGGATGAGGCAGTGGGCTTGGTGAAAAGGGGTTAGTCAGTGGAGATAGATTATATTGTGCTCGAGGCGCTGAAAGCTGGCGGAGATATAGTTATAGAACAGTTTGTGAAACAAAGACACAAATATAGAATGAAAATTTTTATTTAGAAAGCGTTGCGCTTAGAGACCAAGATTTTTCAAGTCTATAATGAGTATACGTGAAACGTGGAAATATATAGGAAAGGCTCGGGTGACCAGATCGTGTGAATATCTGGTAAAGTCAAGCCGCAAATTTGCTCAGTAAAAGAGGTATGATTAACTGAATATTCTTTTATTCCTGTGTTCTTATGAGGCCTGGTCACAGGCCGGGCCGTGGGGGCGTTGACCACCGGAACTCTCACCAGCTAAACTCCAGGTAAAGGTGTCCATAATTTAGATTAATGGTCTCTAGTATGACTTTTTGTCTATGTTTTTTTTCCAATAGCTCTTGGAACACACCTGTAAGTGTACGGTAAATCCTAATATAAGAATTGGCAGTGGTAAAAGTATTATGATCGTTTTCAACTGTATCGCTCTACAGGAGTCTGCTCACTGATTCCTTGGTTGTGTAGATGATCATGGGGAAAAAAGTTTGCCTTGGGGTCCGGAAAACTGAAAACTCTCCTGGAATTGTGCAGTGTCCGTTCGAACACGGTGTCTGTTGGAGCACGGTGTCTGTTGGAGCACGGTGTCTGTTGTAGCACGGTGTCTGTTGGAGCACGGTGTCGATGGTGCATGGTTGAGTATAAACCTCTGCTGAACATGGGTAGTGGTGGCTACATTATGAAAATGCTCAGCTGTGTTCCTGTCAACAACGCTATGGTAACTTCTCTCTAGTTCCCTGCCAGTATGGAAGGTGTCACAGAAGAGAGAGAGAGAGAGAGAGAGAGAGAGAGAGAGAGAGAGAGAGAGAGAGAGAGAGAGAGAGTTAAACAATGTGCATTTGCAATACAGTATTCACACAATGTCGTTTTTAGTTACTGAAACACGTAAGTGAGATCAAATCCACAGAGCTCAATGTTGATAACATCCGTAGAGAGATGTGTCACTACAAACACTGTCGACCATGACGTCGACCATGAATGTGAGTGTAAACATTGAATCTCCCTCATCATGAGCGAGGGAGCGTGTTTATGTTTCTCTTATGCCTCAAGGACCTGTGATGGAAGTGCCACATAAACCAATAATATCTCAAATACGAGCACTAGAATATATATAAACAGATTGTAAAGACACAGGCAGATCATATGATATTTTATTAAGTAAACGTTTCACCTAATAAAATAATAATATAAAATACTCTAAGTGATTCTTAGGTGTCTTTACTTCACAATAATTCCCGTGTTGAAATTAGGAATAACAAGATTTGCATGTGTTCAATATTAGTATTAAGTAACAAACCTAAACACGGCAGCCAGCAAATGAAAATTAAACGATGCATATTTCTATCACTAAATGAAAGAATTCAAATTATATATATATATATATATATATATATATATATATATATATATATATATATATATATATATATATCAATAAACTCACGAAACAAGTGGTTTTGAATTATTTACCAAACTGCGGCAGGCCATGATTCTACCCCACGTTTGGTAAATGATTCAAAACCACTTGTTTCGTGGTTTAATTGCTATATAGACTGCTTGTAGAGACGGGTATTCAAACAGGAGGAGGCTGAAATTAATATTTGAGCATACAACTGCCACGAGTGTCCTCGCAACATG